>OY978031.1:9472679-10072679 GCA_963854515.1 Pandemis heparana
TGGTTGATCAGGGTGGGTTAGTAATAATTAAGTGCCCCTGATGTAGGGCAGTACATAGGCGGGGGTGTGATACGGAGAAACGCAACTAACCCCACTACATTCCGTTTTTAATTAAGATTGTTTGCTTTAACAAATTAAATTCTTGTGTGCTGACAATAAACGAGTGTCATTTGTGAACCTGCCTGAAATATGGCCGAACAGCCGCGTGAAGAAGACCCAAGGGAGCCCCCGACATTATAATGAACAAATTATGAGAAAAATGACTATTGAATTAGTCTGTAGAAACGCAGTGCGATTTTTTTTTTTTTTTTTTATTAACAACCATATGACTGATTTGTTTAGAAAGTGTCATTTTCTTTTTTTATGAATAAATACCAACCGGGAAATCAAAAAGTTTAGTTTTATTTAGCAAATTGATAGACTAAAATTAAAAATGTAATATGTGTGGCAACAATGTAATTTGTGTGGCGTGAATATTTTCGCCAGCGAATTTTAGCTAAACTATTGAAGACCGAAGAGTGCCTCTTTTTGCATTTTGTTCATCATTCCAATCTCTACCATAATCTATTATCAAAATATGAAATAAATGAAAAAAAAAACGTGCCACGCAAATTACCAAAAAACGTCCTGTTCAAAAATTCACCCAAACATGTAGCACCTCAAAATTTTCTGTTAACCATCTTATTTTTAGACCATGTTTGAACAAATAAATGACTTACGTTTCTGACTTTTCTGCAGGCTTATTGCGTGACTCGCTCGCTATCGCCATCGTGTTCATTTTGGCAGTTCTTATATGAATGTGTCAGTTAGCTGATTCCGATGCCAATTGTCAGCCCATACATGAACTATCAAAATGAAGACGATATTTGTATTTGTATAAACCTTTATAGAGTCGGGGGGTCTAAAAAGTTGCTAAAAAACAAAATGTTAACAAAAGTTACAAAATGCTATTCAATTTACCCAATGTCGATTTAATATCGATTATATCGATAACCATCCCATCACTAGCATCTATAAAAAATAATCTCCCAACACGACCTTGCGCGTAATTTAGCCGTTATTGTTTCAAACGCTCGTGAGAATTTCCAAATGATGTTTTAATTGTTTTAGGCCCTATTAAGAAAGTAATTCGTGCGTTTGTGTACCGTCGAACCATTTTATACCTGGCCCGCTGTAGAACGTTCTCAAAGTGAACGTCACATGATTCTTCTTGTCAATTCGGTGTAACGGCATTGGCATTTACTGTGACAGGGTTCCACATTGGGTTCGATGGTACCATCAAAAGGTTTAGGACATTCAAAGGGTTTTAATTGAATTGATATATAGTAAAAACCTTGAATGTATGGATTTGAGGCCTTTGCCAATGCCAACGTACAGTGGGTGCACACTACAGGGCCTATATACATGCTTAAATACTCGAGAACAAACAAATATCTGGCCCGACCGGGGATCGAACCCGGGACTTCAAGCTTCATAGACAGGTTTTCTAACCACTAGGCCATCCGGTCGTCAAAGCTTTTACGTCACCCTTGGCCGTAATTGGGATTTTACGCCCGCTTCGCGGACAGAAAATCTCACTTCCTGCCCGAGGCAAGACGTAAAACTTTATACAAACCACGAGCGGTAATTCGTAAAGCCCCAGATGGCATATTTATGCCCCTCACCTTCGGTTCGGGCCACAAACACCTGCGATCTGGGACAATTGACAACATTTCATATTTCTGAGCCTATCATTTTAATAGTTCTCTGTATTCTGTTTGAAAAGATGAACATGCTGACAGTTTAATTTTTTCGCTAGGGTTTGTATTTAATTTATAATTAATTTATTAATTTTTGCTTATTCTAAAAGGGCGTAACTCCGATACTATCACAGAATAGACACTTACCCTTTTGTCTTTTCTGTATAGAAAAAAATCTGACGTCAATTTCAAATTGTCAATGTCAGGCCTTATTCTCCGATATTCGATTTTCGAGGTTCGCTTCGTGCTGTTCCGCTCATACTAATATAGTCATTAACTTGAGAGTGAGAGAGAAGGTATGCAACGAACTTCAAAAATAGAATTTCAGAGTTGCCCCCCTTGTACTTTGAAGTTGTCATATACAAAATTATGGTCGCTTATTTTTTCTCGTGAAAAAGGCAAAGGTGTTTCACCTATCCTGTGGTAGTTTTGGTAAAATTAGGACATATTTTTAATTAATTTTTATTTTTTATAATAAGCGATATTAAAATTATATAAACATATTGCAGTTATCAGGAGGCAAAATGCTTTCGAACCATATATACATTTCCAGGTGTTATAAAAATGAAATGTTGTCAATTACGAATTCACCGCCCTAGGTCTGTAATGTACTATTATTTAACTTATAATGTAATAGAGGTATGTTATATTATTATGTATGTAAGTATGTTCATCCGGATGGAATCTTGGGACTCAATTTTGGAGCTGATATCTTCAACCGATCCAGCTGAAATTTTGCATAATCATGTCAGCCGAAAGACGCCAAATCTACGCCAAATCTTGTGATTAGGTTGCCAAATGGCCGATGGGGTCAGAAGGTTCTCGAATGGCGTCCGCGGACCGGGAGACGAGCTGTCGGTAGGCCTCCAACAAGATGGAGCGACGATCTGATCAGGATCGCGGGATCGCGGTGGATGCGGAAGGCACAGGACCGGTCCGAGTGGAGAGCCGCGGGGGAGGCCTATGTCCAGCAGTGGACGTCTTTCGGCTGATATGATGAGGTTGTCAAAGCGGACCCCAGGCTCACTGAGCCGTGGCAAATGCCGGGAACAACGCTAGGATGATGATGATGTCAGCCGAAAGACGTCCACTGCTGGACATAGGCCTCCCCCAAGGCTCTCCACTCAGACCGGTCTTGTGCATTTCACATCCACACACACGCATGCATACTTAAGAAAATCGGATGGCAATACAATAATCAGGTAGTGGAGTTCTGGTGGTCCAGCCAGGATCGTCTCCGCAGGAGGGAACTCTTCAACGGTTGGTCCGATTGACTTGAAATTTGATAAGTACGTGTGGTATGTACTGACAATGAAAGTACAGTCGGCAAAGAAAGAATAAGAATAAGAAATCTTTATTTCGCAAAATTACACATTATACAGTAATGTTTATGTTAAAAATAATGAAATTTCTAAACGACACTGAAAATTAGGACACATAGAAAAATCCGAAAAGTAAAGCTATGGCCGGGAATCGAACCCGGGTCCTCGTCTTAAAAAAAACGAAAATAGAAATGAAGTGCAAAAAAAGCGAAAAAGTAGTCCACTCAGCACTTGTCGGGTCACCATAAGTGGCTCGATGCTGATATTACGTGGATCCTGAAAGCTTGTATTAAAAATGTAATTTTTGATAGAAACTTATACTATTTTAATCTAGTATAACACAAATTATGCAAGCGTAACGTGACATGTTAAATCCAAAATGGCGGACGGAACTTCCGCTTGCGAAATTGTTAGGTAGCTTATTTGAAGATCGTATTGCAAAAATGATAATTTGGCCGGCCAGTATTATGGGATGACATGATGATAGCCGACTCGTGCGCAGGTAAAATTGCCTACGCGAGTATGTAGACTATGGTACAAGTAACGACAGATCGAGGTTTTTATTTTGTACTAGCTTCTGCCCGCGACATCGTCCGCGTAGAATCAGACTTACTAGACAGCTACGACCTTTGACATGTTTATCGCTATCCCGCGGGAACTATGCAAATTTTCCGGGATGAAAAGTAGGCTATGTTTTAATCTAGGGTAACAGCTATCTTCGTTCCAAATTTTATTGAAATCTGTCCAGTTGTTTTAGCGGGAAGAAGGAACAAACATACACACTCACTCACATCGTCACATCGTCACAAACTTTTGCATTTATAATATTAGTAGGAAGTAGGAGTAGGGTATTAGTAGGATGGTAGTTTAATTATGAAGGACTTAGAATTTATTAATTTAGTTTAGGCAATTAATTTATTGTATAGAACAAAACAATTTAGTTTAATTTAGATGTCAAATGTTGTGATTTCATTCCGAAAAAAGTGAGTCGTAGAACCCTGTAATATTGGACCTCAGAAATGTGTCATTATTCATTATATCTGGAAAGAACTGTCCATCCATCCATCCATCTGTCTGTAATGTGTGTTGACATATTATTCCACTTTATAATCACGTTTACTAAAGGCAAACAACTACTTAGTTTTTTTTTTATGTTAGAGAAGCCAGACCAACGAACTACTTAGTGTGTCTCCCAGTGGCGTGGCGTCCATAGAACTCGATTCCCACTGGCTTACCTATTTTAAAGCAGTTGGGCAATTTTTTGTGCAGAATTGGAGGAAAAGGCTACTTAAGTTCCCTTTGGCTTGCCTTCTGATATATGTACTTGACGCCACGCCACTGGTGTCTCCTGATGTTAAATGATCACCACTGTCCATAGACACCCGCAGCGCTTTACGCGACGCCAGTGCGTTGTCGGCCCTGCAGAAAATCTAACTAATATTATAAATGCGAAAGTATGGATGGATGGATAGAAGGATGGATGGATGGATGGATGGATGGATGGATGTTTGTTTGTTACTCAATCACGCCAGAACGGCCCAACGGATCTGGATGAAATTCGGCACATAGATAGAGAAAAGTCTGGAATAGCACATAGGCTAATTTTTATCACGGAAAATTGCGTAGCTCCCGCGGGATAGCGATAAACGAATTATTTGCAGGCGAAGTCGCTGGCAACAGCTAGTTCTGTATAAAGAAAGCCCATGCCCTGTAGAAAGTTCTGAAAAAAGTTAAATACCGCTATTGCCGCTACATCTTATCCCTCGCACCATACCGTAATAACTAATCGATACAGAGCCGCACGCGCACGATAAATTGCAACAGGCCTAGAGAAATGAAGCTATAACGATTAGGTTCAGCTGTGGAGACTGGCCCTCTTGTCAAGGGCTTTTGGGAATGGGCTGAACCTTATCCGATCTATTTCTGGTCCATTCTGGTCTGGGAGCAAAGAATTAACCTTCTCGCCGCCACGTCAAATACAAGAGACGTCACCCATACGCCAGACATCTTTGCGATGCCTTAAGTTGAAGCTTAACCCAATTGCACGAAGGTTGCTTTTAGATTGAAGTAATGGGCGTATATATAAGGCGTTGGCGTTGAACCTACGGTGCTTGTATCGTGTGACGTTGGCGTCGAAAAGGTTAAAAAACCGGCCAAGTGCGAGTCGGACTCGCGCACCGAGGGTTCCGTATCATTATCTATAAATATCTATAAACCAGTGTAAGCAGAGCCCTGCTCCAAAGCAAAATGTACGCAGTGTGGGGTCACTTTATATTGGTTACTGATATATACAGACATACATACATATTTACGGTTTTCGCAATTATTCCTTAATCTGTGCTATAAGACCTACCTTCATACCAAATTTCAAGATTCTGCGTTCCGGAAGTAGCCTGGTTTTGATTATTGTTTGTATCTTTTGATTGCGTTGGCTTAGAAGTTTGATTTTTTCACAGCTCTAAGGGGCAGTAGACCTGAAAATTTGATATAAATTTCAGCTTGATATCTCTACGCGTTCTTGAGAAAAAGGGTCTTGACAGACGGACGGATGGACGGACGGACAACAAAGTGATCCTATAAGGGTTCCGTTTTTTATTTTTGAGGTACGGAACCCTAAAAACGGTTTTTACATAAAATAGGCGAAGATGAGGCCTAATATGGTACACGTTTGCCTAGGTGACTGTTCACTTTGACTTTAAAGATGTCCAGTAGGCTTATTGTCTAACTCGCTCGCAATCGCCATCGTGTTCATTTTGACAGTTCTTGTATGAATGTGACAGCTAGCTGATTCCGATGCCAATTGTCAGCCCATACATGAACTGTCAAAATAAACACGGTGGCGATTGCGAGCGAGTTAGACAATAATATAATCGAGATTATAGCGTTCCGGAAAAACTGAACTCGGCAGAGTTCCACTCCTTTGCCGTCCATACCATCTGCGCGGGAAGAGAACTGGTACATTCTATCTTTTTTTTTTGGTCAGATCAGCATGGAAGTCAATTAATCAATGTGCCATTGATTGTTATACATAGTACGCTCAAATAATGTCGAAACATGAAAGTGAATGTGTACACGATCCTTACCAATCGCTCAGCGACAAAATACCGCGATAATACGAAAACATGATACAAGTAAAATTATTAGTAGGTTCGGGTACAGTTTTAGATGCTGCGATACGGAGTATGTTACACGACATTTATTCCCCCCGCGTCTTGGAGCAAAGAAAAAACAATAGAATGTGCCAGTTGGGTGCGTAACGATGGGTATAACAACATTTGCTATAATATTAGTCGCTATAACGCTCATTTGATATGAGAGCTGAGCCCCCCGAATTGTAAAAACTGCTTACATCAACTCGTACAACCACTTGGGTAGGTTCGTTAGTTACCTTGTGACCCTCAGAGCAGAAATAGAAGCCCCGCGTCAGCGGGGCTTCGTCGACTCGCTCTTGAACCTCTTGCACGTGCATAAAACTAAGTGCTACCAGATTATGTAGGTTAGGTTAGGTTAGAATATTACGTGCTACTTTTAAAAAATATACCACATGATAGTTATACAATATGAGTTTTATATGAAATCACGATTATACCAAAAGATTATTATATGAAATCAATGTTATACCAAATGATCGTTATATGAAATAAAAATAGATATTTTGATATTATACCAAACGTTTATTATATGAAATGAGTGATAATATCATTTGAAATTATATCAAATGTTTTTATATTGAATGAAAATATATCAATTGTTGTTATACCGATCATAACACACCCGTGCCAGTTACTTCTCCCGCATTGGTAATAGCCCGTCTAGTGAATAGGCGAAAATGTACTCTGTGGGAAAAAATATGGCCCTCATAATGTATGAGAGAATTTTTGTATGGAGATTGGAATTTCGTACTGCTGAGTAAATTAGGAGTCATGGTGGCGGCGTATACTCCGAGTCTTACCCCCTTATGCATGAACGCTCTGTAAGCTTCTGCTAACTTAGCAATCGTTTGTCCTTTGACATTTACCTTTCACAGATAAGGACAAACGATTGCTAAGTTAGCAGAAGCCTATAGAGCGTTTATGATAATTTAAATAATTTCGATTTAGACATGTATTGTAATTTCAAACAATGTATTATTGACGTGACAACGTCTTATAAATTGGTTTGCCGGGTGACACTTCAAGAAACTGCGTTACGCTCCGCTCACGTTATGCGCTCACAATGAGAGCGAGTGAGAGGCACGCGTCCCTTCCACTCGGGCATGGTTAGCCCGCCTAAGAGCGAGAGAGACAGACATAAAAAGTGAAAGGCACGCGTCCCTTCCACTCGAGCACAGTTAGCCCGCCTAAGAGCGAGAGAGACAGAGCGAGAGAGAGAGAGTGAGAGAGATAGGCATACACACCGGTTCATGTCTTGCGCTTCTATTTCGCTTAGGCGCCTGCATACAAGTTTACACGTTGCCAGTTAATTGTAAAACGATTGTGTAGTGATAATGTGAAGGTAGTTTCGTCCATCGCAACAATTCAAACAGCAAAGGTAAATAATTTCAGACTGACTTGCTATGTAAAAAATTAAAAATTAAATTGTTACTATTATTTCATCCTTCTTCCTACTATACGAATGAATATTCACATTAAAATTATTTTACCACTCAAAGTCGTTGTCACGTAAAACTTTCGCCCGTATACCGACTTTACAGGCAACCAATTTTTTTGTTATTTGAAATAAATTATGAATTATGAAATTGGTATGACGAAGCCTGTTGCGGATTATATAATACTTGTTTATTTTGATGAAGCTTAGTGCGGATATGTTTTTCTTTTTGTATTTTTATTTGTAATGGATTTGAAACTGTTGATTGTATATTGTATATTGTTGCTGAATAAATAAATATTTTATAAGGGGGGTACCTAAGTCTTTATTTTACCTTAGAATATCCTAATAATGTAACTTGGTTATGTAAGTACTTAGAACAAGGGACTTTATTCCCCTTGGGGAAATTTTAGTATGGATCTGACAGCGAGCGAACCTAAACTGAAACGGAATTGAATCGCTTTAAGACGTGGCAAGGCGCCAGTTCTGAGACATTTTGTTTGTTTTGTTTGTTATGAGTTTTATTTTTAGGGTTCCGTACCCAAAGGGTAAAAACGGGACCCTATTACTAAGACTTCGCTGTCCGTCCGTTCGTCTGTCTGTCACCAGGCTGTATCTCAAGAACAGTAATAGCTAGACAGTTGAAATTTTCACAGATTGAGTATTTCTGTTGCCGCTATAACAACAAATACTAATAACAAAATAATAATAATAATTAAGAGGAGCTCCCATACAAAAAACGTGATATTTTAGCCCTTTTTCATGGCTACCACTCGCCGAGCTAGATCTCAAGAACCGTAATAGCTAGACAGTTGAAATTTGCACAGATTATCTATTTTTATAGTGGTTATAACAAAAAATACGAAAATAAAAATAATAATAATTAAGGGGGGCTCCCATACAACAGAGTATTTCTGGTACGGAATCGGTTGGCCGGTTTTTTTATTTTTGTGCAGTTTTTACAGTTTACTAGATCACGATGTGTTGCGTGTCGTGTCCGTGTCGTATCGACGCCCCGGTCGTGCGAGCGTGTGCGCAGGCAGCTTCGCGTCACGACGCCCTTCAAGATTGCGAGAAATTGATCGCTCATAGTTTACCGTATCTAGGTCATCATCATCACATCATCGCGACTTTAACCAGTACTTAAGTAAGTAAGTAAGCCGATATTAAGCGGTAAGACCGCCTATTGTATAGGTAATTTGTTGTTTGTTTCTGTATTGTTTTGTACTGATTTGTGGTGTCACCGACATAACTCGAAGAGAGACAGGGGAGGCGACCCACGGTCGGGTGGGTACCTTGTCCAACAAATATCGCTGGCCATTCAGCGGGGCAATGCCGCTAGCATTTTTGGCACGTTTGGACCGGGTTCTCATCATTCCGGGGTGTAGTTGTTAAATTGGTATGACGAAGCTTGTTGCGAATTTCACTTTGGGAAATTATGACGAAGGTTGTGGCAGATAATACTTGTTTGTTTTAATGAAGCTTAGTGCGGATATGTTTTTTTTTGTATTTTTATTTGTAATGGATTCGAGACTGTTGATTGTATATTGTATATTGTTGCTGAATAAATGATATATTCTTAATAACTTTGACTAAGATAACTCGAAGAGTATGTACGTTGAAGTGGCAAGTAGGCCACATCGCTCGTAGAACAGACAACCGTTGGGGGAGAAAAGTTCTCGAGTGGCGACCACGAACCGGAAGACGCAGTGTTGGCCTCCCACTAGGTGGACTGACGACATCGTAAAAGTTGCGGGAAACAGGTGGATGCAGGTGGCGACTTGTCGTTCATTATGGTGTGCTAAGGGGGAGGCCTTTGTTACACAAGGGACGTCTTCAGGCTGATGATGATGGTGATGATGATTTGTGGTGTTCAATAAAGAGTATTTGTATTGTATTGTATTGTATTGTATTGTATTGTATTGTATTGTTTTGTATTGTATTGTAAGTAAGTAAATGCTTTTGCAATGTATTTTTTATTATTATTATGAGGCTTTTGTGTCCAACTGTTGAGCAAAGGCCTCTCCCCAACTCTACCACTGCCGTCTGCCGCCGTAAATGTGTGTGTGTGTAGTGTGTGATTTATATAGAAAAAAAAAACACAGCGCAGGTTTCTTGTTCTAACTAATAATAAAACAATTATGTAAGTTGTCCGTCATTTTATTCATTCCATAATCATCTATTTGCATCACAGTTTTACAAGTAATATTTTTATGATCACATCAATTAAATAGTACGTTACACGATACGTTTACAATTAAGGAAATACGACCAGCCTCTTGTTGATAACAATTTAATTTTGTACTTTAACTTATTTTCGGCGTTTCAACCGCTCGTCTGGACTGAGTCCATACAAAACAGTCACATACGTCGTTAATCATTCTAAACGTGGCCTTTATGGTCTATCTACCCTGTAAGGAATAAAGACGTGATTTATGTATGAAAGTATGTACTTACTGTTTATTTGGATATAAAAGTATAAAAGTGACAGGTTAAGTTATTATGGTTTTAAGTTATTTGTAACAAATGTGTACGGCATAATTGTTTAAATTGCATGTTTAATTTATTGGCAAGACAGAACAAGTAAACAAAATAAACTGTTCAAAATACAACAATATGCATAATAATGATAAAAAAGGATAGTAATAGTAACTGTATTATTAACAGGAAGCCTAATATTTAAAACAACAAGTTCAAAACACACGAGCGATTAAAAACCGCGACGGTTCAACCGCCCTACAGGATAACTGAAACCTAAATGTTTCATTGCAATTGTATTATTTTATTTCATTTTAGATACAGAGTATGTCAATAACGACATAATATGAATATATTGAATATACACGCGTTTTTAGGTCTATGACCACAACCCTGGTTGCGTGGGTCCGACTCACACTTGACCGATTTTTATTTTACGAGGAACTTGTATCAGTATGACATATTACATATACAATCAGGGGCCTTACCATGACGTCTTAATGTGATTCAGTTTAGGTTCGCTCGCTGTCAGATTCATACTAAAAGTGACAGCTAAGCTGACTGAGACTGAGCCATGGCCCTTTTGTGCTACTGTAGCGCACACAAACTAAGGAAATGTTGTAGGTTTAAGTTTTGGCTTGTTATGTTTATATTTTATGTAACCTTGATTGTGTGTGTTGGCAGTACCAAATAAACGTTTTATCTATCTATCTAAAACTTGAACTGAGTCGGAATTAGGGCGTCATGGTAAGGCCCCAGATCGCACTGTTTTTTTCCTAATGATAAACGCGGATAAACCAAGTTTTTTTCAAACAGGTTAAAGTTATACCTGATGCATAAACTACGTATTTTTTCATTTTTTTATTTTTTTATTTTTTTCATGAATTCGCTCGTGTAAATTAATTATACAATATTTAACTTAAATAACACAGGAACCAGGATGTTAAGTATACGACGCTTTGCTTGTCCGTTTGTTTACTGCCTTGCTTTGTTTATCCTCCCTGCAACAAAGAAACAATAATAATAATGATATATAATAATATCGTGAAAAAGATTAATAATTGAGAATACATTGATTTAAGGTGCGACCACACCGCCGCTTAAAAAACGGTGACGGTACGGAATCGCAACAAAATGTATGAAGAAACGGTGAGAAAACGTGACGCATACGACACGTCACTGCGAGTGCGTATACGCGGTGGTTTGGTCGCACTCTCATACAACATAATCTAAGAATCACACATTTATTAAGAGGAATAAATTAAACTATTTTGGGTTTTTCTTACTCAGAATCGTTTTCCCTATCGATCCTTATACAAGAAAAAATGTGGCCTAAAATTTCCATTCCAGTTCGTCACTATTTTTAATGTACTAGGTAATAGGTAGGTATGTATAGAGCGTGACGAGTAGGAAAAAAAATCCATAGTAAAATCTGGGACACTTTTTTCTTGTATGAGAATCGATAGGGTAGGTAAACGATTCTGAGTAAGATAAACCCAAATCATCATCATCATCATATCAGCCGAAAGACGTCCACTGCTGGACATAGGTCTCCCCCAAGGCTCTCCACTCGGACCGGTTCTGTGCCTACCCCAAACCCAAACAAACAAATAAATTTATAAATATTAAATAAATAAATAAATAAACGCTGGAAAACGCTCAAATTGCATACAATGAGTGATTGTTTACGAAAAAATGGATTGGTATGGAGAATAGGGCATTTTTTTTTAAATAAAAAATACAAAAATCGGGGCGTGGATTCTGCGAGCAGAGCTGTGCCCAAAAGTAGCACCTGGTGATACTTACTGACATTGGTAGGGTAGACGAATGTGGAAGTGGACTGGCTGCCGAAGGTATTGGTGGCGTGGCATGAGAACTCTCCCATATCGGTCCACAGGAGCGGGGAGATCACTAGTTCACCGGAGCGGAGGACCTGCAAGGATCAAAAAGGTTGTGAGCTTCGTTTTGTTGCTACTAGATGGCGCCACTGGTTTAATGTTTTTTTCAAGGTGGGAACTTAGTGCGAGTTGCATCTTAATTTAACGATAATATTGACTATAACCGACGATTTTGCATTATATTTCATAAGTTTTCTGTTAAATATACGTTGAAATGGTCGTTTATGGTTAGTCATCGTCAAAAAAATACGTTTTTAGAGAGCATGGCCATGGTCTCGTAACCGTAGGCCCCGTCTACCCTGTAAGGGATAAAAACGTGATTTATGTATATATGTATCAGAGACAATACAGAAATCAAAGCAACTTGAGAACAAGAAGTAGGTAAAATAAATAAAAACATCGAACAAAATAACGTTCATGAAAATTAATTACAGCGCCATCTAGTGCCAAGTAGCAAAACCACGAACTAACCTTCATTCTGGGATCTTTCTTCACGGTGAGCCGCTTGCTATTCTTCCAGGTGACTTGCGGCCGTGGGTGACCTTTGGCATGGCACGGGAGGACAACACTGCTGCCTATTGAGTCCATGTAAACTTTGTACGTGACAAGTATCTGCGGCGCTAGCGGTATAAGGCGGACTCGGTCTATGAAGCTGGTGCTGCCATCTGTTGGTGGATAGAATAAGTAAATTAGGTTGATTTCAGTGAGATTTTAACATGGTATTTTATAGGATTTCTGTTAATAATATGCGTTCAAATCTTTGTGGTAAAAGCTCTAGTTAAAGTAGCTTGCTTCAACCAACTCACACTTAGAATTTAAGCACGGCTAAAATTGGAACTAACAGTTTCGTTCGTCTTTGGAACTGGGTAAGGTGAGACACAGCAGCGCCACTGTCTGTGTAAAACTAAGTTCCATTTTAAACCGTTTTTGCGTCCATGAATGAACCACGCAGTGTTTTTGCTTGCAGTAGCGCCATCTATTAAATGTTTTCAAAACCACTAATGTGATACCTATGCTTGGTATTTCGAATTTGAATTCAAAAAATGTTCAAGAGCCTTGTGTACTTCTATTTTCATTTAAAGCCTGACCAGAAATATAAGAACCCTGCATTGTTGTCGCCACTGTATCTTTTATACGGTAAATAAATAAGTTCCGGAATTTGGCGCAATATGGCGAGGGTTTTTATTATACTAGCTTCTGCCCGCGACTTCGTCTGCGTAGAATTAGCAATTGACATGTTTATGGCTATCCCCCTGGAACTATGCTATTTTCCGGGATAAAAAGTAGCCTATGTTTTAATCTAGGGTACCAGCTATCTCCGTTCCAAATTTTATCCAAATCCGTCCAGTCGTTTTAGCGTGAAGAAGGAACAAACATACACACTCACTCACTCACATCGTCACATCGTCACAAACTTTCGCATTTATAATATTAGTAGGATTTCTGGTCGCTTTACCTAAGTACACAGACAGTTCATACAATCGCATATTTGCTACTATTTTTTTAAAGGCGTTTCTACTAGTTTTGTGAACAAGTTCATTCGTGTATTATACATTATCCACATTAACAACATGATTAATAACACAACAGATAGTTTTGTAATTTTATTTATTTATTTATAAGCCTTTTCATTCCGAATTCGCTACAATTTCAGTAAGTACATGTTGTTGTTGTCGTTTTTTTTTTTTTTATTAAATTGTCGCGTAATTCGGCGTGCCTCATGGCATAGGCCTCCTCCGTGTATTGGAGGGTTTGGGCTCTAGTTCCCACGCGCGCCCAGTGCGGATTGGGAACTTAACACACACCATAAAATTTCTTCGCAGATGTGTGCAGGTTTCCTCACGATGTTTTCCTTCACCGAAAAGCTCATGGCAAATTACAAATGCAATTTTCGAAAAACTCAGATGTGCGGGCCCGGGATTTGAACCTACGACGCTCTGCTTGAGAGACCACAGGTCAAACCACTAGGCTACCACGGCTTTTTAGTTTTGTAATAAATTAGTCCAATTTTGACTCTTGAAATCTTAGGAAACTTACAGGCGATGCGACTAGCAACTCATCACTATTTTGATTCCCCTTTCCGCCTACACGCCCACAATCATGCCAAACGTGGCCTTTAGGTCTTGTTTACCTTAGGCCCACTTCCACAGTCCAAAATTAAAAAAATAAATCGCTAACTCGAGGTTAGGTTTGTCAGTTCCATACATTTTGACACTACTTAGCCCCGGGTTAGCATCTAACACGGGGTTAAGTCGTTAACCCTGGTCCGTGCAACCCCTTTAGGCTCTGTTCCCGTGCCTAAGGGTTAAAAACGTGATGTAGGTATCTACGCTTAACCTTTTGGTATACATTAGCGCGCCTCTATAGAATCTTGTTCTAAGTTGTATCAGTTTATGGGACGAGTTGTCCAAGCTACAGGAACCTACAATACAATAACTCTTTATTGAACACCATATATATAACAATCAAAACAGAAAAAAGGTATACAGGGATTTGCGGGTGGTAGAGCCTTGTGCAAGGTCCGGATCGCTACCACCATCTTACTCGCTAATCCTGCCGCTAAGCAGCAGTGCTTGCACTGCTGTGTTCCGGTGTGGAGAGTAAGACAGCCGGGGAAATTACGGGCACAAGAGGCATTTCATCTAAGTCCTCTAGGTTGGCAACGCATCTGCAATCCCTCCGGGGTTGCGGGTGTCTATGGGCAGTGGTGATTGCTTACCTAGTGACCCACTTGCTCGTTTGCCTTCCTATTCACATTAAAAAAAATACAGGAGAAGAAGCAAGAGAGAGAAAAGAAAAAAGAAGGGAAGGGAATGGGAGGAAAGGGAAGGAAGTAGAGGGAAGGAGGTAGAGAGGTATACGGAAGAAGAGGTATACAGGTGTACCTACCAGTGCTATAGACAACAGCGTTCCCTCTGGCAGTCTTAGCGCCTGCGGTGGCCACGCATGTGTACTCGTCCTGTTCGTCCGTCTTCGAGACCAGCAGTGTGGACTCCACACGCGCGAGCGAAGTGGGACTCGTGTCGAATATATCATTGGATTCTTGATTGTACTGGAAATTAAGTTACATTAAAATTAGCTTCCTTTTTCTACCATTTCGTGACTCGCACTTGGTCAGTTTTTAGGGTTCTGGGGCCTTACCATGACGTCTTAATTTGATTCAGTTTAGGTTTGCTCGCAGTCAGATTCATACTAAAAGTGACAGCTAAAACTTGCAATCAATATAAGTTCTCGTAACTTGACATTGTACAATTTATGATGTAATTTTATATTGAATGAATAAATAATCTAATCTAATCTAATCTATCTTGAACTGAGTCCGAATTATGACGTCATGGTAAGGCTCTAAAGGAAGAAGAAACGCTTATAAGATCACTTCGAATTCAATCCATCTGTCTGTTTGTCTAGTACAGACCCTTTTTGTCTGTATCGCGTAAAGGTATAAAGTTAAATTAATAATAAATTCTGAGGTCTGCGATCCCTTGGAGCTGTGGAAAATTATCAATCAAAAGATACACTAATAGAAAAGGTAGCCAATTAAGATTTATTCATACATATTTTAAGTCATGTTCGTTTTGCACATACACCTACAAGTGTTACGTGTTAGGGTGGTATGTACATGACACCCTGCCAGGGTATACAATTCCTATACTAAAGCTATAAACTAAACTGAAAACCGATGGCTGTACCATTACCTCATATTCCTAGCGTTTTTCCCGCCATTTGCCACGGCTCAGTGAGCCTGGGGTCCGCTTTGACAACCTAATCCCAAGATTTGGCGTAGGCACTAGTTTTTACTGAAGCGACTACCATCTGACCTTCCAACCCAGAAGGGTATCTAAAGCCTTATTAGGATTAGTCCGGTTTCCTCACGATGTTTTCCTTCACCGAAAAGCTCAAAGTAAATTTCAAATGTAATTTCGCACATAAATTCCAAAAAACAAAGAGGTGCGAGCCCGGGATTCGAACCCGCGACCACGCTTGTGAGGCCACAGGTCAAACCACTAGGCTACCACGGCTTTTTTGATTACAACCATTACCTAATTAATTAAAATTCAAAGCTTACCTCGTAAATGGGCTGGTTGTTCTTAAACCAGCGTATAGATGGCGCTGGTGCGGCGAACGCCTCGCAGCTGAGCGTGATCGTTGTTCCTTTCTGGTGCGCGGTGAGCGGCGCCGGCGCACGGGCCAGCTCCAGGAAGGGGCGCGGGATGCGGGGGGGTATCACTGCGGAAGGGCAAGTGGGGGTAACGTACAGAAGGCTCTCTCTGGAGTCGATTAAATAAATAAAAACTCTAGCCGCGTACACATAAAGCACAATCTAGCTCACTCCTGATATATTTACCTACAGCGATAATAGCCTACAGCCCCACTCCATCACATTTCCCGCAATCATGCAAAAATAAACCGTATTACTACGCTAGAGCGCTTCTTTTAGTTTAACCGTTTCAATCATGGCTGTTCACGACGTCACCGCGAACTTAGTAGGGTTGTAGTAGTCATTGTTCGTTGCTAGGTAACTAGGTACACAAATAACGCGCGACGCCAGCGTGCGAGGCGAGCGGCAACCTACTGCCATTATCCTGCCCGGCAGGAGCGCCGGTTGATCGTACCTAAACTTCGGAGTGTACACCCCCTACTAATGTAAATTAAGTTTCTGTCATAAATTACATTTTGAATGTAAGTTTTTTGCTGACTTTACCTACCTACTTTGTGTTGTTAACTGTACGTGCGTCATCCATCATTGTACATTATGAATATCAAAGTGCCAGTGGTGGTACACTTCAAAATAATTCGAGCACGCCAGTAATGAAAAAACGCGCAGTCCACCAAAAAAGGTTCGCCTCCCTTACTAGGTACTACTAGACGGTTCCCCACACTATTATACAGTACCTTGTACCTACCTATGTAGGTATAGTATAATATTAAACAAGGTAACTAGACTCACAGGCCACGTTTAGCATAATTTTTCGTCTATAGTCTACAGCAGTGTTTTTCAAAGTGTGGGTACAAATAACACATTGTGATTTGTCGTCCGTAACAGAAAAACCGTATTTTAAATAGTTTTAGTCATATTTTCTATTCTTCTTCTTTTTAGGCTCACTACCAGATGTTGACGTTAATTCAGGCATCGATTATCTTTTTAGATACTTTTCCATTTCGTCGCAAAATAATCTCCAAAATAACACCTGCCTTTTAATATTTAAAAAGGGGTAGGTACTAGGTAGGTTGCGAAACAATAAGTAAGTACCTTCTGAATACTTATGATAAATATAGGTTGCGTTCCAAAACGCATGAATGATTGAATATTAGAAGGGTGCGTTCCAAATCTGTTAAAATAAGAGTTGGGTTCTAAGGTTAATCGTGCAAATTAGATTTTGGGGGGTCGCGAAGGAATTTTGATGGTCATTAAGGGCCGTGACGCCAAAAAGTTTGAAAAACACACTATGCTTATTGTCTAACTCGCTCGCAATCGCCATCGTGTTCATTTTGACAGTTTTTAGATGAATGTGACAGCTAGCCGATTCCGATGCCAATTGTCAGCCCATACATGAACTGTCAAAATGAACACGATGGCGATTGCGAGCGAGTTACAGCCTTATTCATAAAAAATCCTTAATTGAGGTTTGATCAGTCTATTAGTTAACAGACTGATTAAGCTTATTTGACAGTTGTTAAAAAGTATGATTCATAAACGCTTGCTAGCAGTCTGTTAGCTAATGAGCTGCAGATGGATGGATTAGACGCGTTATGTTGTCTCCTTGACAAATCATAGACCAAAAATGGCCTTTTACTGAATTAAAAAAAAATTGACAGCAGTGGCAGCGAATTAGCGGGAAACCAGCAAATTAACACGACAGACTAGGCAGTGTGGATCTAGTTCCTTTTACCTTTCCCGGAGGGAATAAAAACTTAAAACAAAAAAAACTGTCTTGCGTATGGTTTTGCTCTTGCCAAAATCAGCTGTTCACATTTGTGGCGGCCATTTTGTGAGTTAGCAAAGAGATAAAGTAGGGTCTACGGTCCGCTAACTTTTGGAAGACTTAACAGACCCTTGATGGACTGATTAGCGTTAATTGACGTTTATGAATCATGTTTTTTTGCATCGGTCCTATAGCGAGCTTATAGCGAGCCTCTAACTTATTATGAATAAGGCTGTTAGACAATAAGGCTAAGCATAAGTCTGGGAGCAAAGGAAAAACCTAATAATATACCAGTTTTTTCTCTTCCCGCGGATGGTAAAAGCCCATTGTGGGAACGGGCGAAAATCTTAGAAAATCATACGCTATGCGGGTAGCAACCCATCACCAACTTGATTACTCTTTCCACCTATAGGTACTCCCACAATTATTATGCACTTTGAGCACTTACTGTTAGGTTCTATATTGTTGTCCAGTTCAGGCAGATTTTTCATGTGCTTGTTGACATTAGCGGAACGGCAGCCCGCGAGCAGGACGGCGAATACGACCGCTCTGTACATCTTAGTGTCGGAGATTCAAGACCTGCGAAAAAAACGTTCATTTCCATAATTCATAATTTTCATATGTAGTCCATTTTAACGAAATATTGATTTGTTATACAAGGGGAAAGTTGTATTTTACCTGCGAGTGTTCATTTGAAATATGAGCTAGCCAAAGGACCCTATGATTGACCACAAGCGAAGCGAGTGGTTCAAAAATAGAATCCTGAGCGTAGCGAGTGTTTCAACACACGAGACGTAAAATGACTTTTCACACGTGTAACACAAAAGATTTCGCCTCACTACAGCGAGGAAAATAAAAAAAAGGGTTTGTACTATCAATTATTATTTATTTACGTCTTTGTCAATACTATAATTTTGAAGTATAGAAATATTGGCAAAATCAAAAATAATGCAAAACAGCCTTAAGCATAATCCAGTCTTTATTGAACTACTCCCCTTTTGACTTAAGTTTTTTTTAATTATTTCGGATGCGTTTTGTTCGCACACCAACTTATTTGGACTGTCAGAACATTTTATCCGTTTTTACAACAAGAATGGAGGTTAATGTTGAATGCTGATTTTTAGGTTTCCGTACCTCAAAAAGAAAAACGGAACCCTCATAGGATCACTTTGTTGTACGTCCGTCCGTCCGTCTGTCAAGACCCTTTTTCTCAAGAACGCGTGGAAGTATCAAGCTGAAATTTATATCAAATTCTCAAGTTTACTACCACTTGGAGCTGTGAAAAAATCAAACCTCTAAGCCAACGCAATCAAAAGAAAAAGTCGTTTATGCCGCAAATTTTCGAAACTCGCAAGGGAATCAAAACCTACAGGGTACTTCCCGTGGACTCAGAATCTTGAAATTTGGTATGAAGTTAGGTCTTGTAGCACAGATTAAGGAATAATTGCGAAAACCGTAAATATGTACGTATGTCTGTATATATCAGTGACCAATATAAAGTGACCCTACGTTTACGTACATTTTGCTTTGGAGCAGGGCTCTGCTTACACTGGTTATCAGATATTTAGGTATAGATAATGGTACGGAACGGCTGTATTTTTTGATTGCGTTGGCTTAGAAGTTTGATTTTTTCACAGCTCCAAGGGGCAGTAAACCTGAGTATTTTATATAAATTTCAGCTTGATACCTCCACGCGTTCCCGAGAAAAAGGGTATTGACAGACGGATGGACGGACGGACGGACAACAAAGTGATCCTATAAGGGTTCCGTTTTTTCCTTTTGAGGTACGGAACCCTAAAAAGCAGCATATATTATACTAGCTTCTGCCCGCGACTTCGTCCGCGTAAAATTAGCAGTTGTCATGTTTATCGCTATCCCGCGGGAACTATGCAATTTTCCGGGATAAAAAGTAGCCTATGTGTCAATCTAGGATATCAGCTATCTCCGTTCCAAATTTTATCCAAATCCGTTCAGTCGTTTCAGCGTGAAGAAGGAACAAACATACACACTCACTCACATCGTCACATCGTCACTCACAAACTTTCGCATTTATAATATTAGTAGGATAATTATGTTTAGACACATGCAATAATTGCATGCAAGTTTCATTACATTGCGGGTTGGCGGGGTAAACCAAATTCAAATGATCTGTCAAACTTCGCAATGTAACTAAAATGAGATGCAATTCTTGCATGTGTCTAAATGGGCCTGTAATCTACGGTAACAGCTATCTCCGTTCCAAATTTGATCCAAATCCGTCCAGTCGTTTCAGCGCGAATAAAGAACAAACATACACACTCACTCACTCGCATCGTCACAAACTTTCACATTTTATAATATTATACGGATCGAATTGAGAACCTGCTTCGTATTTTTTCGCCGGTTAAAAATAACATCTCCAATTTTCTTAATCTAGTCAAGTGGTCGAAGCTTTAATTCGAGCAGGGGCCAAAATTTTCAAAGCACATCATGTACAAGGGACATTTCATTTTTTTAATTATTATGTGAATAGGAAGGCAAACGAGCAAGTGAGCGATTAAAAGTTGTACACTCGATTTTTGTCTGGGAATTTGTTTTATTTTCGATCATCTACTCAAAATCACGAACACTCGAATCACTAACAATCCAAAAAAAAAGACCCAAAAAATTCCATACGTTTTCTGGCCTAAAATTTCGTTCCCTTCAAAATCAAAATCAAAAAATCAAATCAAAAATAGTTTATTTAACTGAAAGAGTTACACTTAACACAGAAGGAACAGTGATTCCCACACTAGGCAAAGCCTGTGTCGTGGGATTCAAATAACACGGATAATTACCAGACAAAGTGCGACTTATGTTGATTCCGTTACCGAGATACAAATTTGTATGAATAAAGGAACGGAATGGAAAATGCAATTTTTGGGACGATTTTTTTCACCTATCAGGATGTGTGCTCGTGATTCTAAGTAGGGAAGGAAACCGTAAATAAGACTAAAATCCCGGAAAAAAGTTGATTGTACGACTTTTAATGAAATGACCCAAAAATGCTACTCAAAAGAGGTGAAATTGTGTGCTGAATTGGAAATACAAGTAGGTTCAAAGAAAATTACAGTTCAAAAATTAATCTAGGCCGCGTAGTTGAAAAAAATATTTTTGAGCTTTTTTTAGCAATGCACAATATTTTTCTTTTTATAATAGTAATTTAAAAAAAAATTGAAAATGCGTATACTTACTTACTTATTGAACAAGCTAAAATTAATTCTGCAACTGGTTTGTAATTTTCCTCAACTCTACTTGTAAGTACACCCCCTTGCAAAAATATCGGGCACCTATAATTTTTTAGATTTTTAGGCATTAAAGCTTATAAAGTAAGCTTTTATGCACATGAAATTCAAAAACCATGGGTGCCCGTTTTTTTTGCAAGGGGGTATATTTCAAATTACGAGTAAGCGCAAGTTTTCACAATTTTTTAACGACGAGCTTTAAAAATTGCGCCCCTGCACATCACTGCTGCGAGGTCCCTTGTCTACCATTATAACTGAAAGATTTCGGCCCTTGATACTAAACTAGCGTTGGAGTTAGTCAGGATTTTCCTCGTCGAAATTTCAATAAGTACCTACATATAATTTTGATTTACGTTAGCTTGTCTAAAATAATGGCTTAAATCGCGTCTCAGTATTTAAAAATTCGAATGACCAATGAAAAACAAAAAATAGAAAACTTGAACACTTCTGATTTTCTTCTTTTATAAAGAAACTGGCATAAAAGAAACTGGCATAAAATAAACTTAATAGTTAGCAATACTGGCCATAAATAAAAATACTCAAAAGAAACAATACCTTTCAAAATGCCACGAAGAACACAATTTAAAAACGCACCGCACAAAGAATTTCAAATTTGGAACCTTAGCTTTTTCTTTGCAACTCGCTGGGAGTGTAGGGACGTAATGGACGAGTCCATTCTGGAACTCTATTTATAAGGCCGGCTTCGTTGCGTTCGAAATTTAAATCATAAATCGCACGCATTCGAACGTCGTTCCAATTGCATTCTGCGGGTTGCAACTTTTTAAATAACGATTTTTTCTTGGTAGAACATTCGCGAATCAATAAACTATCCTGTTTCAGAAGTTCAACTCAATATACCTTGGGAATTCCGGAAAATTCTTCACCAACCAAAATCAACGTGCGACGTGGTTATACGTTGAGTGAGACGACAATATAATGTTGCGTTCTTTAACGTATAGCTATAGTACGACCGCTTAAATGAGTTCTCGCAGGGTAGGACGACTGCGGGGGCCGAGAGAGGTGCGGGCGGCAGGCGCACTGCCCGCCCGCACCTCTCGGCCCCCTTTGCCGTCCCACCCCGCGCCCCTGTGCCGCGCGGGCGAGGGCTTAGGTATTTCAGCGGTCGGCCTATATGTCCCTCAGTTAAAGCAAATTAACACTATGTATAAGAAGCATTACAACAATAGCCGGAGCTTTAAGGATGCTTTAAGGCAACGGGAACGGAAGGAAAACATTTATTGTAGTACTAGCTTCTGCCTGCGACTTCGTCCGCGTAGAATTAGTTAAAAACTGATGCTGTTAGTATTCTGCAATAGTTATTTACGTTGCGACTTTAGGCAGCTACGACCTTTGACATGTTTATCGCTATCCCGTGGGAATTATGCAATTTTCCGAGATAAAAAGAAGCCTATGTTTAATCTAGGGTACCAGCTGTATCCGCTCTAAATTTTATCCGAATCCGTCAAATCGTTTCAGCGTGAAGATGGATCAAACATAGTATGTTGTGTGTATTACACACAAGGAACAAACTGTCGCATTTATAATATTAGTAGGATCCATCCATCCATGCATGCATAGCAGCCCTTAGTTCGTCCGTCTTCGGACATAGGCCTCCTCTCCATTTCTCCACGCCTGGCGATCGACAGCCACACGCATCCATCCTCCACCCGCCTGTCGGCAGATATCGTCCTTCCACCTCATTGGTGGTCTTCTGGTCTTCCTCTACTACGAGTGTTTTGTGTTGTGTCAAAAGTTCGAGACGTGGTGGAAGAGTTCGAGAGGAATAAGTGGAGATGGGCAGGGCACATTGCCAGGATGAACCACGATCGTTGGGCGAGGAGAACACTCGAGTGGAGACCAGTGTTGCTATGGATATCCATATCCGTAACCGAAACTATCGGATATCCGAAATAAAAAAATATCCGTAGCCGTAACCGAATCCGAAATAAAAGTTTTGGATAGTTTCGGATAGGGCGGAGTCTAACTAAATACTACAACTCGTACGAATTAACTGTGCACTCCGCTGGAATGCGACACCTCTCCCGCTACCTAATGACGTCACAGCGCGAGGTGCACAGCTAATTCGTACGGGTTATACTTTATAGTAAACTAGCAGCCCGTCCCGGCTTCGCACGGGGTAGACAAGGAGTTTTTTGTAGACATTATGATGTTCTTCAATATTGTTGTACATTATTTTGTTCTATCGCTAATAGTTTCGGCAGCGCATTCGACGAAAGACATTTTAAGACTCATTTTTCTACACCTTCGGTTACATTGTTCAAATTTTACCAAGGATCCCTAATTTTTTTCAAAATGAAATGTAGCCTATGTCAAATTGGAAGAATGTAGCATTCTATTGGTGAAAGAATTTTTTAAATCGGCCCAGTACTTTTTGAGCCTATTCATTACAAACATACAAAAATAGGTACAAATCTTTCCTCTTTATAATATTAGTGTAGATGTAGATATGACACGTCGTGACAAGTTTTTGTTTTCGCCCGGCCGGCAACTTTAAGAAGAAGAAGAAGAAAAAAGTTTATTTATGACAAACAAAACATCAAAAGAGAGCAGAGCAGTGTTAGTTAGAGCAGTGTTGTTATGGATATCCAAATCCGTAACCGAAACTATCGGATAATCCGAAATAATTTAGTATCCATAACCGTAACCGAAACCGATATTATATTTTACCAATATCCATATCCATATCCGGATCCGAAATTATTTGTCCATAACATCCCTGGTGGAGACCTCGTGATTAGTAGGATAGGAAACTTAATTTAGACCGCCTGCGAAATACGGTCGCCCAAATAAGTCCCACTTTTCATCCAACTTCCTATCAGATGAAAATGTCGCTAAAGTCGAACTTTCAAGTTGACAGCCTGTCTTATCGACGTTATACATTGAGACGTGCAAAGGAATTTTAACCTTAACCTTAGGGTGGTAGACCACATATTTGGCTGATGGTACTTACTGCCCAAGTCTTCTTATTCTGAGAAGAGTACTGGGTCTAGCAGTAGGACGTATAATTATTTCACCAATTCGACAATTGTCGGAAACAAGTGACAATTCGATATGCAATGCGTTGTCATGAAGCCAGCCGGCGTAGATTATCGTCGAGTTTGTAACGTAAACAGAATTGTCATTTCTCACCGACAATTGTCGCTTTGATTAAACAACCGTGGTAATTTTTTGCATTAAAAAAATTCAATTCAAAATAGGACACACACACACACACACACACACACAAATCACGTATATATGCCTTACGGGAGACAGATTCTAAGGTAACAAGACCTAAAGGCCACGTTTAGCATGATTGTGAAAAGGGGCATCAAAATAGCGAGTTTCGGGTCATGACTTGACCTTTTTCAAAACGTCTTCTATTTGGTCCTGGAACATCCGTCTAGGCCTTCCCCTCCCAACGTAACCATTCACACACCCTATGTCTATATTAGCTGTTTATAAGGAAATAATTAAGGTAGGTAGAGTCTGTCTAACCAAAGCTGAACCCACTAGTTATTTGACTGGCAACATTTTGTCTTTAAGTGTGTCTATCTGAGGCGTCATGTTGTATGTCAAATTGACATTTCTCTAAGAAAATTGCAGCTGTGTGAGTGATCCTGTGTTACCCGGTCATGATTTTTTGAAATTGCCGCGCTTTTACAGTTTCAGCTTTGGTTAGACAGACTCTAGCTATTGGTGAAGATTGTTAAAACCAGAGCTTCTAGTGTAAATTTTCATGAGTGTCCGACCGAAGTTTCGGTTTCGGTTTTGTTTTCGGCCTAAAAATCATGTTTCGGCCAAAGGTTCGGTTTCGGCCAAAAAACAACTGAACGTTCCGAAACTTACAACTTAGTCGCCGTTTTCACTTATTAGGATAATTGAGTAGAAGGCAAGAAAAAACCGTGGTACCTACCTAGCACCTAGCCTAGTGGTTTGACCTGTGGCCTCTCAAGCAGAGGGTCGCGGGTTCGAATCCCGGGCTCGCACCTCTGAGTTTTTCGCAATTTATGTGCGAAATTACATTTGAAATTTACCATGAGCTTTTCGGTGAAGGAAACATCGTGAGGAAACCGGACCAATCCCAATAAGGCCTTACCCTTTTGGGTTGGAAGGTCAGATGGCAGTCGCTTCTGTAAAACTAGTGCCTACGCCAAATGAGTGCCTGAGTGCCTGAGCCGTGGCAAATGCCGGGAAAAAAGCTAGGAAGATGATGAGGGTAAGTGAGCATCATCAGCCATGGAAATCAGTAACAACAAATGATTGCAGAAGTGCTCCGAGGAGCCAGCCTAAAGGGTCAAGATGGATTATCTCATGTGCCAGTAATTTTACTGACTGTCTGCTCTCCACGCCGGAATAGAAAATGATTTAAATAAGAGAAAGCGTATAATTAAGCGAGAACTTCAAATTAATTTGACAAAACCGCCAAAGCAGTAGCTACTAAGTTTCAACGCATAAGAATTCCAAAAACAATAGTTTTTTTTTTTACTAGAAACATAAAAACTTTAAAAAAATGATTTGAATCGACACAAGGATACTGGCAGGCGCCGTCCGATTTTAAATATGGAATCGATTAGTCGCAGACATTTTGAAATTCAATTTGAATTTGGAAGCGGGGCCCCGAGGTGGTAATAGGAAGCACGAGAAAATTCGCTCGCGATCACTCTTCAACCGACTGCGGAGCTTAAAGGGAGGGTTAGATTGTAACAGACTAATAATAATAATAATAATAATAGGTAATAAAGATATTTATTGCCACAAACACAAAAATAAGACTTGATACAAGTTATCCAAAAAATAATTTTGAAAGACAGAAAAAAAAAACACAAAACAATGCACAACATAAAGGTGGCAAAGGACTCAGGCTCAGCATGAGCTGCCAGTTTGGATTAAATACAAACTAGCAGCGCTGGTTTTCAGCCTGCGCCTTTCCCACACTACGACTACGACTTCGACTAACCAGTCGAAGTTGAAAAAGCATTGCTCTTGAACTTAATTAAAAACAATGGCTTTTTTGGCGGATAAGCGGACAGCTAAGGAATTGAATTTGTGCCAGCTTCTGCATTCCCTGAACGCTACAATCAGGCAGTCTTCAAAACAAGGGGGAATGGACATTTACTGCAAGCGTACCCCACCCTTGATCACATCTACGCACCATCTTCTTCTTCTTCTTTTATTTCTGGCGTTCCAAGTCGTTATGGCGACGACAACTTCGCCAATGTCAGGGTTAAAAATTTAAATTAGGTATAAAATCTTGTGACAAAATGTCGGCAACGTTGTACGGTAACACGGTCAAAGACCCCCCCCCCCTGTCGGGCTCTTAGCCAACGGTCAATGATATCCCTCAGATACTGCCAGGAAATCATTAGCCGTTGCCCAGGGTGCACCGGACCAAGCACTGCTCTTCCCCCCGGACAGATCCGAAAACGAACCGCAGCTCTTGTTCACACGTGGAGGTAACCCGACTCGCACCTACGCACCATCAGGCGCCAATTTCAAGAAAATGACATTTGTCGGTGACAAGCGAATATTCTGTTTACATCGCAAACCCGACCAGTATCTACGTCAGTTGGCTTCATATTGACTACGCCTTGCATTTCGGATTGTCATATGTCGCCGACAATTGTCAGGTTGGTGAAATAGAGGTCGGGGGTGCGTATCGGGTTACCTCCACGTGTGGCCAGGAGCTGCGGTTCGTTTCTGGATCCGTCCGGGGGGAAGAGCAGTGCTTGGTCCGGTGCACCCTGGGCAACGGCTAATAATTTCCTGGCAGTATCTGAGGGATATCATTGACCGTTGGCTAAGAGCCCGACAGGGGGGAGTTGGGTCTATGACCATATTACCGTACAACGTAGCCGACATTTTGTCACAAGATTTTATAATGCGGCTACACGGGGTTGCAACTATTGGCGGGAACGAAGTTCGCTTACTTTTCCGGCAGCAAACTTGTCTTCACTATGCATGTGTGTATTTATGTGTATGTCACCATCTCACCATCGCTCAGGTCTCTTAGGGTGTACACAAATAATATTGTTGTTTTTTAGTAATAGTAATTTAGCTGTAAGTTTTTGTTTGTTTTGTTTTTGTTTTTGGTTGCCCTGACAATCAGCGTCAGACATAGGTGCCTTTGTCTGACACATGCTGAGCGGCAACCTTTTTGGTGTGTTTTCATTTTATGGTTATTTTTGTACGGTTTTTGTTTTATATTGCACCAAATAAACCTTTTTCTTTCTTTCTTTCTTTCTTTCTTTAATAAAAATTTTACCCTGACATTGGCGAAGTTGTCGTCGCTATAACGACTTGTAACACCACAAATAAAAGAAGAAGAAGAAGAAGAAATAGAGGTCAAGGTTTGTAATCAAACGCATGCCTATTTCGCGGCAATGGCCGAAAATCTCAGGAATTATAGGGGATACGGCTAGCAACACATCACTGTTTCGATTCCCATTTCTACCTACACGCGTACAATGATGCTAAATGTGGCCTTGGTCTTGTTACCTTAGGCTCTGTTACTCCGTATGGGATAAAGACGTGATTTATGTATGTACTAGCTTCAGCCCGCGACTTCGTCCGCGTAGAATTGGCGATTGACATGTTTACCGCTCCCGCGGGAACTATTCAATTTTCCGGGATAAAAAGTAGTCTATGTTTCAATCAAGGGTAGCAGCTATCTCCGTTCCAAATTTTATCCAAATCCGTCCAGTCGTTTCAGCGTGAAGAAGGAAGAAACACTCACTCACTCACATTGTCACAATACATCGTCACTCACATCGTCACAAACTTTCGCATTTATAATATTAGTAGGATAACGACCGGATGGCCTAGTGGTTAGAGAACCTGACTATGAAGCTTGAGGTGCCGGGTTCGATTCCCGGTTGGGGCTGATATTTGTATGAAAAATACGAATGTTTGTTCTCGAGTCTTGGATGTTTAATGTGTATTTAAGTAGATATTTATCTATAGAAGTATGTTTATCCGTTGTCTAGTGCCCATATCACAAGCTTTGCTTAGTTTGGGACTAGGTCAGTTGGTGTCAATTGTCCCAAGATATTTATCTATTTTATTTTTTATTTTAATAAGAGGTTAATTAATATAGGAAGCATCTCCCACTCGAATCAGTACCTGAGCACTAAAAACCGACTGAAAAATAAACAGTTCTAAGTCCAACATTCAGTGTATTCAACATTGATCTTAGCATTACGGAAACTTGATTAAATTTAGATGAACATAATCTAGTTGCGAAGCTGTCAGAAGTGTTAACATCTCCATTTTGTTATACAAACATTAAACAGTCTCGATCGATAGCAGAAATCTTTCGGCGCTTGTAAACTATAACCTAAAAGAAAATAATCAATACGAAACTTGCCTCTATAAATCCGATATGTTTAGTTGTTTCGACGGCTTCGTAAATATAGAATTAGTTTTTCGGGGTGATTGCACTACCTACCTTTATACCTTTAATCAAGATGCTAATGGCAGCCATCTTTAAAATTGCACCAATGAAGGCAGGCTTATTACGTAACTCGCTCGCATTTTGACAGTTCATGTAGTGTAGGGGCTGACGATTGGCATCGGAATCAGCTAGCTGTCACATTCATACAAGAACTGTCAAAATGAACACGATGGCGATTGCGATCGAGTTACGTAATAAACTTGCTGGTTCCTTTGTCTCATAATCATCATCAGTCGCTTTCTGCTGTCTGTCCCTATGTACCTATGCATAGATTTTTAAAACTACGCAACGGATTTTGATGCGGTTTTTTTTAATAGATAGAGTGATTCAAGAGGAAGGTTTATATTTATAATACATTCTTACGTCTAATTCTACGCGGACGAAGTCTGCTGGTGCTCTGCTGGTTAAGATAAGATAAGATAAGATAAGATAAGATAATGTAAATAAAACGCTTTATTTTCTTCCCCTGAATGAAATCCCCTGATGATTTTGATTTCGCCAAATAAACGCTCTGTAGGCTTCTGCTGACTTAGCAATCGTTTGTCCTTATCTGTCACTTTGAATGTATATTCGGCAATATCGCATTTCCGAATACAAACGCATGATCGCTTCCATGTAAGTAGGTACTTTATTAGATTTATTTTTAGTCAGGATCACAATTTTGAACTAAAAAGTATTTTAATGTTCTTTTGTTTTGATTCTCGCGTGAACTATATAGAGCTGTAAAACTGCTTTCCTATGTAAATGACATCTATTTCTTTTCAACACGTAACCAAAGTGCAAGTAAACTTTAAATCTTTAAGAGGGTGCATCCGTGCTGAGCTCGCAACGTCGCATTTTTGGTGATTTTTTGCGATTATTTCACAAAAATTTAATGAAAGTATCAAATATCCGTCTGTAGTGCACTTTGTTTTTAGTTTATGTGTCTAATGCAATAATTCATCGTGATGGACTTTTATTTTCTTATTAAACGAGATATAGTATTTTATCGCTTTAATACGAAAATAAAAGTCCATCGCCATTAGGTAATCATTGCATTGGACACATTAATACACTAAAAACGAAGTGCACTACAGACGGATATTTGATACTTTCATTCAATTTCTGTGAAATAATCGCAAAAAATCACCAAAAATGCGACGTTGCGAGCTCAGCACGGATGCACCCTCTTAATAGCTTCTCCCATTTTAAGAACAAATTACATAATAGCACCTTAAAGGGGGCAGTATCAACTCTATATTATTTCCAAGTCGCTGAGAGCGTCCGGTCTGCACCATAAAAAAAAAGTCTGAAGCGCAACTGATGGAAATTCGATGACTAACGAAACACGACATTTTCCGAGACACAAACGTTACATACGTACAAAACATACATAAAAAATAGAAGGACTGTAAGCATGACTTACGAAACGAAAACGAAGAAGCTGAATGGATATTTAGTGGTTCGACCTACACTACGGCCTCTGAAAAACTTGTACATAGACTAGGTCGTGCATTAGAATCCCTGGCTTGCACCTCTTGAGTTTCTCGGGAACGAACATACGTACCTACACAAGTATGCAAAGTTTCGGCTCAATCTGATGAAGATATCAGCTTCATAATCTCCTCTTTTTCTATTGGTCTGTGATGTGGTTGTCTATACTTATTTTTGTTTCATTTTACAAAGGGTTTTGGCCCAGGCAACCACATCCAATTATGTTTCATTTTATTTAATGTTTATTTTTTACTGTTTATTTTAACTGTTGTATCATTCTTTTTTTTTCAATGTATATGTATCACCCTATGGTCCCAACGGAAGACCAGCGCTGGCTGCAAGGCCAGCAAATGCTGAGTTGGGACCATTTTGTGACAATTTATTTATTTATCTGCTGTATTATGTGTTTTTTTTTTATTTTGATGTTTTGTTTGTCATGAATAAACTTTTTTCTTCTTCTTCTTCAAAATTGAGTTTGCAAGATTCCACCCCGAGAAACATAGATACATAGTTACATAATAGCCCTCCCAATAAAGTACCTAAATGTCAAAAACAAAATAGAATAAATGTTTTGGGATAGTTAGCCAGCCAGGCGCCAGGGCCAGGACAGCCTAACCTGGGTTGTCGAAATGTCTTTTTGGACATGCTTTAAGTCCTTGGCAACCGTGGACCACCCGGTGGCTAGTTAGTGGTATTTTTTTTTAGTTTAAGCTAGGTTTTAGTTATTTTAAAATTTTCACGTTTTTCATTATTGGATTACTTGAACGCAGTATGAAATACTGGCTTAACTTAACAGAGATAGATATCATAATACTAAACTTGTAGACTGTAGAAACTAATAAAATAAAACCATAATAAAACAATTTAAATTCTATTGAAAATTCAACACGCAGCGCTGACAAGAGGATGACACCACTGACTTTCTTTTGTTTTCCTTTCTTTCAGCGCTGCGTGCAATTAAGTTTATTTGCGGCCAGGGCCAAAATAGGTCAATTTTATAAAAAGGTTGTAACACGTGTACCTAAATAGGCGAGTCGCATACACTACTCATAAATTCATGAGTATGAAAAAGTGACAGACATGTGCGTAAACAAAAAAATGATAGAATTTTAAATCGCTTGGTTGGTATGTTGCGTAATTTAGAACAAAGTAAATCCTACTAATATAATAAACGCGAAAGTTTGCGAGGATGGACGGATGTGACGATGTGAGTGCGTATAAGAGTTTTCAATGATTCACGGTTAAGTTCATTCGAAATATCAATAAAGGTAATCGCGGTTCACATCCCGTTTATAATATTTCGAATGTGAGTGTGTATGTTTGTTCCTTCTTCTCGCCGAAACGACTGGACGGATTTAGATAAAATTTGGAACGAAAATAACTGGTGCCCTAGATTAAAACAGGCTACTTTTTATCCCGGAAAATTGCATAGATCCTGCGGTATAGCGATAAACATGTCAATTGCTAATTCTTGGCGGACCAAGTCGCTGGCAGAAGCTAGTGTTTTATAGAGGTATGCTGTAAATTTTTTTTGTGTTGATTTGTCATTTGGGCCTTGACCGTTGTTTTTAAACACGTAGAATTTTCGAGTATACCTAACAATTTTCAGATGCGCAATACAAAAAAAAGCGATGGAAAAACCCGTATTATTCCCGTTTACGAAAAAACTGTGATTGTTCGCGAAGTTCTGGATCATGGAGGAACTAAGAAATAGGGTGTAAACAAAACGAGATATAGAGAATTCGTATATTAGTATTAATATTTCGCTATAGTTTTTCTCACGTAGAGTCTGGCAAACGAAAGGATATTTTTGTAAGTTTCAATATGGCAACATTATTACTCTGTCAAAGTCTGTCATTACTTTTTATTGTTTTACCCATATTACGGCAATTATACATACATACATACATATCGTCACGGTCACGCCTCTTTCTCACAGGGGTAGGCAGAGACTACTTTGTTCCACTTGCTACGATCTTGACATACCTCTTTCGCTTCATCCACATTCATCAATTATAAAAAAAAAATGAAAAAAAAATGAGTTCACAAAATACTACAAATCAAACCAAAGTCTTCGACTTTCCTTTGACAGAGTAATAATGTTGCCATATTAAAACTTTAAAAAAAAACCAGGTCACGCTGTCGTTTGCTAGGCTCTACACACTATCATACTAATACTATATGTTAATCCTTCCATGCTCTAAGGTTTCAGCTTGACTACGTAACCCTAAAACCCCATATTCTTGAATACACACACGTGATATTACCACATTTCCTTTGGGTTTCGTTTGGAAATTTAACCAAATCTCGTATTAGTTCGGAGAGATTTAAAATTCAGATTTGTAATAAGAACTTTTTCCGCCAAATCATAAAAAATGGGGTTAACGTCATACGGGACAATGTTTTAAGAGAATTATAAGTTATAAATATCTCCGGATTTTTGCTGGATACTTACTTTTAACATGTAACTACCGTGAGACTAGCGTAACGTTGTAGAGTTACGTGGTCAAGCTGAAACCTTAGCTTTGAGCATGGAAGAATTTTAACGTATAGTAACGTAAAAAAAAATGAAAAAGAAATGAATGAAAAAATGATAGCAGTAGTACCTATAGTGTAGGTGACGGTGACGGTGGGACTTATTCTAACCCAGTGTTTTTCAAAGTGTGGGTCGCGACCCCCCGGGGGGTCGCGAGACCTATCCAGTGGGGTCGCGAGGCTCAGCTGAAAGTATTGTGACTAGATGGAATGATTTTGTTTTCAAGGATGTACATTTTAATCAATCAATTTTAGACAAATAACACATTGTGGTTTGTCGTCCGTAACAGAAAAACCGTATTTTAAATAGTTTTAGTCATATTTTCTATTCTTCTTCTTTTTAGGCTCACTTCGAGATGTTGATGTTAATCCAGACGTTGTAGGCATCGATTATCTTTTTAGATACTTTTCCATTTCGTCGCTAGAATCTAACCTACCAGATAACTTAAAAATTAAATTATGCAATCTACTGACTGGGACAAAGTTATATGGGTGAGGACCAAAAAGTTACCCACCGTTAAGGTTGCGTAGTAGATAAGGCAGTTAAGATTACTTACCACTAACTTGTTCCATTGTGACACGAAAGTGGTCCATACATATACACAAATGTATGACTAATTTTCGTGTCACAATGCAAAAAGTTAGTGGTAATCTTAACTGCCTACTACCGCAACATAAACGGTGTTGTAACTTTTTGGTCCTCACCCACATTCGGCGTTGAGACCCCTACCTGATAAATGATTAGATTAGATTAGTTAGATTTATTTATTCGTCAACAAAAATTACATTATATAAACACATGCATGTCACAAATATAAGTAGTGTAAGTGTATGTAATGATATTGTGTTCTCAACATTTGACACTTCGAGACGATTGTTGTGACACTAAACTTACACTAAGCGGTGTAAGCCGCATTCCAAAACACGAATCGCACGCGCATTGCATTAGCGTAATTTGTTTATCTGTTTATAATTGGGCGCGGTGTGTATCGATTTGGATTCTGGGAAACCAGAAATATGCAGCTAGTGGTGGGCGGTTGGATTAACCGACGTTGAAAAGGTTCTTCTGTCAATCGAACACTTTTCTTGTGTTTCCTTTTCCGTGTGGACTTTCGCCTGAGTAAACATTTTGAAAATGTTCAGCAATTATAATTTAAGTCGCATTCGAAAACGGTTTTTTTCGTCATCAGAAAAAATAACGTTACAAACTTACAACAAAACGTTTAACCGTTTCATGTAGGTAGAATAGAATAGAATAGAATAGAATAAATTTTATTGTATAACTGTGTAAAATACAAAGTTGGAACTTAATAATTAGTACATGTTTCAACAGTTACCCTTTTCGGGCGTACAATAGATACCTTAAAACTACAGGTCTATATAAAAACACTATCATGCATTGAAAATTATTGACTTGCATAGAACTCGTTTATGCTATAAAACACTTTATCAATCAGCCAGTTTTTTAGCCTTCGCCTGAATAAGTTCCCTTCAAGGGCTTTAATATTGGGGGGTATAATATTGTAATCCTCACGAACAGTTTTATACGATGCAATTTATTATTACTGTTAACCTTTTGAAGTGTCCGATTACTGGGCAAAAGCTGGGCCTTCTCTTTTAACAGACTTCAAAAAAGAAGTTACCTATTAATTCGGTTGTATGCGCGCAAGGTGCACAAAACGTTTCGGGCTCTAGTGATTGAGAACGAAAACGAAATCGTTACTAGATCGGTTACCTGGTAACGTTAACCGTTAACGTATTGGTACTCCCGTCTCTACAATACACTATTTTGAAAACATTGCACTAAATGCGAAATGATTTTCTAGAATAGAAATGAATCATTACTTCGGAATTTTGATGATTGATCGCTTTCTTTGGAAGGAATTCGCGGTATTTGACGTGCTTCTGAATGTTAGTGAATTTTGGAATTCAGAACTCAAAGCTTTCATTCGGGCAATAGCCCGAACAATTCAATAAAAAACAAATAAATAAATTCAATAGAAAACAAAATAATTTATATTTACTTATTTGATTTCTAAATAGTCGTAATCGAATAAAAGTTTCTGTCACACCTTATACCACTAGGCCAAACGCACATACGTTAAAGAGACGAAATCAACGTACACTTCAAAAATCGAATGCGGCTCTAGCTTCATTCGTATTTCAAAATAAGCTCTTAGTACTTGAACTCTCCCTCTGTCTTGCGCCTGTAAGTAAGTAAGTAATCTTTATTTGCAATTAAATATGGTTTACAATAGATGTCAAAATGAGATACAGTTTACATATTTAGTCAATAATATGACATGCAAATTAAACATTGTAAATAATTAAAATAGGAAGCACAAGTCCACAATCAATCTATTAAAATAAAACAAATACAACTGAACCTGACGCGAGTTAAACTTTTTCTACCCACGTTAAAGAAGTTTTCACTTCTTTAAGGTATTATTTCACTCGATTTATTCCTTCGAATCAAAGTTTCAAGGGCGTGATTTAAATAAATATTTAATCCTAAACGCTTTCGTGAAATTCCCTGACCCTAGTCTTAAAACTATTTAATTTTGGTGACAAACGGTTTTCGCTTCGCTCTGAATGTTCAAGATTTATTTAGAAGAGAAATGTGTAAGAAAGTTTTACGGATTCTTTAGCAGATTTTTTAACAATTCAAATAATTTTTTGTAACTATTGAATACACAGACACAACTCGGTCATGTGTGTGTTGAACTTAAATACGAAGTTCAGTTTAATGCATAATTGATCTCGAACATACGCATCGAAAAAAAAAACACGTTTCCAGTAAGTGCCTCTTACATTCCTTGACTATTTCACAATAATGTAAATATTTTTTGCTATAAATATGTAAAGGTAACAATTAAGTCTTGAGGATTCTCAAAATGGGTAGGTAGATCCTATGTCCTTCCCGGGATTTAAACTACCTCTGTACCACATTAAAATCGGTTCAGCGGTTTAGGTGTGAAAGCGTAACAGACAGAGTTACTATCGTATTTAATAATAATTAGTAGGGACTAGTTAGGGATTAGGCGTGGGAACTATAGCCCAAGTCCTCTCATTCTGAGAGGAGGCCTGTGCCCAACAGTGGGACGTATATAGGCTAGAGATGATCATGATTGACATCTTAAAGACTTAGGGCCTTTACACCACTTTCTGTTAAGTTCCAGTTATCTAAGTGTCAGTTATCTAAGTGTCAGTTATCTAAGTGTCAGTTATCTAAGTGTCAGTTATTTAAGTGTCAGTTATCTAAGTGTCAGTTATCTAAGTGTCAGTTATCTAAGTGTCAGTTATGTAAGTGTCAGTTATCTAAGTGTCAGTTATGTAAGTGTCAGTTATCTAAGTGTCAGTTATCTAAGTGTCAGTTATCTAAGATGATGCTTCTGTAGTCTGGTTTCTGTTGTCCTGTAAATCGTTCGAAGGTTAACTGGTAGAGATCCATTTAAGGGATAAGTTCGCCTTTGTACATCTTTTTACCTCATTACAGTGTCAACTGGGGTGACTTTGATTTACGGGGTGACTTTAAAAAGTAGTTTTAATGACAAAACCATTATTTTTATTAGCCGTTTACTGCTTCCAATCAATGTCTTCGTCGATCGCCTTTGCGTCTACGTGCCAAACATTCACCGGATACGGATAATATCGATTTTATAGCAATTTTATAACGATCAAAGTAGCCCCAAAATTACCAAAGTCACCCCGGTTGACGTACCTGTGAAAAAGAGTGATTCATACATACATACATACATTTTTCATTCACTCAGAACACCAGAATAGGGATTGCAAAATCCGGTTCTTTTCTCAAATCCGGATTTACAAATTATCAACTTGTACAAATCCGGATTATCCGGATTTTTCGGATTTTTATTAATATTTTGAAATTTTCATGTAATTACATGTTTTTTGAAACCTAATGGTGTTCAATTTTATTGTTTTTAAAATTTCCCTAAGAACATATAAAATAAAACTGCAAAAATCTTGATAATCCGCTTTAACCCTTAACCACCTAAGCAAGGTCTCTCAGACCTTTGCAAATACAAAATAGTGAATAACTTCTTGCGGGTTCATTGCACGGACCTCTGTGGCCTTGTACCTTCCCCCCCAGCCCTCGCAGTGCCAGCCATGCGATCGACGCGTTCGGACGCGTGTCTCAGTGAATTTGGTGAGCATAAAACTATCGTCAATGGTCTCAGCGACCTTGCCTAGGTGGTTACAAACTATAACTTGCTGGTCTGCGAGACCTTGCCTAGGTGGTTGTGTTTATTTTTATGAGCATGTAATTTTTAATACTCTAACTCATTTCATGTTTTTTTGTTTTTTTTTTAATGTTTTAGGTTTCCGTACCTCAAAAGAAAAAAACGGAACCCTTATAGGATCACTTTGTTGTCCGTCCGTCCGTCCGTCCGTCTGTCAAGACCCTTTTTCTCAAGAACGCGTGAAGGTATTAAGCTGAAATTTATATCAAATACTCAAGTCTACTGTCCCTTAAAGCTGTGAAAAAATCAAACTTCTAAGCCAACGCAATCAAATGATACAGCCGTTTTCCGCAAAGTTCCTAAACTCTCAAGGGAATCAAAACCTACAGGGTTCTTCCCGTAAACTCAGAATCTTGGAATTTGGTACGAAGCAACGTCTCATAGCACAGATAAAAGAAAAATTGCTAAAACCGTAAATATGTGTGTATGTCTGTATATATCAGTGACCAATATAAAGCGTACATTTTGCGTTGGAGCAGGGCTCTGCTAACACTGGATTTAGATATATTTTATATAGATATTGTCAGATTGTCACGGATCCCTTAGTCCGCGAGTCCGACTCGCTCTTGGCCGATTTTTTTTAAGTAGGTTCAAGTTCATGAAGAAACCGGCTGAACAATTGGTAAGACCACATCTCGAACGTCGATCCAAAATCATTCATCTAACGCGGGACCTAGTAATAAGTATCAACCATATCCTCATCAAAGACACCAACTTACCAGTACTGCCAGGTCCCAGTTATACTGAAGAACGATTGTAAGTTCGGAAATGTTGCTCAACTTGTGACCTCAAAAAGCAATGGAAGACGCAATACGTACCTATGTATTGAATGTGAGAAACCAATCTGCGTTCAATGCTCGAATAAACTGTGTATTGGCTGCCGCGAAAAATGGCTCTTTTAGTAGTTCGCAATTTTATATTTTTTACGACTTTTTATAAAAAAAAAATAGGTGATTATCTTGACTGATTATTATTCTTTAAGATTTAATAATAATAAAATATTATAATGTATGAATATTTTCTGATTTCATGTTCCAAAGGGATTAAAGTGTTTTTGTTTGTTAAACGATAGAATAATGTGAAATATTAATTTTAAACAACATGTTGTTGATTAATGTTGAATCTGTATTAATTAATAAATGCTTAAAACCATTAAAAAGGTAAATTTTATTTAAATATACCTCTAACATACATTCTTATAACTATTATGGACCCATTTTAAGTAGAGGTCTCCAAGACCGTTTGTAGGTGGTTATGCTATAGAAATTGGACGTAGGTAGTCAAGGGTTAATTCAGTCCAGTACTGCTGTGTCTGCAGTACAGTACTACCGGACCGGCCGACTAGCTAGATCTAAAGCTAGGTATGAGGTAGCCAGTAAAGCGCGGAGCGGAGAGGGATAAATAGTGCTACGTGGCGGGGAACGAAACGAACGCTTGAATGAATGAAATGAAACTAAATTCAATAGGAAAATTCTGCTTAAATGTCAACTTTGTCAACTGTAATTGAAATCCGAAAAAACCGGATTTTTATGCTAAAAATCCGGATTTATAAAAGGCGACAAAAATCCGGATTTATCCGGTTATTTCGGATTATCCGGATTGCAATCCCTACACCAGAACACGGCAACTGTCAAATATATTAGGAAACTAGAAGCACTGTATGCAATCTTATCTCCTTTAAATCATGCGACATACTAATTAAAAGTACTACGTGACATGTTGCACATACAGACAGAGAGACGACAGACTATTTACCATATATTTCTGTTCACCTTTCAAAATTGACTCGTTATAACAAGACTTAAAAGTAGAATTGACTTGGCACGCATATAAACAGTTGCTCGCAATCGAAAATGGACTTTATGTTTAGAGTAGAAAGTTTGAAGTTGTTTAAGCGTGTCAATAGAGTCGGTTGAATTCTTATTTTGTTGTAAAATGTAATCTAGTAGTTTGAGTTTAAGGTCTAAGTTGTCTTAATGGTGATAGTTGGGTTTTTTCCTGTTCCTTCTTTATAACTATGAGTTACCTAGAACCAATTAAACTCAGACCATGTAAACCGTTAAATAGGTTACGGGACAGGAATTTTAACGTTTTTTCCCATGGGAACTAATTACATATTTTATCTAATAGGTAGTGCAATGATGTGGTTTGGCATTTTATTTCAAACTATAGGTACTTTGTTTAATTTAGAATGAGAAACCACAATAACATTATATTGCGTCTGGTCAACTATTTCTTACCTAGCAAACAGTACAGTGCAATAGTTTGGCAGCCGCAAAATAAAATTGTTTTGATGTCACTTTATTTGCGTGTCGTCAATTGTTACTCTAGTACAAATTGTAAAGAGATTACAGTTCACGAGCCGCAATATAATGTTGTTGTGGTTTCTCATTCTAAATTAAATGAAGTATAGCTTCTGCCCGCGACTTCGTCCGCGTAAAATCAGACTTAGAACTGATGTTGATAGTATATTCTACAATATTTTTTACGTTGCGACTCTAGGCAGCTATGACCTTTGACATGTTATAGCTATCCCGCGGGAACTACGCAATTTTCCGGGATAAAAAGTAGCCTATGTTATAATCTGGGCTACCATTTATGTCCGATCAAAATTTTATCCAAATCCGTCCAGTTGTTTTAGTGTGAAGAAGGAACAAACATACACACTAACATCCCCACATCGTTACAAACTTTCACATTTATAATTTAGTAGGATTGGTGGATATTACATTACATTACATTACATACATACACAAATCACGTCTTTATCTCTTCCGGGATAGGCAGAGCCTAAGGTAAGACCTAAAGGCCACATTAGGCATATTTGTGGGCATGTATGTGGAAAGGGGAATCAAAATAGTGATGGGTTGCTAGCATCGCCTATAAATACATAAATAAATAAATAATAAATATATTATTACTTACTAGCTGTTGCCAGCGACTTCGTCTGCAAAGAATTCGTTTATCGCTATCCCGCGGGAACTACGCAATTTTCCGGGATAATAAGTAGCCTATGTGCTATTCCGGACTTTTCTCTATCTATGTGCCGAATTTCATCCAGACCCATTGGGCCGTTCTCGCGTGATTGAGAAACAAACAAACAAACATCCATCCATCCATACTTTCGCATTTATAATATTAGTTAGATTAGATTATTATTATTATAACATGGTTCCTTACGACTGTCTTCTTTCTTTCTATTAGCGAGTAAGATGGTGACAGCGATCCGGACGGAACTTGCATAAAGTGTATTTATTGCTATAAGTAGGTACAGTCAGCCAATCGGAACCGAGGCCACTGTAGAACCTTCTCACAATCAACGTCGGAGTAAGCGCCAAATGACGTAAACGCCACCTTGTCCCATAAGTTGTAGAGTGACCATTTTTTCGCGGCAAGTTGCGTCATGCTCATACGTCTAGAGATTACGGGTACCACGTGCTTCCTGTGTAGGGGGGCCATCGCGCCCGAATTAAGGAGGACATTCCACTTTTTTTAAATACTTACATTTAAATTAACATACTTTTTTTTTACATTTTATTTGTATCTGTTTCTTTATATTTTTACAATAAAGCATTATTTACTTACTTAGATACATTTTTTTGTTTTTAAATGATTTTAAATGTGTATGTGAAAATCATTTTTAAAAAGTTCGTCGATCAAAGGTTGAAACCTAAAAGTTAGACTAATAAACACAAAAAGTTATTCTTAGACCACTGTGCACTTATTCAATAGTCACTACCTATTTGAAAAAATGTTTGCTCGCTTATCGTAAGTAAGTAAGTAGTCTTTATTTGCAATTAAATATGGTTTACAATAGATGTCAAAATGAGATACAGTTCACATATTTAGTCAATAATATGACATGCAAATTAATCTTGGTAAAGTTTAAAGATGTTTTATTTCTTTAAACATTTTCCTTATATTCATTAATGTAATGGCTTCACAAATCAGTTTTTAATCTTTGTCTTTGCTTAATTTAGTAAAGATTCAAGATCTTTGAGTGCAGTGAGGCCTCCAGATTATTTCATAGTAAATTAAGAGCGCGTGAATCGCATTTCAATATATCGTTGTGTTCATTTTTTATAATAGTCTTATTTCCTGAAAAACTTTATTGAAAACTCAATAAATGAAGGGACTACTTAATAAAACAAAACAACAACATTTTTAAGCTAAATAAAACTAAAACTATAAGGTAAATACGTCGTCAAAATGTTCCGCCACAGGCATCGGCCCTTAGACGCTGGCCGCATTGCCTCTCTTATTTCTTTATCTTTTTGTACATAGCTTAAAACTGCTACTTTTTGTAAGTAGATCAAGTATAATAAAGTTTTAAAATAAATGTAGTAACGTATTAAAAATAGCTTACCAGTGGCAACGGCGTTAATGTAACGCCTTATTTTTTCAATTGCTTAAAATGTCCTTTCAGTTTAAATTAAAATAAAACAATTATCAATTGAAGAAAACATTTCAACAAGTCACTCTTCAGTATTAAAATGCGTCGTAAATCTTTAAATAAACATACTTCCTGTATTTAGATACCACGTTTATCTAAGATAAATAAATACAATAAGATCGTAAAAGATAGTGATATATCACGGGCCTAGCGATAGATAAGAGTAAACCTCAAATGCTTGATGAATAATGCTTGTGGCTCTCACATGATATGTACCAGACAGGCTTTATAATTATCTGTATTATAATCTAACCACCTGTTTGTCTTATCTACTACAAGGTGATGCCCACTCGTTTAATCCTGAGATACCTCTTTTGCTTCATCCACATTCACCAATATCATACATGCTCGAATAGTGACCGAACGATGCTCGAATGATGTTCGTAGAATGGCCTTGGGAGTTCCCACCTGCATGTATCTCTATCTAGTTTACATGTAATATATTAATTATAATAAGTGCTTTATTGTAGATAATGTCACCCCCTTAGAATGGAGATATCAAAACGCGGTGATACAAATCACGCTCAGTGATGGGCGTGACTCGTGATACGTTCATGATTTACACGGCACCCAGTGATGATATTTAAATCATTATAGCCTTATCTAAAACGATAAAACCACGTTTTATTGGTTATAATCGTAGTAACCGCCATTTTTTACTTTAAATAGTCTTATATCCATGTTCGAGTCTGTTGGAAAGCGAGTCTTACAAAATAAGGATCAACGTTTGAATTTAAAGTGTTGTTAGAAATTGATAAGATATCGTCTGTGCTCTTATTTATGTAAATTAGAGTTTTTCAAAGTGGCAAATTTGTCTCGTTTGTAGAAGTAGGATGACTTTGTTTTTCGGGTAATCACTGTATTATATTAATTGACACGCATTTAAATTATCGTGATACAGTTTAAGTGAGACTTCGCTGAATATCACGGAGAGTTTAAAGATTGCCCTCTCTTTCTCGCACTAATAGCACCTTTAATACACGAAACGGTCAAAAATTTCACAAGAGCGCCCTTTTTTTGACTAATTAACAGATTTTTCACTTAGATCGCTTAATACGTCAATGATTATTCGCTAAATTCCTTTATAATTATGTTATCTTTTTTCTAATCTAGCTTGTTATTTGTAACAATTAGTAATCTATGTACTGTCTATCTGTGTGTATTTCGTGATGTATGTTCTTATGTTTTTACTTCTTTTTTTGTAATTTATGCTACTTAGGTATATCACGAATAAATGTTTTTTTCTTTCTATTACAGCTTATAATTTTAGCTGGATTTTTAGTGTTAATTTGAACAGGACTCTCCCGTGTCCCGCGAAATCATGGTCGCCCCAGCCCATTCATAAGACTAGGAATGTTGTACGGCGACTACCAAGAAGCGTGGCCACATCACGCCACTACCGGATAAGGAGTAGATAAGATATTGTGCCTATGAGACGGTTTTTTTTTAATTTTTTGTGACCTGCAAGTTTTGGGTTTACCAGGAAAACGGATTGGACTTTGTCCTTCCGTTATGAAAAAAAAAACGAAATATTTAAACTGCCTACTACTAATTTATGGGCGTGGCTTTACCCTTGTAAAGAATCACTACATAGTAAAATAAAGTCGTTTTCCGCTGTCTGTCTGTCCCTCTGTATGCTTAAATCTTTAAAACTACGCAACGGATTTTGATGCGTTTTTTTTAATAGATAGAGTGATTCAAGAGGAAGGTTTAATGTATAATACATGCATAATATACTGCGCAAAGCCGGGGCGGGTCGCTAATTAAATCCTACTACTCCTACTAATATTATAAATGCGAAAGTTTGTGACGATGTGACGATGTGAGTGAGTGAGTGTGTATGTTTGTTCCTTCTTCACGCTAAAACGACTGAATAGATTTGGATAAAATTTGGAATGAAAATAGCTGGCACCCTAGATTAAAACATAGGCTACTTTTTATCCCGGAAAATAGCATAGTTCCCGCGGGATAGCGATAAACATAATTATCAATTGCTAATTCTACGCGAACGAAGTCGCGGGCAGAAGCTAGTGAATATAAATATTAGGAGAAGGTCTATTACAATAGAATCATAATTATCTTAATTATGTCTGTTTGTCAAACGTGCCGTATCTTATTTATATGAGATTAGGATCTGTTGATATTGTTTAATCCAATCATAGTGTTATTTATGGTAAGACATATAGAAATACCTAAGTAAACTTCCATACTGGTCTGGGAGCAAAAAAAAAAAAACATAGAATGTACCAGTTGCTTCTCTACCTGCGCAGATGGTAAAAGCCCATCGAGGGAATAGGCAAAAATCTTAGGAATCATGTTACAGGCGATGCTAGCAACCCATCACTATTTTGATTCCCCTTTCCACCTATACGCCTACAATCATGCTAAACGTGGCCTTTAGGTCTTGTTACCTTAGGCTCTGTTTACCCCGTATGGGATAAAGACGTGATTTATGTATATGCCTATGGAAAGTTTGTGAGTTTGTGAGGTTGTAGGGGGTAATTTCTGGAACTACTAAATGGATTTAAAAAATTCTTGTACAAATAGAAAGCCACATTATTTGTGAGTATCATAGACTAGGATATTTCATTTTACGCGGACGAACCCGCGGACAATAGCTAGTCTTATACCTATAAAACAGTACCGTGACTGACAAACAACGCACAGCCTAAACCACTAGACCTAGGAACTTGAAATTTGGCAGACGTATATCTTGAGTATCCCAGAGTCCCAGAGAAGCACTAAGAAGGGATTTTTTTAAATTCCCACGCGATAGGGAATAAATGAGGCTTATTTCTCAGTAAACTGTAATAACTAGACTCTTCACATTCGGCACACCTGTAGATGATTGTAACACTAAAACATTTTCTCCGGGAAAATGCGAAATTCCCGCGGGACAGAAATAAGTGCATTCAACTTCGGGGCTGGTTTTTAAAAATTACCTACATATTTCATTTGTAATACTTGAGTTTTCTACGCGTACGAAGCCGAGGGAAATAGCATACAATAAAAAGAAGTCAAAGATAAGAGTTTTATACGCAGTACTTAATTACTGTACAGTTCTTATTACAAACATAGAACAATTAACCAATAGAGCGGAATTAGTTTTAAAAAGCTGCAATGCTGAACCATGGTCGGACACTGGGGCACGTGTACAATTTAGGTACATAGATTTCACATTCTAAAGTCACGTTATCCCTTACGCCGTAAGGCTTACGGGGTAGACAGAGAGTTAACAAGATCAAAAGGCCACGTCAGCATGATTCGAATACCTATTCCAAAATTCAAAAGTTTTTTTTGCAATTCATTCACTCGATGGACTTTCCATATGCGCGGGAAGAGAAAAAACTGGTACAAAAACTGGTTCTAATGTTTTCTATGCTCCCAAACCAGCACGTCTAGCACGACAGCGCACAAGAGTCGCGTCGCGCGCGAGATAGATTGCCCGTCTTTTTCTTACTGTTCGTTCTAGAAAGGGACGGGTAATCTAACTCGCGCGCGACGCGACTCTTGTGCACCGTCGTGCTAGCCGGGCAGTATCGAAAAAATGTTTTCTTCAGATCTTGTTGTAAGGCAGTGTTTCTTAACCTGTGGTCCACGGACCCCTGGGGGTCCGGGGCCCCCCTGGGGGGGTATGTATGTGTGTATTGGTTAATTCATCTATGCATTGCGATCTCAATAGCTAGTTGCATAAGACAAGCCCACTGCCCGGCATTGAATCCACGACCTCGTGTGACGTCAATCGCGATAAGCCTTGAGGGACTATTGACCCCTCACATACGACAATAGAGCAAACAACCTTATAGAGAGGTAATCAAAGTCAAACTTCTTTATTTCCAGAACACAGTTATTAAGAGGGTGCATCCCTACTGAGCAGGCAACGTCGCATTTTTGGTGATTTTCACGATTATTTCACAGAAAATTGAATGAAAGTTTCAAATGTGCGTCTGTAGTGCACTTCGATTTTAGTGTATTAACGTGTCCAATGCATCAAAGTTCTTTATTGCCAGAACACAGTTATTAAAAGAGTGCATCCCTACTGAGCTGGCAACGTCGCATTATTGGTGATTTTTTACGATTATTTTACAGAAATTGAATGAAAGTTTCAAGTGTGCGTCTAGTGCACTTCGATTTTAGTGTATTAACGTGTCCAATGCATCAAAGTTCTTTATTGCTAGAACACAGTTATTAAAAGAGTGCATCCCTACTGAGCTGGCAACGTCGCATTTCTGGTGATTTTTTACGATTATTTTACAGAAATTGAATGAAAGTTTCAAGTGTGCGTCTGTAGTGCACTTCGTTTTTAGTGTATTAATGTGTCCAATGCGACGATTAATCTTGCTGGACTTTTATTTTCGTATTAAAGAGATTAAATAATATATCTCGTTTAGTTTCGTTAGTTCCATATAATAATAATAATCAATAATTCAAATTTATTTCGGACCAAAAAAATCCATAGTGATAGATACAATTGCTTAAGCATATACACGATAGTGAAAATTTGTGTTAATTAGTTGAAATAGACTGATGTATTGCCATAATTGGGTAGCTCTATTGCCACTCTGTTTAGTTATTCGCTCTATGCGCGTGATACAACAAAGTAATGCAGCTCTGAAGTGTATGATTAAATATCACAGGACAATAAAAAAGACATACATACATACATACATACACACAATTCACACCAATTGATGTCACCCCTAGTTTCGCGAGTACATACTTACTCGTTAATCCTGCCGCCACGCACCAGCGTTTGTGTTGCTGTGTTACGAGTAAGCTGGTGATGTTACAGGCTAGTCAGGTTTTCTATTTTAGCTGCAAGGCTAAAGCATCTGCAACCACCTGGTGTTGCGAATATCCATTGGCGGTGGCTAATTACCACCAGGTGACCCACTTTTTTTTTTATATTTTTTTTTTATGTGAATAGGAAGGAAAACAAGCAAGCGGGTCACCTGATGGTAAGCCACTTGCTCGTTTGCTACCCTATTTATATAAAAATAGATTTTAGGCGGTCGAATCACGAGAATAATCTATTTTATTTTATCCCTATTTGTATTTAAGTACCCAAAAGTTAGATTTTCAATTGGTAAGTCTCAAAATCTCAACAAAAAGTTGAACCTAAGTAAAAAGGCAGTAAACTAGACCAATACTAGCGACACTATACTGTGCGTCCATAATTACCTATTGGCATATTTTAATCAATTAAGAAAAAACATTATGTATCTAAGCTATTAAGTATATGAATCACGCTAGGTATCTATGGGTGAAAACCGCACCAAAATCTGATCAGTAGTTTTTAAGCTTATCGCGAATAGACACACACATGGGACTTCGTCTTGGAATATGTAGTGATCGTTATTACAAATACTGCATTAACAGTTATATAAAATCATCATTATCATCATCTCCAGGCTATATACGTCCCACTGCTGGGCACAGGCCTCCTCTCAGAACAAGAGGGTTTGGGCTACAGTTCCCACGCGGGCCCAGTGCGGATTGGGAACTTCACACACACCATTGAATTTCTTCGCAGGTGTAGATTTCCCACATAAATTCCGAAAAAATTAACTCAAAGGTGTGAGCCCGGGTTCGAACCCACAAGCCTCTGCTTGAGAGGCGACAGATCAAACTAGGTTACCACGGCTTTTTTGATGTCAAAATACAAAGATAAAAAACAGTACTGTGACGGCACCAGTGTTAGACACTTTAAGCTAACAAGCACCAGTAATGGACACGTCATTCTTAATTTAAAGATGATCGTTTTAACACGTTCGCCGGCGGTACCCGAATTATGGAATGTACTAAAATGGCAGTAAATTTCTCCATACAAAATGAGATTACGGCTAAAGCAGTACTGATTGTTTACAAAGTTACCGATTCTCTGCCCACGGCATCATCTCTGGCTACGGTTAGACCCGTACTGTCATACGATACCATTTTATTGTAGCTTACCAAGATCAGTACGGGCATAACAGCTCAGTTTTGACCTTGCCGTCACATAATAATAATGCAACTTATCAAACTTTATAGTGAATAATAATTAGATTTGTCTGTAAATAGTGGAATATGTTGATTTAGTAAGGAGAAGAGTAAATTAAATTACCATTATGAATGAAATTTAAAGTTTATTGAGAAAAAAACTACCTATTAAGAACTGTGTACAGTTTTATCAAATAGAACACAAAATCCCACCAAAAACATCTACAACTGAGGTGGAAGTCAGTTGAACTGACTTCCACCGTTGCTAAACGGCTCGAGTGCTGGAGAAGATTCAGGAATAGACACTTCTAACAACCGCCTGAGTCGTTCGTCTTCTTTTTCTCTGTTCATCTAAAAATAACCATAATTTTCGTTTAGAGCTTTAAAAAATGAACATTTAACAATAAATTGAGTCTAAAAGTAATAAAACTATAGTCTGCATTCGACAAAACTTCAGTATTCGTAAGAAAAACCACGTATACTCTACTCACTTTGTAAAGCAGTGCATGGCATTTCGTGCGTCCATCGTGACCGCGCGGAGAGAAGCACTGAAGCGAGCGCCGAACAAATTCCTATACAACGACAGCGGCGTACGCCGTACTGCATTTGTGTGTGAGTTTGCATCTGTGTGAGTGATGGTCAAACTTCGTATTACGTTTTGACACGTTATTTCGGCGGTAGTGCAACAGTACTCGTACCCCACATGACAGTAAAAATTTGCTACGTAACAATGCCATGGGATTTGCTCGGGAAGCACCGTAGTGACTTATAGGCAGTATCAAAAAAATACTGCGTTACCCGTACCGTCATATAACATGGTCTGTATTTTACGGTGATAACCGTTACCGCCGGCGAACGTGTTAAATTGATTGTTGTAAAATAAATGACTTGCCTTAGTCACTAAGGCTTAGTGTCTTTTAAATAAGAGTTATTGTGCATTATTGGGTCATGTCCATTACTGTGGTCACCCTATTTTTCAAGTAGGTAGGTAAGCAAAAAGGTAACCGAACAAGTATTCGAGTGAAACCGTTAGTTATTTGACGTCAGCATATTATTTTTAGAACATAAATTAACATAGTTATATTGGAATGCGTATTATATTGATTGGCATCGCCTATTCGTAGGACCAATGAGTGACGCAGAATATATCAATTAATAGTTTTATAGCGCCATACTCAAAGATCTAAATAATATTTAACAGTTACTGACTTCGTACATACATACATACAAAAATCACGTCTTTATCCCTTATGGGGTAGACAAGGCCTAAAGTAACAAGACCTAAAAGCCATGTTTAGTATAATTGTCGGCGTATACCGAATCGTAGCAAGTAGGACAAAGTAGTCTCTGCCTACCCCTATGGGAAAGAGGCGTGACTATATGTATGTATGTATGTCGGCGTACAGGTGGAAAGGGGAATCAAAATAGTGACGGTTTGCCGCATCGCCTATAAAATGATTCCTAAGAATTTCGCCCATTCCCTCTATGAGCTTTTACCATCTGCGTGGGAAGGGAAGCAACTGGTACATTCTATGTTTTTTCTTTGCTCCCGTACCTGTAGGCTTATTGTCTAACTCGCTCGCAATCGCCATCGTGTTCATTTTGACAGTTCTTGTATGTCTTGTATGAATGTGACAGCTAGCTGATTCCGAAGCCAATTGTCAGCCCATACATGAACTGACAAAATGAACACGATGGCGATTGCGAGCGAGTTGGACAATAAGCCTACAGCGTGGAAGACTAACGTCGTTCCATTTGTTTAATATTGATATTTCAAGTCTTGAAATGTAAGGAAATACTAGAAGAAATAACTGATCAATGAAAAGCAACGTTATAATGCGGTTAAATATTTATGTCAAAGTGATGTTAACCGTTTTTTTTGATTAGTATTGTTAATATCCAATCCAATTACTGAAATGGGTCTAAAACTCAAATAAAAAAAAAACAAAAACCCTAAGTGAAAACTCTTAGTGATTTTGCTTATTCGAAAGACTAAGTTTTGATAGTGACAGTTAGTATTTCTAGACGTAATTTCTCTTCAGGAATTCCGTTTGATATCTAGGTCGTTTGGCAGACACTAGATTACCGAATGACCTAGACAAACTAATTATTGCATCAGATATTTAGAACGGAACATTATATTATAGACATTACAGTAAGTAAGTATATTATATTTACAACTGAACATAGTTGTCAATATTTTCGGTGAAGAAAATAAATATAATTATAAGTGGAAAGAACCCCGCTATCCCGTTTCGTTACTAAACATGGTTAAAAATAAGTTTAAAAATATATATTTTTGTTCGTTGCAAATAGATTTATAATAAAATGGTATTGCATATTATTGTGATGTTTATTGCAAAACATTACAATTCTTGTGTCTACATGTACTTTTATAAATCACGTCACTAGATATACGAATAAAATATGAATAAATGAATATGACTAAATAAATATTCTTATTCTTATTCTTATAAGTTGTAAATATGCGCACCATCCTACTACAGTCATGATTTATGTATTAGCTGTAATTATTTTCAGCATTTTATTTTATACAAACCTTGTCCAAACAGTAACAAACACGAATAAAAAAGAATTATCCGATTCGATGATGTCGCTTGGAAGTTATGCGCGTACGTACACACAGCAGAGCTATTCGGTAAGCACCTTTGCATGCACGCGCCGCTTCAAACCTTACCGAATAGCTTTGCTGTGTGCACATTTCGACGATTCATTTTTATTTGTATTGACCGCTACAAATTTGACACCCACTAAATATTACAGTTCGCTAAAGCAGTTAATGAACATCAAATTGTAAAGATTCTTCCGTGTATGCATAGCGGAGCGCAGGCGTTTAAAATTAGTCAATCATATTTATTACAAGTCCCGGCACGTAAGTCTAGCGATGACCGTTGATGCGCAGTAGTCGAAAATAAGGTATCGCGGGGGAGAGCAGGGGACGCGGGCGGGCGTACCCCACGTTAGTCTTACGTGCCGCCACCTGTTCGTCAAATCCACGTCCCATTGTCACCCGAGATTGTCACACTATAAGGGGAGTGCGAGAGAGAGAGAAGAGAGAGAGAGACAGAGAGAAACATTTATTTACACACATTCGATACACGTAGATTTAAAATATGAAGAAATACAATATACTTAAGAATAGTACCGACTAGCTGTTGCCAGCGACTTCGCCAGCAAAGAAATCATTTATCGCTATCCCGCTGGAACTACGCAATTTTCCGGGATAAAAAGTTGGTAGCCTATGTGCTATTCCAGACTTTTCTCTATCTACGTGCCGAATTTCATCCAGATCCGTTGGGCCGTTCTGGCGTGATTGAATAACAAACAAACATCCATCCATCCATCCATTCATCCATACTTTCGCATTTATAATATTAGTAAGATATGGTGTAAAATGGGCACTCAGCATAATGAGTAAACGCGGGGGATCCCTTCGCATGTTTGAATTTTTTTGGCCTAACTTATAGTTTGGTCGAATGATTGTTTACTCTTTACTTCATTTATGCCTAATCGCGCGTGTTTTGCAATAGTCAGCAATTGTACTGTCGCCCAAATAAGTGGTCTACCGCTTTTCATCCAACTTCCTATCAAATGAAAATGTCGCTAAAGTCGAACTTTCAAGTTGACAGCCTGTCTTATCGACGTTATATATTGTGACGTGCAAAGGATTTTTAACCTTAGGGTGGTTGACCACATATTTGGCTGATGGTACAGTCGGCATCTGAAGTTGATAAACAATCGAAGAGCTCAAAACGATATTGGTGTAGGCTTCCTTCAACCGCTTCCATTCTGATCTAATTTGCACGTCTAGCACGACGCGCACAAGAGTCGCGTCGCGCGCGAGATAGATTGCCTGTCTTTTTCTTACTGTTCGTTCTAGAAAGAGACGGGTAATCTATCTCGCGCGCGACGCGACTCTTGTGTGCTGTCGTGCTAGCCTGGTTGGGCAGTGAGAGTCCAGTTGCTGCCGCTACACTTTTAGTTAAAAAAGCAGTAAAGTTAAGTTATCCATTTATTTAGACAAGGACCTTCGCAAAGCCTGTATCTAGACAAGGTGTCTTAAAAAAAATCCGGAATATTTCGTCAGGTTGTTGGAATACTTTGACTAAATAGCCAGGGCATTTGGAAGGCAGGGAATTTTTAATAACAGGGATTTATTTTCAGGATTTCTGAATCATAGTTGACAAAACGTTTCCATACTTCGATCAATGTTGAAAGCGTGCGTCAAGAGCAGGACTAAGTTTTGAATAAAAAAAAAAAATGATAAATCTTTGTATTGTCGATCATCGAACTAACTGAGCTGCTGATAATATTCCGAAATGATTTTAAAAGAGCGTAAGTCAAGGGCGTAAATAAGGGTGCGACCACACCGCCGCTTAAAAAACGGTGACGTTACGGAATCGCAACAAAATGTATGAAGAAAGAGTGAGAAAACGTGACGCATACGACACGTCACTGCGTATACGCGGCGGTTTGGTCGCACCCTTATGTGTGTACGTTGCCAAAATGTCAAAAACATTTATACACTACGCCACAAACAATAAGGTCAATGACATACCTATATCTAAGATGATCGCTGTATCAATTTACGTCCTTTTTTTTAAAGGTCTACACGTCCTCTACTATACATACATAATTGTTCTTACTTACCTAAAAAGCAGTAAAACACAAGTTCCAAACTCAACAGTTCAGTTAACAGTACCAAGTCAATAAAACATTAATCAATCCACATAAATTCGCGCTAAAGGGCATCTACACTCACGCTCGGTATCATACACACTCGTGTGTCTTGTACTGGCTTGATTAGGGCATAACATTTCTTTTATACATTCACGGGACGTGTGACTCATGCCGTCGGTTCTCAAACTTTGATAACTGGTTTCGCGGATCGCGAGCAAGTTGGGGCTGGGAGCGGTTTCAACCCGTAAAAGACGGTAACGCGCATACGGCGTTCTTGTTATGTACGTTTTCCGCTTAAACCGGTATTTGAAGGTGTTAATCGGTTTTTTTATTGTTTCACTAGTTTTTTCACGCATTAGTTTAAAAAAAAAGATATAAAAGAGCCCTTGGCAATGGTATTTGCAAAATAAACTTTTTTTTGACTTTTGCACCAGTTATAGCTTTTTCAATGTTTTTCATAAACTTGTCCTGACAGTAATGAACGCAACATACAATTATTATCCGATTTGATCCAGTCGTTCTCAAATTTTTCGTTTAGAAATACTTTAAGCGATTCAATTTATCATAATTACATAGACATGGAAAACAAAATATGTACAAATATAGCCGTTTCCCGCGACTTTGTCTGCGCAGACTTCGACCAACTCCAAATTTACCACCCTAGGAGTTTAATTGCCAACAATCCCTTGATAATAGTTAACCCCCCACCCCCTCACGCATTAATCGAGTTTTTATCATAGGTACCTACAAAAAATGAAAAAATAATTAAATTTTATGTCATAAAAACCTTATATCATTTTGGAAGAAAGCATATACTCTTTCAGCTGCTGGAACAATTTTTACCAAATATAGCTAAGAAGTGAACTATAGCCCAAGCCTCTCATTCTGAGAGGAGGCATGTGCCCAACAGTGGGACGTATATGGGCTGGAGATAAGATGATGATAGCTAAGAACCACCGAAAGGAAACTGGCTTTTGAATGAAAAAACCGCATCCAAATCGGTCCATCAATTTGAGAGCTACGATGCCACAGACAGATACACACACACACAAACAACGACATCAAACTTATAAAACCCCTCTTTTTGCGTCCGAGGTTATTAAACCAACAGACAGTACGCATATCGTACTGGAGTGCCCCCTAACAAAATATGGAGGGAGGATAGAAGACTTCAAAACCCTCACGAGCAAAGCAGCAAGAATATCTTAGGAATTGTAAAGCTATGATATAAGTGTAATTTGTAAGCCATACGATAAATAAATAAATATCAGCCGTAGGACGTCCACGGTTAGATATAGGCCTCCTCCATAGACCTCCAGTTGCCTCGGTTAGAAGCGGCTTGCATCCACCGTGAACCCGCTACTTTAACCAGTAGGCTTATTGTCTAACTCGCTCGCAATCGCCAGCGTGTTCATTTTGACAGTTCTTGTATGGGCTGACAATTGGCATCGGAATCAGCTAGCTGTCACATTCATACAAGAAATGTCAAAATGAACACGATGGCGATTGCGAGCGAGTTACGTCATAAGTCTTCTGTAGGCTTATTGTCTAACTCGCTCCCAATCGCCATCGTGTTCATTTTGACAGTTCATGTATGGGCTGACAATTGGCATCGCCTAGGTCATCCGTCTACCTCGTTGGTGGACGTCCTGCGCTGCGCCTGCTGATCCGCGGTGTCCACTCGAGAACCTAATTTGTTTATTAAATCGCCTCTGAACTTATAACTTGAGCCAAACCCTCCATACAACTGGCATGTCACTGCTTGCAAGCAGATTTGTTTAGAGAAATTGATGGCCGCTGCCTCGCAATTGAACGTAATCGATGTCATTAAATTCCTTACATTTTTATACGGGATGCTAACTGCTTATGATTATACGTTCATAACTGCGTTCTTACTTGTGTTTTGTTTTGTTTTCCTTCCTATAATATTCGATAGGTACCATCAGCCAAATATGTGGTCTACCACCCTATAGTCCCCGGCCGTTACGAAGTCAATCCTGACACATCGCACAACTATGAAGTTCCTGATTATTGTCTATGTCAACCCTCTGTCAACCACAGGAGAAAAATGCTAGACTTGCTTGTTGCGTGTGATAGAATAGTGAGTGACAATAATACCACACAATATCGACTCACGCATTGAAAAGTTCGTATAGCAAAAATATTGTCTATGATTATGTGCATTCATAAAATTAAATTTACTGATTGTAAAAGTACTTATATTCTATTTCCTTTACACTAGTACTATAAAAAGGAAGGATTCGAATAAATGCGTAGGTATGTTTATTTATTTGGCAACTTCTAAGAACTTAGAACAGAACCTTTTTAATTATAAACAGGTATTTCTTCACTTTCTTTCGTATTTTCGTACAACTGATAAATATTTTTTTATTATAGCAGTAGAAAACTGAATTTAGGTCGACTCACGCTTGACTCAATTTTTATCGATACAATGATCGAATGTGTAACAAACAACCCTAGAGGATGTGTCAGGATTTACTTCATAGCGGCCGGGGACTATAAGGTTGAAATTCTTTTGCACGTCACAATATAAAAAAATAAAAAAAATAAATAAAAAAAAACATTTATTTCAATATATATTTATTTTAATATATAATGTCAATGAGACAGGCTGTCAACTTGAAAGTTCGACTTTAGCGACATTTTAATTTGATAGGAAGTTGGATGAAAAGTGGGAGACCACTTATTTGGGCGACCGTACCATCAGCCAAATATGTGGTCTACCACCCTAAGGTTAAAAATCCTTTGCAAGTCACAATATTATAATGTCGATAAGACAGGCTGTCAACTTGAAAGTTCGACTTTAGCGACTATTTTGTTCGATAGGAAGTTGGACGAAAAGCGGTAGACCACTTCTTTGGTCGACCGTACTATTGTATTCACGCAGGGGCTGCGATATACCACATAGGGGTCTTTCTGCAAAACAGCGCTGAGCAGTCGAGCCCAGCACACGCTGACATTGGTACCCGTTGCGAAAAGACCACATCTTTAATCAGACCACAAATCTTAAATAGACCGAGAGACTAGAACACAATATTATGTTGGTAAGTATAATCAGAGCGATATTGTCGATATTGATATTTTCATAAACACTGATACATGGGGATAACGATTTTTTTCAGTGTCAACGTCTCTATTATTAAGGATAATAATAAAATATTTGTTGCGTGGGCGAGCTAACGATCAAGTAACCTAAGAGCTTTGATCTAGAATCCTTGATTACTTTGTGTTATTAATAGAAATAATAGACTAAAGGAAATCAGGCTGCCCACGCTTGGGCCTTGGTTTAGCAATATCAAAAATACCTGGAGTTATTTTGTCCTGAAGTTATTCGAAGAAATAATTCTAACTACTCCTACTCCCACTAATATTATGAGTGCGAAAGTTTGTGAGGATGTATACTCAGATGTTTGTTACTTTTTCACGCCAGAACCCAACCTGGGTCCTATTTTATAAAACTACAAGTTATAATTTATAAGCGGAAGTCTATCTATCACATAGGGTCAGAAAGAGACGCCGCTTGTAAATTTTAACTTGTATATCTTTATAAAATAGGGCCATGCTAAAATATTACGGAACAATCCTGAAAGACCATGTACAGTCAAGGGCATAAATATATGTATTCAATTCAATTCAATTCAATTCATTTAATCATTCAAATCATGTTCATTACATAAATACCAAGATGTTACTGGGTTAAATGGCGGTAGGTACATGACACCCTGTCAGGGTACAAAATGTCAACAATACTTAATCTAGAGGTATCCCATTCTAATAACATTGTAAATAGTCATCATTAATTAGGTACACGGATTAGGTAAATACAATTTTGTTGTCATGTCAATACTCATAAAATTATTAAAATTATTAAAATCATTCTCATGTAGGTACGTTATCAAGACGTAAAAAACATCTTAATACCTATATGCTATGCACAATAAGGCCGGCGACACAAATTGAAATTGAAATTCAATTCAAATAAGTTTATTGCCAGAACATAGTCACTACAAAAAGGTCTTAGTGTTATAAGATGTTCCTATGTTCTACCCTAATTGATCGTGCAATATTAAAATTATTTTATCTCAGCATTACAAAATACAATACAACATAGGAAAAAACACTAAGTAAAATCGCAATCCATTACTGCCATTTTCTCATTATTATATATTATTTTCATTTATTAGATTATTATCATTTCAATTGTGTATTACTATTATAATGTCAGTTCGTTATTATGTCAGAATATGCTAGTATACCTACCTAAACTATATATTTGACATGATGATTGTATCATTATTTATGCCCTCAACTGTATAATACACGAAGTCACGCAAAACAACAAGTAAAATTTAAGGTATGGTACCCAAGATAATTTTTGGAGGAAAATATGCGAAGACGCTATATTGAGAACTTTATTAATGTGTGATTAAAATTCCGGAGAAATAGGAATGTTGATCTGAATATCATTAAAGGACGATACTTAGATTAAATAGGCAAGTGCGAGTCGGACTAGCACACAGTTTTAAACATCACGTGCTGCGAGAGAGAGAGATGATTTAAACTTTGTCATCACTTCATCATCATCATCACTACATAGTATAAAACAAAGTCGCTTTATTTTTGTGTGATAATCTTAATGCGGTTTACAAAGTACATCTAATTACCAAGTTTCAACAGTATAGGTTCTATAGTTTCGGAAAAAAGTGGCTGTGACATACGGACGGACAGACAGACAGACAGACAGACATGTTCCGTTTTTTGCCATTTGGCTACGGAACCCTAAAAAGAGTGTTTACTGATGGTTCCACACTAGGCTAGGCCCGCGGGCACGTGGAAACCGGATTCAGGGTACTTTCATACAGTTAATTTTTTTTTATTTATAAGCCTTTTTATTCCGAATTCGCTACAATTTCAGTAAGTACATGTTGTTGTTATTGTTATTGTCGTTTATTTATTAAATTGTTGCGTAATTCGGCGTGCCTCATGGCATAGGCCTCTTCCGTGTATTGGAGGGTTTGGGCTATAGTTCCCACGCGCGCCCAGTGCGGATTGGGAACTTAACACACACCATTGAATTTCTTCGCAGATGTGTGCAGGTTTCCTCACGATGTTTTCCTTCACCGAAAAGCTCATGGCAAATTACAAATGTAATTTTCGCACATAAATTCCGAAAAACTCAGAGGTGCGAGCCCGGGATTTGAACCCACGACGCTCTGCTTGAGAGGCCACAGGTCAAACCACTGGACTACCACGGCTTTTACAGTTAATTTACTTACTTAAATAAAAACAAAGAACTTTTGTTTTTTACGGATGTGTATGACTCTTCTGTTTTTTCTTTGCTCCCAGATCATCTTGGAAGACTCCGTTCTAAATATAGAACAGCCGCCACGTGTCTCAAACGTTCTCTACCAATCATGATTGCCGGATGGTGTCAGATCCACGTCATCCGTCACGGATGTCATGGCCTAACCCTGAACTTGGTCATTTGGTTAATAACGGAGTTCCTTAGATACAGCCGGTGTGATGGATGAGCTGATGAACGTCTCAACCGCCGTATCCTTTTTAACAACACACACAAATCAAAATCAAAAGTTTATATTGCAAATGGCCGCCAAAGGCTCTTTTACGTTTTTTAATCTACCACCGCATTCGGAAAAACCATCATTGCCAAGAATGCGCCGCAAGAAACTTGGCAGAAAGTCATTTTTTTCAGAATAAAACAGATTTATGTATGTATACTATACATACATCACGTCTCTATCCCTTACGGGGTAAACAGAGCCTAAGGTAACAAGAACCAAACCCACGATTAGCATGATTGTGCGGGCGTATAGGTGGAAAGGGGAATCAAAATAGTGATGCTAGCCCTGCTTCGTGTGCTAGCCACATTTCCTATAATATGATTTCTATGCCCATTCCCTCGATGGGCTTTTACCATCTGAGCGGGAAGAGAAGCAACTGGTACGTTCTATGTTTTTTCTTTACTTCCAGACCAGAATGACAGATGTATAATATTAGTACTTACGGATTATAAAATTTCAGGCAGTTTCGTATCTGGAATGTAAAAATGTTCGAAGCCTTGAAGTTTGGAAGCCGCCGAGTACAAATTAAAATTAAAGACAGGTGTCCGAACTTAGCGTTGGCACAGTATATATATAAGCTAAAGCAGTAGGGAAGATAGGCCTACTTTTTGAAATAAGTACCTACGCTCCAATAAAGCGTTAGGGTTGTCGATTTAATTTTTGTTAAATTGAATAGTTTTTTTAACCAAGGTTTGCCCTACCTATAGGTATTTGACAAGTTATCCTTCAAGTGTAGTTTTCTATAATATATTAGTACATATACTATAGATGCAAGATGATAACAATGAAAGTCCGTAGAAAAATTTTTCATCAAAAACACGGTCTATAATATACGGCAACTACTTACTTATCATCTAAACAGCCAAACGTTTTATTTAACAGAAAAAGCATTTGTCGGAGAAGTGACATCTGACATTTCGCGTTATAAAAATAATATATACATTTTATTTCATAATAATATAGTATCATTCTTACCTTTCAACATCAGCAGCGAGTTTAAAAAACGAAAGCTCCGGTTTTGAGAAGCCGAGTTCAAGCAGCCGTGCATTGCGCAATACGCTCTTGGCATATTTAAAACGAACACGGCCGCTCGTCTCAATGCGCCACGCGCGACTGACGGCACCGCGAGATCTGCTTAGGGGCCGTGTAAAAGCGCGTGTCTATGTGTGCGTTCGTTTCGACAGATTTGTTCGTAGATTCCCTACTGCTTGTGCTTATATGTACTGTGGCGTTGGTCTTGCTTTTTTCGATCAAAATTAAAAAAAACTGACCACGGTATGATGAGCTGTCTTTAAAAAAAGAACGCCAAATTTAAAAAGCGAGTGGTCAAAATCGGAACTACGAGATTTACATACTAAATTCAAATCTTTCTATGTACAGTGGCGCCGCATTGACCGTATTAATAAGTTTGAGCGCTAAGGTCCGGGATACCCGTACACAAAATGACGTAATTTATGGGTTGTTTTATTTCAAACGAGACTAAACCTTAGTTATTGGTAATTGTGTTGGTTACGGGTTGTGTTTAAGGTTAATTGGTAATTTATAGCTTAATTTGGTAATCACACCTTGAATTAGGTACGAAACTTCATGTAAGTAATTTGGTGAGCGACTGTGATCAAATTTTCAATTTAAATCCAACGTAGTGATGGGACGATATCGATAGAAAATAACACGTTTCTTCATCACGATTTCCACCCTATAGCCCAAGAGCCCACGAGTGCCAGACCTTCGTTATTTTATTAAAGCTGAAAGTTTCTCTGTGTATAGCTCTAACACACGTAAGAACGCCCCGTAGAAATTGAGAAATGTAGAACCCGTAGAACTTTAGAAATGACGTTATCCATTTGCCAGACACTTTCTGCGGTTGCTTCCCCCTGCCAGACACCCCTAAACTGTGACAAAATCTTAAACCAGTGTAAGCAGAGCCCCGCTCCAAATTAAAATGTACGCAGTGTGGGGTCACTTTATATTGGTCAATGATATTGTACAGACATGCATACATTATTCCAGTTTTTAGTATTTGTTGTTATAGCGGCAACAGAAATACATCATCTGTGAATATTTCAAGCGTCTACCTGTTGCCACTATTAATGTGGAGCAAAACACGCAAAAAATAACACGTTTGTGGTATGGGAGACCCCCTTAAATATTAATTTTATTATGTTTTTAGTATTTGTTGTTAGCTTATTATTATAAATTCAATTTTTAAAAGAGATAGCGCCATCGATACTGTCGATGATTCCGCTAATATCGAGGTTGAAGAAGACAGTGTCGTTATTTATTTAACCGTTGTTCGGTGGCTTATTATAAATTACAATTAATATGTTGGCTGTGTTAATGTGTTGGCTGACAGGTGGGACTCTCCAATGCTAGGTAGGTGGATATCTCTTCACTTGAGGAGGGATTCGTTTATTAGTTTAGATTAGTTTATAGTATTTTTCTGTGTCTACTAACAATAATCTTTAAGACTTTTATAACTAACACGATTCTATGAGCACGAGTGGCTCGAAATAAATAAATTATTATTATTATTATTATAGTTTTATTAATATTAGTTTATAGTTAATATTGTTAATAATTATAATAATTATTTAATTATAATTATTAGCAGTGCCCTTAGAGGGTTTGATCTTGTATCCTCTTGTATCAAAGCTAATAAAATGTTTGTCTTGTCTTGTCAACATTGAATTGCTTCTCAGATGTGTGCAGGTTTCTTCGCGATGTTTTCCTTCACCAAAAAACTAGTGGTAAATTTAAAACATAATTACACACACAAATGCTGAAAAACTCAGAGGTGCGAGCCCGGGATCCGAACCCACGACTCTCTGCTTGAGTGGCCACAAAGTCAAACCACTAGGCCCCACGGCTTTTTTTATATTTTTTCAAAAAGGAATAAATGTCTTCTTTCTCTTTCTTATAAACATAAAATAAGTACTGGGGCATTACCGTGACGTCTTATTGCGATTCAGTTTAGGTTCGCTCGCTGTCAGATCGATACTAAAAGTGACAGCTAAAACTTGAACTGAGTCGGAATTAGGACGTCATGGTACGGCCCCTGTTACTTGAATAAAATGTTAATCAAAATTACCCAAAAAATGCTGGAGCAAAATTATCGATATCGACATTCAATAAATAAATTTCCTCAAACACTTCGCGTAAAGTTGTTGCCAAGCAATTACTAAATTGTTTTAGGATTAGTTATTACAATATGGGTGTTAGTAAATTAGTTTCAGTTCAATTAAAGTATTCTACCCTCATTAGGTACTGTTCAGCGATTAGCTAGTTACGTTTTTTACAAGCTTTTTATTAAGGTGCCTATATAGTGCCTTGCGGGTGGTAGGGCCTTGTGCAAGGTCCGTTCCGATCGCTACCACCATCATACTCGCTAATCCTGCCGCTAAGCAGCAGTACTTGCACTGCTGTGTTCCGGTGTGGAGAGTAAGACAGCCGGGGAAATTACGGGCACAAGAGGCATTCATCTAAGTCCTCTAGGTTGGCGACGCATCTGCAATCCCTCTGGCACGAAGCAGTAAACCAGTGGAGTGATAAAAGACGCATTTGTTCCTTAAAACCGTTTCGCCAGTTTAGTGAAGACTGCGGGGGGTAGACAAAGCCTCTCATTGGCTGACTCAAGGCCATCCCAATGTCAACAAAGAATTTAGTGATGTGCCATTCGCGTTTTGGACTTTTATCGATAAAACATTTACTTTTTACCTTTTAGTGTGTAATTTCCCCATTTACCTCTTATTATTTTTAACCGACTTCAATAAAAGGAGGTTCTTTCTATGTTAGACTGTACGTTTTTTGATGTAGGTAGGTATGTTCACTAGAGATGTGCCGACTAGTCGGTAAAGCCGACTATTTTGCAACTAACATAATCGGCGACTATCCGGCAAAGAGAGCCCAGTATCCGGCTTCTTACTTTGTATATCATCATCATCATCGTCATCATCCCGGCCTATACACCGTGTATTTGTTGATTTACGATAACTTTGGCATATTATCCATAGATTTTTAAATATTGCAAAAAAATTGCGTTCCAAATCGCTATAGCCATGTCATAGCCAAACCATACGATTACTATAGCGATTTCGAACGCAGCCCGTGAACCGATTCGTAAAATGGGACGTTACCAAACTTAATAGCATGGCTTGTAGAAGACAATAAAGACGGCTATGTATGTAGAGGGAATTGGATTAAATAACAACAAATATAAAAAAATATTTATAAAGGCAACACTTTTAATGAACAATACAATAACAGTATTATTAGTTTCAGCCGAAGTCATAATCGGCATCGGAACATATCTAACGTTACATAGTAGTACTATTGATTTTTAAAATGAATTAATTTTGACAAAGTTTTACGAATGAACTTCTTAGGATCTTTATAATTTTTGGTAAAATATGACAACCTCGCATCGACGTATTTCTTTATAACACACCTAGTCAGCTCAATTATGTGATTTTCGGTTTCAACTTCAAATTGATGAAAATGTATGTCAGGAAACAAATTGTACCCTATAAACGACTTTAACACAGTTCTTTCGAAGAAATCTGAATTATATTTTGGTGGCAATACTTTTGATCCATTTTCATTTATAGCTCTTTTAATATTGATTTCACACCGGCGACAAATTTCTAGGACTGTATTTGAACCGTAAAAAAGTTTTTTTTGAACGTCTTTTTGATGTGATAACTTTTAGTATTTGTGTCGCCTATTAATGCACCAATACATGTTTGACACTTAATTTTTTTAATTGTATGTGTATGCAAAATTTCATCTCAATTGGTAACCGGGAAGTGGATCAAATCTAACTTGCAAACAAACATCGGGACAGGTGAAACTAAAAAAAAGCTTGCAATATTATTATTACCTAGGGGAAAGTGGTCACCATTATCGTTGAAAAATGGCTATAACATTTTGACATAATAGTTTCGGACATTTTTGTAACAAACCACAATTATATTTGTTACACTTTACACTTATGTACATAAACTAGCTAAATTTGACAATTAAATAAAAAATAAAAAATGAAATCTATAAAGTCTACGAATGGTGACCACTTTCCCATACTCTGACTAAACCCTAATCATTATTTTATTTAACTATTCCACTGCGTAATCCTGCAGCTTGTTACTTAAGATTCCTCGATAGTGATTATTAAAAGCGGGTGGGACATCACTAACTTACACGTGCCGCACTAAAGCGGGATGGCTATATGTATTTGAGCCTGGGAGTGACAGAGACGGCTAAAAACGAAGGTATTTAATTTATTAAATAAGTTTTTCGAATTTATAAATGAAAATGTACATACCTGTGGAATGTAACACCATCAGTGGAATAGTTCGATGTTTTACTATTTTTACCGCACCACTTGATGGCGCAGAACGGCATATTTATATTTTTTATTATTATTTTCGAGCGATCGTTCCTAGCGTAGTACGGAATTGGAACTAACGAAGATTTGAGTGGGGCGAGCCTGTATTAGCTCTGTCGGAGCTAATGTTTGGCGGTACGGATTCCCCCCGCATGAGCAGTCTAGTGGTTATATTGTCTTTGCCCTCTGGGGTTGCGGGTGTCTATGGGCAGTGGTGATCGCTTACCATCAGGTGACCCACTTGCTCGTTTGCCTTCCTAGTCACATAAAAAAAGGATTATCAACTGTTATACAACGTTTATAACATAGGTCTTTTAGGTATCAGCAAAAGTTCGATATTTAAATAAAGTTCAATCGAATGGTGTTTTTGGGCTTGCATTCCCCACTGTCCCTAAACGGTCACGACTTATGAAAATATAATAAACTAGCAGCCCGTCCCGGCTTCGCACGGGGTAGACAATTATTTATTTTTGGAAATTCGGATATAAAACACTTTTTTTCACAAATATTTTTATTTGTATTAAAAAAAATCCCACAGTTATATTTGTATGTAAGTCTATTTTTCAGACTGCATCGCAAACAACGGCCACGGCGCTATGGCGGTTTTGTTTACTGTTTGAATTTTTTAATTCGTAATATCTTTTGAATGGAAAGTCCAATTTAAATAATTTAAAAACTTTTTTATAGGTAGTTAAATGGTCTTGACCATAAAATAATTTATTTGGATAAGGATTAATATAAACACGTAAAAAGCATGGTTTGAATTTGGTTAGCATTTTCATTAATGTTTAAAATGAAAAAGTTGTTGTAGTGACATAACTACAATAGTTGGACATATGCTACCGCGGAGTTTTTTGTAGACATTATGATTTTCTTCAATATTGTTGTACATTATTTTGTTCTATCGCTAATAGTTTCGGCAGCGCATTCGACGAAAGACATTTTAAGACTCATTTTTCTACACCTTCGGTTACATTGTTCAAATTTTACCAAGGATCCCTAATTTTTTTCAAAATGAAATGTAGCCTATGTCAAATTGGAAGAATGTAGCATTCTATTGGTGAAAGAATTTTTTAAATCGGCCCAGTACTTTTTGAGCCTATTCATTACAAACATACAAAAATAGGTACAAATCTTTCCTCTTTATAATATTAGTGTAGATGATAAAAAAAAAACCAATGTACTTTAAGCACAACGTAGACACAGACAGACAGCGGATAGCGACTTTGTTTTATACTATGTAGTGATATTTACCAATTAGCAGATAAGATAATAGGTTTGTCAAAAATGATGAGTTTGTGAAATCACTGAAGCACTTGCGAAAAATATTTTTCACCTCACTTGCTCGAAAGGGCTCTTTCTCCTTAAAAATCTGCGTGGAAAAGTGCTTTTTCCCCTCTTGGGTGGAAAAGGTTTTTGAAATTCGAACGTCGCGCTGACCACCATTCCACCACGACCACCACCACCTCACCTACTCATATACTCAAGTAATTAGAAATTTGAAATTCTTCCATCCACCATTTTTCTCGCTGTAGTGAGGTGAAAAATTGTGTGTTTCGCTCGGCAGCAAAGTTTGTTTAGTGTCTCGTGCCTTGAAACCCGAGCAAGCGAAGGATTGTAGAATCCTGAGCGTCACGAATACAGGCCCTCGCGCCAACCAAAAACTTTGCAGCCTTGCATAACAAATAACTACTTATTATCAAATGATGAGCTCCCTTTGAAACTATACTCTTCTGGGATCTAATTATGACGAAGACTAACCCCCATATTCATAAACGCTCTATAGGCTCCTGCTAACTTAACAATCGTTTGTCCTTATCTGTGAAAGGTAAATGTCAAAGTGACAGATAAGGACAAACGATTGCTAAAATAGCGAATAAGTCGATTCACTGAGGCCTATTCCTTACGACGATGCTCAGACGTTTCTTGACCCATGATTCACTAGTTAACCTCGCGCCAAAAACGGCTTCAAAACTATAACCAAGGAACAAAAAAGGTAACAAAAACACACCTGACGATTGACAGTTCGTTAAATAATCAAAAAAAGCACGGTATTACGTAACTCGCGCAAGAAAGCACGCCCTATGACTCAGCGCGAAAAGAATGGCGAACAACAAAAAGAGAAAAAAGAAAAAACATGACATTAAAAGTGGTGCCGGGTTCTGCAGATTATTTTTTACATTATAACTAGGTAGCGATCGAGTACGTATTAAAATACATACTCACCCCTTGTTCATAAACGCCCTGTAGGCTTCTGCTAACGTCACTTTGACATTTGCCTTCCACAGATAAGGAAAAACGATTGTTAAGTTAGCAGAAGCCTAGAGCGTGTATGAAAAAGGGAGTTATAGTTTAAAATGTATAATGGGAATACATAATGGAATGGCTCAAAATATATAATGCGATTTTCTCAAAAAATTGCAAATTAACGGAATTATTATGAAACTAAACCTAACCTAAACCAATCTGTAGGTATATTACGCAATAAATAACTAATTATTGAATATGATTACGAAATTTAACCCTGTGCTTTACCTGCTATGGTTGGTATATAGCTAGCGGTATTTGCTATAGGTAGCGGGTCTTTATCCCTTACGAGGTAAACATACATACATACATACATACATACATATCGTCACGCCTCTTTCCCACAGGGGTAGGCAGAGACTACTTTGTTCCACTTGCTTTGATCCTGACATACCTCTTTCGCTGATAGACATCTTAGATAATGTATGTATGTAAACTCTTTATTGCACATAAAAATTTAAAAATACAGAAGTACACAGAAAATAGTACAAAGGCGAACTTATCCCTAAGAAGGGATCTCTTCCAGCTAACCTGGTACAGAAAGGAATAGTTTAAAAAAAGGCAAGCAGTCATTATTATGCGCAAATAAGTAGTATTAATAAATAAATAAATATCATGGGACAAATTACACCAATTGACCCAGTCCCAAACTAAGCAACTACTACTATGTACTATGGGTACCAGGCAACGGATAAACATACATATATAATGTAGATAAATACATACAAATGTCTGCCCCTGCCGGGATTCGAACCCGGGACCTCTAGCTTCAGTCAGGGTCACTAGGCTATCCGGTCGTCGAAGATATGTTGCTCGTATTATTATAGTGTAGTTTACGGAACCCTAAAAATAAAGCAGGTGCGCGCGCGCTGGTGAAGGCCACGTGAAAGTAGATGCTTTAAAAGTATTTGGGTTCAGTAGGGTTAGGGTTCTCTTGTTGCTATGAGCAGAACATTTTTACCTTGCTACTGCGCTACCCCTTCTATTATAAATGAGATTATGTGGATATGAGCAGCCAGAGTAACAGTAAATAGTATATTAAAGTGTAAATATTTAAAAAACACACACGTCAGCCTCTAGGTACAATCATAATAGTTATGTCTAAACATAACATTCTATATATTTTATTGAATCAGGCGTTACTTTGCGGAGGTCCATTTCAATGAACACAAAATATTTACCTTGCTACTCCGCTACTTTAAGTAGCGGAGTAGCAAGGTAAATATTTTGTGTTCATAACATTCTATGTTGCTTATACAACCGTTTGAACATGTATGGATTACATCAAGCCAGTACACTAGGCGCTATACAGCCTCTAATAATTATTTCCCTGTATCTTCAGTGGCAAAAAAAAACAAGTTATGAATTAAATTATGAATTTTTGAATAGAATGCATGCAATGTAATCAAATTTGGAGATTTATTAAATGAAATGTAATTATTTATTTATTAAGGAATTAAATGAGGCTTTATTATTATTATTATTATCTTCAGTGGTGTAACTATAGGGTGGCAGGGCTGGCAAAATGCCAGGGGCCCCCAGCTCTACGGGGCCCCGAACTGGCTTGGCCTTGAGCACAGAAGGGAAGATGATGTACTTCTTTATTGTGAGGAAGGGCCCCGTCTGATGAATTTGCCGCGGGGCCCTGACGTTGTAGTTACGCTACTGTGTATCTTCTTACATAATATAGGGTAAAGGCACTAGAAGATAGCCCGTGACCTATAGTGAGCCTTTCAAGGAATATTCGGAGTTCAAACTACTATGATAAGAGTTTTCAATGATTCACGGTTAAGTTGATTGTCTTAAGTCTGTCTTACGTATTAAGTCACTGACGACCGGATGGCCTAGTGGTTAGAGAATCTGACTATGAAGCTTGAGGTCCCGGGTTCGATCCCCGGTTGGGCAGATATTTGTGTGAAAAATACGAATGTTTGTTCTCGAGTCTTGGGTGTTTAGTATGTATTTAAGTATGTATTTATCTATACCTCGACTCGAGAAGCATATGTTTATGTTTATGTTTATTTGATCATTGAATATAAAATTACATCATCACTTAAAATTAAATGTCAAAGAATTCATATTAAAATATTATAAGGTCTGATGTGTGATTTCTTAACTTTTCAGGAGAGCAGAAATAAAATTGATAAACGAATCGGCTTATAATTATTGAATTATTATAGTTAGGATCACGAAACTTTTTGCATCTTTAGAAGATTACTTGTACATATATTTTCATATAATATTTCGAACAAACTCCTGAGAATAAGAAAAAGAATATTTATTTGCAAAAAATTAAATACCTAATTAATTTATTAATTTATTTTGCAATTAATTGCCTATGATTTATTATTCGAGGATAAATCAACAAAATAAACCCGTAAACTCAAGTAAAAATTTGTTTTGCGCTTGTTACTAATCGTTCCTCTATAACCCTTAGAGCCCTTGGCGGCCTATTTGCAAAATAAAGTTTTTTTTTAACCCTTTCCCTAGATAGGCTTTTACCATGCGTGGGAAGAGAAGCAACGTACATTCTACGTTTTTTCTTTGCTCCTAGACCAGTAATGGAAGACCAGCAGGGGTATAAGCTAGTCAATAATATTGCCTATACAGAACCATGCACCAAATAAAGCCATAAAAAAGCAAACAGGATAAAAAAGCATTTCTCCCAAACTGCGCAGTAAGTATAAAAAAAAGCACAAGAAAAAAGCTCCGAGATATGACGTAAGCTTGCAAAGTGGCGGCCGTGACCTTGAAAGCTTAATGGGAAGCTCGATCTGAGATAAAGCTTTAAAAAAGTTTTGAGCTGTAATCAAACTGAAGTGACAGGTGTCAAATTAGTGTCAGAGCCTTTTGGCGTAAAAAACGTCTCGAACTTGCCTTGCTGTTTGAGTCTTATTTACATACATACATACATACATTATGTATGTATGTATGTATGTAAACTCTTTATTGCACATAAAAATTTAAAAATACAGAAGTACACAGAAAATACATTAATCACGTATATCCCTTACAGAGCCTAAAGTGACAAGACCTACAGGCCACGTTTAGGCACTTGTCCTACCGCCGGCGAGTAGCGAGAAGCGAGCGTTTTTTAGTATGGAAATTTTGTCGCTTTTGTCGCCAAGCGATAAAAGTTCCATACTAAAAAACACTCGCTTCTCGCTACTCGCCGGCGGTGGGACAAGTGCCTTAGCAGGATTGTGGCCGTGTAGGTGTTTATGTAGTTTAGTTTATTTTATTCTCTCAGCATAAAATTAGAGTATAAATGAATTTAATGACATGTACGATAATTTATGTTGAGATCGTCAAATAGGATTCAATACAATAGTCAAATAAATTAATAAAAACAGAGGAAATAAAAATTGAAATAAAATGACAAATAATTTCGTTCCCAAGCAGGGAGTCGTATCAGAAGCAAAAATAAAACAATTAAGTTGTCAATGTTCTATGTATGCTTTGATTTTTAAAACTACGCAACGGATTTTGATGCGGTTTTTTTATGGATAGTGATTCAAGAGGAAGGTTTGTATAATCCTACGCAGACGAAGTCACGGACAGAAGCTAGTTTGTAGCAACGCTAGCGCCACCTAGTTGGCCTCTACATAACTACTACGACGCACGAGTAGCTAGCGCCAGCTCTAATGACAGCTGTCACGTTCTACATCCCGCTAACGAAGATTCTCAACACAGATGCATAAATACAACTTCCGACTCTCTTCCTTCGGACTTCGGTCCCCAGGGGCCTTACCATGACGTCTTAATGCGATTCAGTTTAGGTTCGCTCGCTGTCAGATTCATACTAAAAGTGACAGCTAAAACTGGAACTGGTACAGGTATATCATCTGCCTGGAGAGAGATCTCTCTATTGTGGCACTCCCCACAAAGTTTAGAGATATATAAATACTTCATTTAATTTAGAATGAGAAACCACAATAGCATTATATTGCGTCTGGTCAACTATTTCTTACCTAGCAAATAGTACAGTGCAATAGTTTGGCAGCCGCAAAATAAAATTGTTTTAATGCCACTTTATTTGCGTGGCGTCAATTGTTACTCTAGTACAAATTGTAAAGAGATTACAGTTCACGAGCCGCATTATAGTGTTGTTGTGGTTTCTCATCCTAAATTAAATAAAGTATAGATGGTGTGTCCTATTGGTGCAGCCTAGCCTTAAGTCAACCGGTTGGGTTGGCCTTGCAACTACTTGCAAGCCCTTCGTGGGATGATACGAGATCGTAGTTATACTTGTCTTCATTTAATTTAGAATGCGACCACAATAACATTATACTGCGTCTGGTCAACTATTAATTTCTTACCCAGCAAATTGACAACATTTCATTTTTATAACACTTGAAAATGTATGTATGGTTCGAAAGCATTTTGCCTCCTGATCACTGCAATATGTTTATATAATTTTAATATCGCTTATTATAAAAATTAAAAATTAATTAAAAAATTGGTTGCCTGTAAAGTCGGTATACGGGCGAAAGTTTTACGTGACAACGACTTTGAGTGGTAAAATAATTTTAATGTGAATATTCATTCGTATAGTAGGAAGAAGGATGAAATAATAGTAACAATTTAAAACATTTATTTATACAAAGAATTATATTTAACACTAACTGTGCTCGAGTGGAAGGGACGCGTGCCTTTCACTTTTTATGTCTGTCTCTCTCGCTCTTAGGCGGGCTAACCATGCCCGAGTGGAAGGGACGCGTGCCTCTCACTCGCTCTCATTGTGAGCGCATAACGTGAGCGGAGCGTAACGCAGTTTCTTGAAGTGTCACCCGGCAAACCAATTTATAAGACGTTGTCACGTCAAAATATGTCCTAATTTTACCAATACTACCACAGGATAAGTGAAACGCCATTGCCTTTTTGACGAGAAAAAATAAGCGATCATAATTGTGTATATTTGACAACTTCAAAGTACAAGGGGGGCAACTCTGAAATTCTATTTTCGAAGTTCGTTGCATACTTTCTCTCTCACTCTCAAGATAATGACTATTAGTATGAGCGGAACAGCACGAAGCGAACCTCGAAAATCGAATATTGGAGAATAGGACCTGACATTGACAATTTGAAATTAACGTCAGTTTTTTTTTTTCTATAGAGAAAAGACAAAGGGATACGTGTGTATTCTGTGATAGTACCGGAGTTACGCCCTTTTAGAATAAGAACAAATTAATAAATTAAATATAAATTAATTACGAGCCCTAGCGAAAAAATTTAACTGTCAGCATGTTCATCTTTTCACACAAAATACAGAGAACCATTAAAATTATAGGCTTAGAAATATGAAATGTTGTCAATAGTAGAGCCTTACCATTGTGTCTACCATGACGTCCTAATTCCGACTCAGTTCAAGTTTTAGCTGTCACTTTAATATGAATCTGACAGCGAGCTAACCTAAACTGAATCGCATTAAGACGTCGTGGTAAGGCCTCAGTACAATAGTCTGGCAGCCGCAAAGTAAATTGTTGGAATGCCACTTTATTTGCGTGTCCTTAATTGTTACTCTAGTAGAAATTGTAAAGAGATTACAGTTCACGAGCCGCAATATAATGTTGTTGTGGTTTCTCATTCTAAATTAAATTAAGTACAATATTATCTGGATTCTACTTTTAAGCAAAGTGATACAGAACAATGTATAAAAAGAAGGATTTTAACAGTTTACATTAATTAACACTAGCTTTTGCCCGCGACTTCGTCCGCGTAGAATTAGATGTTAAAATAGTTTAGTAGTAGGTATTTTTTCTTTCTTTCTTTTAGATATAGTTATTTTTTATATTGTATTCAATGTTGAAAGGTGCTAAATCCGTTCCGGCTTTTTCATACGAAGTATCGCCTATATGTTAAACTAAGGGTACCAGCTATCTCCGTTCCAAATTTCATCCAAATCCGTCCAATAATTATTGATCTATAGTGTGATTCTAAATTAATCTTAATACTGAAGTTTAATCGAATCATGCTATCTAACTAATATTATAAGTAAAAGTATGGATGGATGGATGGATGGATGTTTGTTTGTTACTCAATCACGCCAGAACGGCCCAACGGATCTGGATGAAATTCGGCACATAGATAGAGAAGTCTGGAATAGCACATAGGCTACTTTTTATCCCGGAAAATTGCGTAGTTCCCGCGGGATAGCGATAAACGAATTCTTTGCAGACGAAGTCGCTGGCAACAGCTAGTAAATAGTAAAAATTCAATTTAATTGCATCTAATGAGCGTTTTTTTATGTTTTAATTTAAAAAATCGTTATTGAAAATTGTGAAACTAAATAAACCTACCTATCCGAGTGATTCCCTAGGAGGAATAAAACGATAGGTATCTGCATCGAAAACACTTATAATAATTTGTTCATAGACTGGTAATATTTAAAAGCTAATATACCTATAACGGTGTATCCGAAGGGCGTTACGAATCTATAATTCCATTTAATCGTCGTGGTATTTGGGACATCGTGTTTATAATTATTATGGAAAGTTCCACGGCGTGTTTAGAAAATAACTAAGTACATTAAAAAAGTGGTTACGGGGCGCGCGTATTGTTTCCATTTTTATCAAATTTTAAAAAAGGAATGCGTTCTAAATTCGTGTGTGTTTTTTTGTGTGTCGATATCACTAAGGCTCACTTGCAGTAAAAGATAAATCTTGATTTAGTCACTAAATCTGGTTTAAAGCTTGACAGTTCCATACAATTTGACACTACTAAATTGATTTTAACAATAAACCGAGGTTTAAATTTTTTCAGCAAGACAGCCTAAGGCCGTTTGTACACCGCCGCCGTCACCGTCACGTCACCGAGAACGAGATGACGGCGCCGAAGTAGCGGTACATACATTTACTTAAGCCGCGTGTCCACCGCAGCGCTCGGGTGACGGATGTGCGGTGGACTTCGGCGCCGTCATCTCGTTCTCGGTGACGTGACGGTGACGGCGGCGGTGGACAAACGGCCTAAGACTTATCCTACTTCCTACTAATATTATAAATGCGAAAGTTTGTGACGATGTGAGTGAGTGTGCATGTTTGTTCCTTCTTCACGCCGCGCTGAAACGACTGGACAGATTTAGAAAAAAATTGGAGCGAAGATAGCTGGTAGCCTAGATTAAAACATAAGCTACTTTTTACCCTGGGAAATTGCATAGTTCCCGCGGGATAGCGATAAACATGTGAAAGGTCGTAGCTGCCTAGCGCAACTTACTTATTGCAGAATATACTATCAACATCACTAGTTTTTTATCAACAACGCTAGTTTTTTATCTATGAATTTCAACCGGTCCCTAGTTTTCGATTAGTTTAATTTAATTTTTAAAATCTTCCAAAATAACATTAAATTAAAAAAAAATAACACCCCCTCGCATTAATCTAGAAATAAACCTGTAAATTAAAAAAAAAACAATGTTTTGCCAAAAATGCCTTACACTTTGGAAAAGAGCTGATAAACCGAAAAACTTTTACCAAAAATGGCTGAGAACCGTAAGGAAACTGGCTTACCAATGGAACAAACTCATCGAAAACGAGAGCTACGATGTCACAGACAGACAGACACACACACGCACACACAGATCAACGTCATATTTATAACACCCCTATATTTGCGCCTGGGGTTAAAATACAGTGCAGAGAACAAAAATAAAACACTGAACTATTAAAACCCAATTGTGTCCAGTTATTTTGCTAGTACTCCACAGATTTAGGTCACATAGAGATTGCATCACTTATAAATTCACTATATTTACATGTACGTCATTGTATGAATGTACACGTGTATGAATGTATTAGACACGTTAACTATGAACCTTGAACTGAACACTTTAAAATATTGGGTAGATACATTACATTACATACATACGTAAATCACGTCTATCTCTTACGGGGTAGACAGAGCCTAAGGTAACAAGACCTAGAGACCATGTTTAGCAAAATTAAGAAAAAAGAGGAAAGTGAAATCAAAATAGTGATGGGTTGCTACCATCGCCTATAACATGATTCCTATGATTTTCGCCCATTGCCTCGATGGGCTTTTACCATCAGCACGGGAAGAGAAACAACTGGTACATTCTAGGTTCTTCTTTGCTCCCAGACCCCTTTAAAATATTACATTACATGACATAGGTATGTATGTATAAGGATTCCTTAAATATATACCCAGTTTCAAATACTAAGTGGTCATTGCATACAATTGACTAGAGATTTCGTTACCTTATAATATATTCCAAACTTCTTCGTATGTAATGGCACAGGTGCTATACTTAATTCCATGTAAAGTAAGACAAAGGCAATCGACCTCATAAATAAAGTAAGTGCGGGTAGGACAGTGTCATTCGTCTTTTTCCTACTGTTCGCTCTAGAATGAGACGGGTAGTTTATCTCGCCACAGCTCTCGCGCGCTCTTCTGCTAGCTATCCAGTAAAGACCAGTCTTTTTCTTACTGTTCGCTCTATAATGAGACGCATAGTTTATCTCGACACAGCTCTCGCGCGCTCTTCTGCTAGCTATCCAGTAAAGACCAGTCTTTTTCTTACTGTTCGCTCTATAATGAGACGCATAATCTATCTCGACACAGCTCTCGCGCGCTCTTCTGCTAGCCGTCCAGCGTCCCGTCTTTTTCTTACTGTTCGCTCTATAATGAGACGCATAATCTATCTCGACACAGCTCTCGCGCGCTCTTCTGCTAGCCGTCCAGTGTCCCGTCTTTTTCTTACTGTTCGCTCTATAATGAGACGCATAGTCTATCTCGACACAGCTCTCGCGCGCTCTTCTGCTAGCTATCCAGTAAAGACCAGTCTTTTTCTTACTGTTCGCTCTATAATGAGACGCATAATCTATCTCGACACAGCTCTCGCGCGCTCTTCTGCTAGCCGTCCAGTGTCCCGTCTTTTTCTTACTGTTCGCTCTATAATGAGACGCATAGTCTCTCTCGCCACAGCTCTCGCGCGCTCTTTTGCTAGCTATCCAGTAAAGACCAGTCTTTTTCTTACTGTTCGCTCTATAATGAGATGCATAATCTATCTCGACACAGCTCTCGCGCGCTCTTCTGCTAGCCGTCCAGTGTCCCGTCTTTTTCTTACTGTTCGCTCTATAATGAGACGCATAGTCTATCTCGACACAGCTCTCGCGCGCTCTTCTGCTAGCCGTCCAGCGTCCCGTCTTTTTCTTACTGTTCGCTCTATAATGAGACGCATAGTCTCTCTCGCCACAGCTCTCGCGCGCTCTTCTGCTAGCTATCCAGTAAAGACCAGTCTTTTTCTTACTGTTCGCTCTATAATGAGACGCATAATCAATCTCGATACAGCTCTTGCGCGCTCTTCTGCTAGCCGTCCAGTGTCCCGTCTTTTTCTTACTGTTCGCTCTATAATGAGACGCATAGTCTATCTCGACACAGCTCTCGCGCGCTCTTCTGCTAGCTATCCAGTAAAGACCAGTCTTTTTCTTACTGTTCGCTCTAGAATGAAACGGGTAGGTAGTCTATATCGATACAGCTCTCGCGGGCATTTGTACTAGCCGTGCTGTTATAATGATTGTAATGTCAAGGTCAGTGTCAACTAAGCACGTGTAGTGTCATCTAATAAATTGTGGCTGTCAACTACATTGTATTGGCCACGTGTACATTTAATTAATATCAACTAGTTCCTCGATGATTATTAATAGAGTCCGTTTAAAGAGGCACGTATATACTGTTATATGTGTAGGTATGTGTGTATGTATTATTTTGTTTTATTTATTTAGCTTGCGTCTCTCCTGGCTTTTTGTTTCCGCCGTCTACTCAAACTGTCTCCAACTTATTTCTCTGACTTCTTATTGGTTGTCTGGAAGAGATCGCTACTAAGCGACAAGACCGCCTATTGTATACTTTGTTCTTTGTTTCTGTACTGATTTTTGGTGTTCAATAAAGAGTATTTTTGTATTGTATTGTATTATAATAGCAGTTTATGCAACTGATACGTATGAGGGTGCTTAACACTAGTGTGGCTTTGCCACACGAGCCTTGGCGAGTTTCATAATAAGATTGCACGAGTGCAAGGGTTCCGTACATTATTGAAAGAAACAAAAGCTTATGGGATTACTTTTTTGTCCGTCCGTACGTCGGTCAAGATAAGACTTCTATTCTTAAAACGCTGAAAACTTAATAACGCATTAACTAATATAAAACGATCTCAAACGGCCTACGTTTTGCATGGAAACAGGGCTCTGCTAACGCTTGATTTACGGGCCTATACTAGCTTCTGCCCGCAACTTCGTCCGCGAAGAATTAGATTCTGATGTTGATTGTTATATTCTGCAATAATTATTTACGTTGGGACTCTAGGCAGCTACTACGACTTTTGTACGTATGTATAACTCTTTATTGTACATAAAAAACATGAAAAACATATATACAGGAAAACACAAATGCACTAAGGCGAACTTATCCCTAAAAGGGTTTTCTTCGGTTCACTTTGAACTTCGATCGATGTATGAAAACATTTATTGTCAACTACGAGTCAAAAATCCGGATAAACATTTGCAGGGAGGGCTATTTTGTCATACCAACTCAAACCTGCTGAATTATTCCATAACAATTTTTGAAGACCTTGTAGAATGATAGGCATTTTTTCTTAATCATAACGCCACAAACTCATAACTCCTCAATGAAGATCAGTTTGCACGCCCACGGGCTTAATTAATTGAAAAATTAATGCCTTCTAAACATAGCCGCGAAACACTAAACCTATGGAGCTCGTAACCTCGCACGGCCGCCATTTTTATTCCGACCACGGCAAAATACACCACGCAATACAGTAGGCTTATTGTCTAACTCGCTCGCAATCGCCATCGTGTTTATTTTGACAGTTCTGTTCTTGTATGAATGTGACAGCTAGCTGATTCCAAAATGAACACGATGGCGACTGCGAGCGAGTTAGACAATAAGCCTACAGGTTTTAAACTACGTGTATCGAATGTGTGTAAATAAATGTACCTATCTCTCTCTCAAAAGGAAGTTATGATTTTCTCATTAGTCATTATGGACATGCGTAGCGTGAGGTTCTTTTAGAGTTGATAAGGATTATGTTCCCGCTTCCTCATAATGAGGAGGTTCCGCAATTTTTTAATTCCTCTGCCACTACCGCTTCCACATATAACTGAGAGAGTCAACGTGTTGCTAGCTCTTTATTTACTCGGTTGCTATGCTGTTGATGCTGTTTCAATGCAACTGCCACTGATTGCACTTAAACTGAATGATGCAACACCAAGAAGAGTACTAATAAAAATAAACTGTGTATGTTTGTAAAAAAAAAATACATTTGAAATTTACCATGATCTTTACGGTGAAGGAAAACATCGTGAGCAAACCGGAATAATCCCAATAAGGCTTAGTTACCTTCTGGGTTGGAAGGTCAGATGGCAGTCGCTTCTGTAAAAGCTAGTGCCTACGCCAAATCTTGGGATTAGGTTGTCAAAACGGACCCCAGGCTCACTGAGCCGTGGCAAATGCCGGGAACAACGCTAGGAAGTTGATGTTTGTTAATAAATTAATGGGCAAAGATCATAGGAATCATGTTATAGGTGCCGCTGCTACCCATCACTATTTGGATTCATTTTCTACCTATATGCCCACAATCTTGTTTAATGTGGCCTGTAGGTTTTGTTACCTTAGGCTCTGTGCACCCCGTAAGGGATAAAGACGTGATTTGTGTTGGTGTGTCAAAAATATAAAAATACTGTAATATTATGTAAAAATGTTATTTTTATTGAAACTCAGTAGGTACTTATTATTTTCAGGTAATTACACACAGGTTACACTGCTGAGTACAGGCCTCCTTTCGGGATGAGAGGGCTCGCGCTGAGATTTGAAGACACCTTAGACACCCTAAACTCAACCTAAAACTTCAAAATAAAAACTGACGAACATTTATTTATTGTTAGTATACGGCTATTTTTTTGTCTAGAGCAATTGTCACCGCTGTCAAAATGACACGCAAACTTACCTCCTTATTCATAAACGCTCTGTAAGCTTCTGCTAACGCAATCGTTTGTCCTTATCCCTCACTTTGACATTTACCTTTCACAGATAAGGACAAACGATTGCTAAGTTAGCAGGTGCCTTACCATGACGTCCTAATTCCGACTCAGTTCAAGTTTTAACTGTCACTTTTAGTATGAATTTGACAGCGAGCGAACCTAAACTGAATCGCATTAAGACGTCATGGTAAGGCCCCAGAAGCCTATATATGTATCTAATATAATTTAAGTGAGTGACTTTGTTGTCATTTCAATTTATTAATTACGCATAAAGTGCTCACTGAAAATTTTGCGTGCTAGGTACCCTAAGCAGAGTATGGCTGATCTTAATTATTTCAAATGTTCACCAATATGTATGCAACCTGTACTCAGCAAATAAAATCATTTCATTTCATTTCATTTCATTACATTTCATTTCATTTCATTACATTTCATTTCATTAGAGCGTTTATGAATAAGGGGGTAACATTTTACGCGTTAAATGAGTTCTAACTCAGACGAAGTCGCGGGCAGCCATTTGTATAATAAATATGCTTGATGCGCAAAGTCCAGCCTCCCGCAGCTGTCTCCACGCAGTCTGGCCTGATTGGTCAGAATTACATCCATCTGGTACGCATAGAGACAATAACCAATACACACTTTTTAATGTTTGGCATAATGACACCATAATAAAAAAAATTTTTTTTGAGAAACACTCTGGCACTTTTTCAGGTCTCTGACAGAATACCAGCTCTGCAGCTATTCGTAGTTGCAGTCCATGCTGAGTCAGCGTCTATTCCCCACAACATCACATGGCTCTTTAATATTCATTTTTGATATATTTTGTAATCATATTGCATGTTATTTTTCAGTTGTTTTTACTTTTGTTAATTACCAATGCTGTTTTAGGCCATGTATGTCTTGTGGTGATTAAAGTTTTTTATCTATCTATCTATCTATCACTACAAACTAATCTTGCGGGTGGTAGGGCCTTGTGCAAGGTCCGTCCGGATAGCTACCACCATCTTACTCGCTAATCCTGCCGCTAAGCAGCAGTGCTTGCACTGCTGTGTTCCGGTGTGGAGTGTAAGACAGCCGGGGAAATTACGGGCACAAGAGGCATTTCATCTTAGCCCTCTAGGTTGGCAACGCATCTGCAATCCCTCCGGGGTTGCGGGTGTCTATGGGCAGTGGTGATCGCTTACCATCAGGTGACCCACTTGCTCGTTTGCCTTCCTATTCGCATAAAAAAAAAAAAAACTAACTAATATTATAAATGCGAAAGTATGGATGGATGGATGGATGGATGTTTGTTTGTTACTCAATCACACCAGAACGGCCCAGAATCTGGATGAAATTCGGCACATAGATAGAGAAAAGTCTGGAATAGCACATAGGCTACTTTTTATCCCGGAAAATTCCCGCGGGTTAGCCATAAACTAATTCTTAGCAGACGAAGTGGCAGGCAATAGCTAGCATAAACATAAATAACATGTATAGGCTGGAAATGATGATAATGATGAAACTGGATGAAGACTAAATCACATGACTCAAAAATCTGAGGACGTTAGACTTAGTTCTGTGCTGTCTCCAGAGACGGATAGCTATAATGATTGCTGACTGAAGAGATGTTCCGAGTGTGGTAATTTACTCTATAGGTGACGTGCTCGATGAATCTGCATGATGTAATATTAAGAGCTGTTGCAATTCCAAGAAAGCTAAAGGGAACATTGAAGAATATCTAATAGAGTACTTGAGAGAATCAGGTCTTTTTTTAACCGACTTCAAACTACTATTAGGTACGTCACAAAAGCGTCAAAAACAGGTACGTATTAAAATACATAAAGTTTAAAATGCATAATGGGTTAAAATACATAATGGTTCAAAATTATATAATGCGATATTCTCAGAAAGTGACAAATTAACAGGATTGTTATAAAACAAACCTTACCTAACCTAAACCAATCTATAGATTACGATATCAATAAAGTTAAATTTTTTAATAGTTTCACAGAATATAGCATTATATATATTGAACCATTATGTATTTTAACCCATTATGCATTTTAAACTTTATGTATTTTAATACGTACCCGTTTTTGACGCTTTTATGTATTCTGATGCGCACCCGTCAAAAATATCTATAGGTACACCTCGATGCCACAAACAATAAGAAGGGTGACACATATATTTATTGATATAATGGCTGTATGTAGTTTTAAATTTATACATTGTCTGGAATAGAATAGAATAGAATAAATAAAAATAAATACCTAACTAAATAAATAAATATTATGGGACAAATTACACCAATTGACCCAGTCCCAAACTAAGCAGAGCTTGTACTATGGGTACCAGGCAACGGATAAACATACTTATATAATGTAGATAAATACATATTTAAATACATACAACATCCATGACTCGGGCACAAACATTCCTATTCATCATACAAATCTCTGCCCCTACCGGGATTCGAACCCGGGACCTCTAGCTTCATAGTCAGAGTCACTAACCACAAGGCTATCCGGTCGTCAAAATAGAATAGAATAACTTTATTCCGCTTGAATGGTACATAAACATAAGGTGGTAAAGCACAATACATATTAACAGCTCGCATATTTCAGCAGCATCTGGCATTCAAAATCATAGTAAAATATTAATTACAAAATAAAAATCTATGCCAATCCAAACCATAATCCAATAACAAAACAATAATTATTAAATCTACGGCAAAAGAAGAACTCTACGTCAATCCAAACTAAACCAGAATCGAATAATACAATAATATTCAATCCATGTCAAAAGAGAAATATTATGTCAATCCAGTGTATGTGACTTCTTTATTTGAATTATTTTATTACATAACATTGTAATATAGAGCTTATCTGTTAAATTCCCAAATAATGAAGAACAAAGATAACTGTATAAGTTATGATGTTCGATCTAACGATACACTGTCACTAATTAAAATAGGTCGTATCACAGAATCAATATCCTTCTAAAACGAACTTTACTCCTAGTGCCCCAAGGTTTGGTTTAGTTTACATTTAGATTTGACTTACGACTTATTTATTGTTGCGTTATCTTATCTTATCGATGATTGACCCGTGGACTTTATTAGGTATTAGAGTATTATTCAAACGGTTGATAATACAATGAATATGACAATCTAACTAATATTATAAATGCGAAAGTTTGGATGGATGGATGTTTGTTACTCAATCACGCCAGAACGGCCCAACGAATCTGTCTGAAATTCGACACATAGATAAAGAAAAGTCTGGAATAGCACATAAGCTACTTTTTATCCCGGAAAATTCCCGCGGGATAGCGATAAACGAATTTTTTGCAGACGAAGTCGCGGGCAACAGCTAGTCTACTATAAGTATCGTAAATGAATATCAGGAGCCTTACCATGATGTCATAATGCGATTCAATTCAATTCAATTATTGATGTAAAATGGCCCCATCAATCGATGCGATGATTTCGCTAATGTTAAAGTAGTAAAAATATATTAAAAAATCTTGTGACAAAATGTCGGCAACGTTGTACGGTAGAACACGGTCTGAAAATTCAAAATATTCACTTTTTGGAAAACTTATCAAACAAACCTAACCTAAATTTTTACCTAGATTTTTAAAAACGTTTACAGTTAATCAGATATTAAAAGGTTGTCAAATGATGAGTTTGTGAAGTGATGCATTTGTGAAATGTTGTTTAGCAGAAGATGAGATCCCAAATCACATTACTATGAAGTCTCTACTGGTCAATACGATGATTAATACGATGTCGGTAGCCTTTTTGAACAATAGTCCGTCCAAAAAAAAACCGTACATCCTGCGAAATAAGCTACTTACTTATTATTGAAATTTTTATAGTTAGTTTAAGTTTAGTTTTTAACTAGCTTTTGCCCGCGACTTCGTCCGCGTAGACTTCATTTATTTTCAAATTGCTTTTGCCCGCGGCTTCTCTCGCTTGTAGGTTGGTACCTATTTCAATTCCGTTTTTTTCCCGTTTCCGTAAGAATTTCGGTAAATGCTCTCTTAATGCTCCCTACACTCCCCAAGCAACCCACTTGCCAAATTTCAGCTTTCTACGACCTGTAAAACGAAAAATCCCGTTTTTTCCCGTTCCCGTGGGAATTTCGGAAAGTCGTCTCTTAATGCTCCACTACACTCTCCAAGCAATCTACATGCCGAATTTTAGTTTTCTATAACCAGTAAAACGAAAAGTCCCGTTTTTCCCGTTCCCGTAAGAATTTCGGGAAATGCTCTCTTAATGCAAGAGCAATCATCAAGCAATCTACATGCCGAATTTCAGCTTTCCACAACCAGTAAAACGAATAGTCCCGTTTTCCCGTTTCGGGAAATTGTATCTTAATGCTACACTGATCAAGCAACCTACATGCTAAATTTCAACTTTCTAAGACCAGTGTAATTAAAAATCCCGTTTTATCCCGTTCGTTTCCTTCAGAATTGCGGGAAATCCTTTAGTAGTGTCTGTAATACTTCTGTAATTTCAGTTTTCTACGACCAGATCCTGTAGAACTGTATATAAATCCCGTTTTTTCCTTATCCCGTGGAAATTACTGTCTTAGTTATGTAATCACCTACTTGTGTACGAAATTTGAAGAGTCTAGTTCTTTATTATAGTTACGTAGATAGGGTCACACGAAATCGAATATATAAATCCCGTTTCTTCCCGTTTCCGTGGAAATTTCCAAAAATAGGTACGTGTGTTTTTGTTTTCGTAATCAGCGACCCGATAAACCGTAAAATTATATATACCCATTTTGATTTTCAGACTTTGTCACCACATTTCCCCCTTTTAGGGGTTGAATTTTCAAAAAACCTGAAAAAGGTGTTTACACATTTATCGTCAGGAATACTCCTGCGAAGTTTCGAATAAAATAGTCTTATCTTGTTTCCCCATACAAACTTTGGACCCCCAATTAACCCCTTTAGGTGTCGAATTTTGAAAAATGCTTTCTTAGTGTCTTTTGAATGTCTAGAACCAGCGGTTTAGGCTGTGCGTTGATATGTCAGTCAGTCGTTTCTTCTTTAATATATTTAGATTTTTAGAAACAGCCCCGAAGTTGAATGCACTTATTCTGTCCCGCGGGAAATTCGCATTTTCCCGGAGAACATGTTTTAGTGCTACAATCATCTACAGGTGTGCCAAAATTGAAGAGTCCAGTTATTACAGTTATGTACTGAGAAATATATAAATCTCATTTAATTCCTAACTCGTGGGGATTTCAAAAAATCCCTTCCTAGTGCTCCTTTGGGTTGGGATAATCAAGATATACGTCTGCCAAATTTCAAGTTCCTAGGTCCAGTGGTTTAGGCTGTGCGTTGTCTGTCAGTCACTCTGAATGTAACATATAAATCTCATTTTTTTCTTATCCTGTGGGAATATCAAAAAATCCTGAAATTAGTTTTTTAGTGTTACAATCATCTACATGTGTGCCGAATTTGAAGAGTCTAGTTATTACTGTTACTGAGAATTATATGAGCCTCATTTATTCCCTATTCCGTGGGAATTTAAAAAAAAATCCTTCTTAGTGCTCTTTTGGGATACTCAAGATATACGTCTGCCAAATTCCAAGTTCCTAAGTCCAGCGATTTAAGCTGTGCGTTGTCAATCAGTCACTCTGAATCGATCATATAAATCCCATTTTTTCCTTATCCCGTGGGAATATCAAAAAATCCTGAAATTAGTTTTTTAGTGTTACGATCATCTACATGTGTGCTGAATTTGAAGAGTCTAGTTATTACAGTTTTACTAAAAAACATATAAGCCTCATTTATTCCCTATCCCGTGGGAATTTCGAAAAATCCCTTCTTAGTGCTCCTCTGGGATACTCAAGGTATATGTGTGCCAAATTTCAAGTTTCTAAGTTCAGTGGTTTAGGCTGTGCGTTGTCTGTCAGTCACTTAGTAACGGAACAGTTTTATATATACAGATTTAATCATAGCTTCATTTGTTTTTGTAAATATGTATATTGATTGAATAATAAATATTTTTTTTAATAAAATGTATTTTTGTAAATACCAGCATCATCAAATATCGTCTCACAAATCGCCGGATGTTGTGAGTGTTGTGTGTCGGTCTAGTGGCAGCCCTAGAAAAGAAACAAATAATAAAGACAAAGTGCGGGTAGTTAGGAAACTCGTGCGCTAGAAGATGTTGATACCCGCCTCTTCGGTCCTCTCGAGACCATGGATGCAAAGTCGCGTTCGAAACGTTGAGATATTTACAAAGGTACATTTTTCATTTACGTGATTAAGTCCCGTTTAAAAGGCTAGGTACTTACTTAATTCAGAAAGCTATTTTTACACAATTTTGAATACTGAAAATAATACCTTAAAATGGGCTTAGAAGGGATGGGAGCGGATCAGAATTTATAAAGTTTAAAATGTATAATGGGTTAAAATGTATAATAGTTCAAAATTAGGTATATGATTTTTTTTATAGCGTGATCTATAGATTGGTTTAGGTGAGGTTAGGTTTAGTTTATAGCAATTCTGTTAGTTTGCAATTTTCTGATTAAATTGCATGATTTATTTTGAACCAGTATGTATTTTAACTCATTATACATTTTAAACTTTATGGATTTTAATACGTACCCGCAATAGAAGGGATTGCGGGGGGAGAAGAGATACTCGTAGAACTAAATATAGTTTAGTATACAGCGTGCTGATTGACCATGGAATTGGTGGAAATTTATTATGAAATCACAATAAATAATGTCGAATTTGCTACCGGAAATGTGTAATAATGCTAATGAAACTGTTTGTATGAAGAAACTACGCACTGAGTCACTATAAGTGAATGGGTGATAGTTTTGTTTTTCCCGTCTAGATTCGTAGCCTCGTAGTTCGTGAGTCATTGCAGAATAGATGTCACAGACAAATCGTATGCACAGATATACAAGGGTCGGGTTACCACCGCGTGTTGTCAAGAACTGCGGTTCTTTGGATCCGTCCGGGGGGAAGAGCAGTGCTAAATCCCGTGCACCCTGGGCGTTAATGATTTCCTGGCAGATTCTGAGTGATATCATTATCCGCTGGGGGGATGAGGTACCTGGGGCCTAACCATGACGTACTAATTCCGACTCAGTTCAAGTTTCAGCTGTCACTTTTAGTATGAATCTGACAGTGAGCCAACCTAAACTGAATCGCATTAAGATGTCATGGTAAGGCCCCTGAACCTTCCTCACTTAGAGGTGGAATACTTAGGGTTACACAAAACTCAGGTAATAGCTGCTACATTGTACCAACCGTTGTTAGTTGTATCCGTACATATCCTGTCCTAAGGTACGACACGAGTAACATTGTTGGTGGTATGCGAGTTACCTATTGGCTGATTGTACCATTTATAAGCTTTTATTTACCTTGCAATGTATATTATGTAATAATGTTTGTCCTTGAATCTTGCAACTCAATTTCACAGGTGATAATAACATTTTCAACCAATTGAGCTGAAATTTTGCATACTTGCGTAAGTGGGGCAATACAACAATCTGTTATTAAAATTTTGGTGTGGCCAGGACCGTCTCCGCAGGAGGGAACTCTTCAACGATTAATCCGATTCATTTGGAATTTGGTAAACAGAATCTAGAATAGATAACGACGTAAGTAAAGTAAAAAAAATAGATACAGTCAGCAACAAAGCTTCTACTTATTAAAAATGATTTTGACATAAACTTATTCATGCAATAAATCTATATATCCATACTAATACTCCCACAAATTCGGTAGTGTGTTTGTTTGTTATCTCTTCATGCTTAAACCACTGAGTCGATTTAATTGGCAGTTGATGCAGATAGTTTCAGTCCGTTTAGTTTTTACTTCACAAAATACAATAAAACCACCATAACAAAATCCTGACTGACTCATATTGACCTTAATGACATTAATTTGCATGATTTTTATTTTAACCATGATTTTATATTGGCCATGATTTTGTTTGCCAATGTATGTACTTGCGACCTATAAGTTTTAATAACGAATGCGTTTATAAGACAACTGATGCCATTATTGATTGGTATGTAAAGATAGCCTAGGATTATGATATTAATAATGTAAATTTTCACATGTCATATAAACTGAATGTATTAAGGACCTAATTGTACTACACGTAACATCTTTTCTTTCTGTGAATAAACATTCATTCATTCATTCATCAAAGCCTTAATTTATCTATATCTATGGAGCAACATCGAAATGCAGCATCCGCTTTTTTATGACTTTAATGTCTGAATCTCCGCTAACTGAATCTGGTCGATTCCGGACTCACCTTATAGAGCATTATGTCACCTTGCTGTCTAGTTGTCGCTCGATCAAGCGGAAACGCGTGACATTTGGCGACTTAACATAATAGGACCCCGCTTCCTACAATATATCAAATTGTAAATGCTTGTCATTACAATTGGCGAGGTGAGGAATAAAGGCCAAGAGCGAGTCGGACTCGCGCACCGAGGGTTGCGTACAATCGCGAAGTTAATATAAAGTCCAGTGTTAGAAGAGCTCTTCTCCTTAGCAAAATGTACCTATGCAGTGTGAGGTCATACATAGGCATAAAAATATTCTGTTTTTTACAAAAAAAATACATCATCAGTGAAAATTTCAACTGTTTACGGTCCATGAGATACAGTCTGGTGACAGACAGACATACAGACAGACGGTGGAGTCTTATTAATAGGGTCCCATTTTTGCCCTTTGTGTACGGGACTCTTAAAAGAACATAAAACTGTAACTCGCGAACTCGCCTACAGCTCGTGCACAAAAAGTACATACTTCGGAAATATATGTACCTATGTAAAATGTTTTCTAACTTTTCTCAAAATGAACATTAGCATTTACTTACTTATTAACGTATACAAGTATCTAGACACATAATACTACACGCAATGGGTTAAGGCCAAGCGCTGCACTGAAAAGACTTTTAATAACAGATGTTCAGGTTTTAGCGTCATCTTTAGTATGGGTCTGACAGCGAGTGAAACTAAACTGAATCGGACAAAGACGTCATGGTATGCCCCAGCTTGTTGCCGTTTCGATCCGTGCCCAATAATAATTGACACGTTACATTTTCGTGTTAAAACCTTTTGGCGACATCTATCTCGCCACATACGAACTAAAAACTGACGTATATATCCTACATCGCGATATCAAAGTTATCCTTGCGATTGAACATATATACAAGAACCCGACAACATCCGTCTGTAGGCTTATTGTCTAACTCGCTCGCGATCGCCATCGTGTTCATTTTGACAGTTCTTGTATGAATATGACAGCTAGCTGATTCCGAAGCCAATTGTCAGCCCATACATGAACTGTCAAAATGAACACGATGGCGATTGCGAGCGAGTTAGACAATAACTCGGCTGGTCAGAGGATCCTCCCTTTTCAATGGTGGATGAGGAACTTTACACCCTGTTCCTCACGGCCCCCAAAAGCTTTTGGGAGCAGATCAGAATTTATAAAGTTTAAAATGTATAATGGGTTAAAATGTATAATAGTTTAAAATATATAATGGAATTTTCTGTGAAACTATTAGGTATAATGAATTTTTTTATAGCGCGATCTATAGATTGGTTTAGGTTAGGTTAGGTTTAGTTTATAGTAATTCTGTTAATTTGCAATTTTCTTAGAAACTTTGAACCATTATGTATTTTAACCCATTATACATTTTAAACTTTATGGATTTTAATACGTACCTACCCAAGCTAATAAAGGTTCAGATTTGATTCGTTACAAGTGACCCTAAGCGTTTACGGGGGGGTCAAATGTAACTACTCTTTAAATAGTGGGATGTGCAAGTGGCGTGATCCGTCCGCCTCACTCTTACAATGTTGCAAGACTGACAGCCACTCACTTTGCGTATTTATAGTAATAGTCCCAATAATAGTCCATGTTTCATTGTAGTCATAGCATACTTTTACCAGTGGGCGGACACTGCATTCTAACGTTGTTACTATGTCAGTGTGTGTGTGATTTAGTTCTCAGAATACAGGGAGAAATTTTTGTATCGAAATATAATATTCTTAGTATAATCATCACCTTCCTAGCGCTTTCCCGGCATTTGCCACGGCTCAGTGAGCCTGGGGTCCGTGACAACCTAATCCCAAGATTTGGCGTAGGCACTAGTTTTTACAGAAGCGACTGCCATCTGACCTTCCAACCCAGAAGGGTAACTAAGCCTTATTGGGATTGGTCCTGTTTCCTCACGTTTTCCTTCACCGAAAAGCTCATGGTAAATTTCAAATGTAATTACGCACATAAATTCCGAAAAACTCAGACTACTAATCTTAATACAATATTTATATCTTATACCTACCTACCTTTAAACGAGCAATTCTTGTATATATTTTATAACTAGCTGTTGCTCGTGACTCCGTCTGCGCAGGATTCGCTTATCGCTATCCCGCGGGAACTATGCTATTGTCCAGGATAAAAACTATCCTATGTCCTTTAATTACGTCTATTGTAAATATTGTACAACATCATACCTACTGGTTTGTTGATTTTGATTTTGATTGCTGCCTCTAAACGTGTCTTAACATTGTTCTCGGCATGTGTATTGTATATGTAATACTCTATTATTATTATGGTGTCATGTTGTCGCTGTGGCAGCGCGACTAACGTAGTTTAGTTAAGTTAAGTTAGTTTTAGTTTGGTTGGAGACCAAAAACCAGCGACCTCGCTGAGCCCCCCTTCCATTTTACCTTCGCATATAATTCTAGTATTTGGTTTTAATCACTTATATTTTTGTTTCTTCTGTTTTAAACTGTTGTGTTGGTGAATACAAATTTCTTCTGTTCTGTTCTATTCTATGCTATTTTTATCTATACCAAATTTCATTAAAACCGGTTCAATCTTGAAAAGGGCTCCAACGATTTTCATAAAATTTAATAAGTCAGCGATTATAGAAAGAAATCCGATATGACATGTGACGTCATATGTCACAACGCAGATATACAAATTCGATACTGAAATTCTTTTTTTTCTATGGTATTTTCATTATGGTGCAAATTTTTTGTAAATAAGGTGTATTATGTTATCAAATAAACCTGAGGCAATATTTTGTACATAATTTTGCTGATATTTTATCCCCAGTTCCTTTATTTACGATGAAATGGTTAAAAAATAACAAAAATGATACGTTTTGAGGTTAGAATTTTGTTTACCAAATAGGACAGGTAAGAATGAAAATATATACATCAGAAAGAGATAGAGACAAATCTTTGATAACTTATATATCTTGGTTATTTTTGTTGTTTGATTTATTTTATTTCGTTTATTACATAAATAAGTTTTTAATGGAAGCCATGAAAAAAATAACATTAATCCTCCCGGCGTGGTTTGTTCCATAAATTTCTAAAATACGAAAACATTTTTGAAGTTTAGTAGGCTTATTGTCTAACTCGCTCGCAATCGCCATCGTGTTCATTTTGATAGTTCATGTATGGGCTGACAATTGGCATCGGAATCAGCTAGCTGTCACATTCATACAAGAACTGTCAAAATGAACACGATGGTGATCGCGAGCGAGTTAGACAATAAGCCTACTGTTCGGTATTTAATAAATTCTGCTCAGTAGTTAAGTAATCCATATTCCCTTTTTTTACAGAAGGATCAAAAATGTAACCTCGAACAGATCATCAGACAAGCGGTCGTTGACCCTGCGTGTGCGCATTTATCGTGTAATCTTGTAATGCGTAGGTTATCACAGATTATGTAATAGTACACAGAGTGGACACTATGTTCCCACAATCGCAAGCGATTAGTTATATATCAATGGCCGACCGCATAAATGAGTCTTCGCCCGTGCGACATCATGTGATCATAATTTGACATACTTTTGACCCCCCTCCCCGCCCCCTTGGTGATATTTGGTGATTATAACGCAACTTAGTAGGTATGAATTGAGTTAGTTACAAAAAAACAGCAAAAAACTTGATTTTTAGGGTTCGGTACCTCAAAAGGAAAAAACGGAACCCTTATAGGATCACTTTGTTGTCCGTCCGTCCGTCCGTCCGTCTGTCAAGACCCTTTTTCTCAGGAACGCGTGGAGGTATCAAGCTGAAATTTATATCAAATACTCAGGTCTACTGTCCCTTGGAGCTGTGAAGAAATCAAACTTCTAAGCCAACGCAATCAAAAGATACAGCCGTTTATGCCGCCAATTTCCGCAAATTTTCGACTCAAGCGAATCAAAACCTACAGGGTACTTCCCGTGAACGCAGAATCTTGGAATTTGGTATGAAGGTAGGTCTTATAGCACTGATTAAGGAATAATTGCGAAAACCGTAAATATGTTTGTATGTCTGTATATATCAGTGACCAATATAAAGTGTAAACCCCACACTGCGTACCTACTGCTTTGGAGCAGGTCTCTGCTTACACTGGTTTATAGATATTTATAGATAATGGTACGGAACCCTCGGGTGCGTCCCACGAGATATAACTACAAAAAATCTAATTTCATAATAATAACGTTCACAAGATATAATGAACGTTAGCTATAACAGCAAAAAGTATAATTATAAAAGGCTTAAATATAAAAGGCTTAAATTATAAAATAATTATAAAAGGCTTAAATTATATAACGTTATTTTTATATAACTTCAATTTGTATAAGATTTATATGGCCTAATTTCTTTTAACATAACAAACATTTAACCTAACTGAAACAGCTTTTGGCCGGTTTTTACGTTATTTTTGATTTCCTGCTGTGTAAAAAAATTACGTCATGTGTTCTCGGACAAATTATGTCTCTATCCCTTACGGGGTAGATGGAGCCTATGGTAACAAGACCTAAAAGGCCCCGTTTAGCATGGTTGTGGGCGTATAGGTGGAAAGGGGAATCAAAATAGTGATGGGTTGTTAGCATCGCCCATCTAACTAATATTATAAAGAAAGTATGGATGGATGGATGGATGTTTGTTTGTTACTCAATCACGCCAGAACGGCCCAACGAATCTGGATGAAATTCGGCACATAGATAGAGAAAAGTCTGGAATAGCACATAGGCTACTTTTTATCCCGGAAAATTGCGTAGTTCCCGCGGGATAGCGATAAACGAATTCTTTGCAGACGAAGTCGCTAGCAACAGCTAGTCTAACTATCTAACTAATATTATAAATGCGAAAGTATGGATGGATGGATAGATAGATGGATGGATGGATGGATGTTTGTTTGTTACTCAATCACGCCAGAACGGCCCAACGGATCTGGATGAAATTCGGCACATAGATAGAGAAAAGTCTGGAATAGCACATAGGCTACTTTTTATCCCGGAAAATTGCGTAGCTCCCGCGGGATAGCGATAAACGAATTATTTGCAGACGAAGTCGCTGGCAACAGCTAGTATAATATCGTGATAAAGAAAGAAAGAAAAATGGTGCAATAAAACAAAAACCGTACAGAAAAAAAAACAATGAAAACAAACACCAAAAAGGATACTCATCGCTCATCATGATCAAGAACTTCCATCCCTCTATATAGCTTCACAGACCAGTAGGCTTATTGTCTAACTCGCGCGCAATCGCCATCGTGTTCATTGTGACAGTTCTTGTATGAATGTGACAGCTAGCTGATTCCGATGCCAATTGTCAGCCCATACATGAACTGTCAAAATGAACACGATGGCGATTGCGAGCGAGTTAGACAATAAGCCTACTTGTCACTAACTACTTCGCTATCCGGTCGTCATCATACATAGTAATTGTCGTATTGTTGTTGTGATTTCATCTTCAATATGATGTTTTAAACTTCCGCGATTTTCACTCATATTTATTTTAAGTATTTCGGGACTTAACCGCGTAATTTTTTTTCTATTAACTACCTCGACGTTTCGGCCACGACGCAGTGGCTGTGGTCACGAGCAGACAGCCATGTAGGTAGGGTATCATTTATATTCATTTATTTTTTCACACAGCGCTGATGATCTAATTTTCATGTCTGGTTTTTTTTTTGTTTCTTTTCTATAAAATTGTGTGTATGCTCTTATATTTGTGTCTTGCAAAATGAATAAATGTCTTCTTTATTTCTTTCTTTCTTCAGATGTGTATGTCCTTCACCGAAAAGCTCATGGTTTATTTAAAATATATTTTCGCGCAAATATAACGCTCATACATTCGGAACTCCAATTTATTTGATGCGATAAATAAAATATACACCCTTTTTTTAAATATGCGGGTACTATAATAATAGATTATTTACGTGACAGAGTAAACGCAAAGGAAATGGATTAGACAGTTATTATTATCACGATACCGATATGTCAAATATATCGTGGATTTTCATATAGGTACATGGTTCATAAGATAATCCATTCATAAAAAAATGGTTCATTTTGCAAACAGGCGGCTAAGAACACTTTTGCTTGTCTTTTTTTTGAAACCCGGCGCTCTTTCGAAAAGACCATTATTGCCAAGAATACACTGCAAGATTATTGCAATGTTTTTTTTTAATATATACGTCAGGTAGGTTAGGTAATATTACCTACGTTCTTATACTATTTTAACACAAGAGCATAAAACTATAATAAAAAAAACTCACCTGTTTAAAATCAGCCACCAAACGATGACGCGATACAAAAATTCAGTTCAAATTACTTTATAGCGAAATACAAGAAATACTGGATCCACTGGAAAACATGTAGCATCTTGCTACAACCAGAAACCACGTGTTTACACACACATCCGAACGTAACCGAAAAATTCGAATTTCAAAATATGGAACGCTCTCTGATTGGACGATTCGAAAACAGTGACGCGCAACAGTTTTGAGTTGAGTTGTCGATAGTTCGTTTCACACGTTTTTTTTTCGATGAAATCGTAGCACGTCTTTTATTCGCGACTGCGCAATGAGGAATGCGGGTCTATCTTGACATTATCAGCCAGGTCCGTTCACCATTAAGGTGGTTATATCAACGATGACGGTAGTGTTGTACGACTTAATGTCGACACTTGAATAAATATTTAGTTTTTGTCATGTAGGTACTTTATAATTATTTTAACTATTTTGCAAATTTTTCATTGTTATCGAGGCTGAAGTGTGAATTCATTATCATACCTAAAATCGACATCACTAAATGTCATAAAGGTCATCATGGAAATGGGATTTTTTTAACAATAGTTATTTGTGTCACAAGGGAGCAAAATGATGTAGTATTTACGGCGAGGGCGGTATATTCAATCCAGAATGTAGCGAAGGATTCTACAATAGAATCCTAAGCGTAGCGAGGGATTCTATAGTAGAATCCTGAGCGTAATGTGGGATTTAAGTGAACGCCCAAGATGAAAATAATTTTGCTCCCGAGTGGCTCATACAACTTTTCACACCGAGCTAATAAAAAAACAATTTTAATTATAATTTAAGAGCAACCAGCATAGAAAATGGCATGGTTTTACAATTATCGACTTCAAACAATTGAATTTGCTAAAATACACAGAAAAGCCTTGAACAGAAAAGTTGCACTTTGATGCGTCTCGTCAGGAAGCAAAAGTTACTTTTCCTGATGAGAGTTGTGAAAATTTTATTTCAGCTTGATTAGTAACTACATACATAATTGGCTAACAAAAGCAAAAAGCCACATTTACCGTGATTGTAAGCGTTTAGAGGAAACAATATAGTGACGGGTTGCTAGCCGCAACATAAATAAATAAATATCATGGGACAAATTACACCAATTCACCCAGTCCCAAACTAAGCAAAGCTTGTACTATGGGTACCAGACAACGGATAAATATACATGTAATGTAGATAAATACATACTTAAACACATACTACATCAATGACTCTGGCACAAATATTTGTATTTATCATACAAATGTCTGCCCCTACCGGGATGCGAACCCGGGACCTCTAGCTTCATAGTCAGGGTCACTAACAACTAGGCTATCCGGTCATAACATAAGAATTTTACCCATTCCATCTATGGCTATGTACGATTTTGAATGTATTATCATATCACGTATGACGGCATTTATTTCATTGATACGTCATAAGTGATACGTCAGCAGAATACATCGGATGCAGAGCAATTTTTTTTTAAATACGCGCGTCAGCATTTACGTAAATTTACATTCATACATTGCAAAATAAATTGTTCTATTGTAAAACAGATTGATGCGAAATGATGACGCAAATGGCAATTTACCTTGATCAATGGAAGGACATATTTTACTAAATACGCGTTTCTATTACTACTACATGAGTGATGGCGTATATGTATTTGACTATGTGTGTGTTAGTGTGAGCTCGACTATTGGCTCTCTTCGGCCCACTTGCACAGTCCAGAGTTAAAAAATTAAATCATTACAACATTACAAAAATTAATACATTTTGACACTACTTAGCACCGGGTTAGCATCTAACACGGGGTTAAGTCGTTAACCCTGATCCGTGCAAGTGGCCCTTAAACAGTCAATTTTCACTACTGTAAAACTACTTAACTATAGTCCAAAAGCTCACAACTATGAACCAAATCTGACACAATTTTTTATCAAATTTCTAAACGACACTGAAAATTAGAACACAGAAAAATCAGAAAAGTAAAGCTATTGCCGGGAATCGAACCCGGATCCTCGTCATTCCATGATACGTGCTTTTACTACACCACCTATAACAGCTCACAGGTTTCAGTAATGCTTAGTAGTCATTATCATCTCCAGCATATATACGTCCCAATGCTGGGCACAGGCCTCTCAGAACGAGAGGGCTTGGGCTATAGTTCCCACGCGGGCCCAGTGCGGATTGGGAACTTCACACACACCATTGAATTACTTCGCAGATGTGTGCAGCTTTCCTCACATTTAATGGTAAATTTCAAATGTAATTTCGCACATAAATTCAGAAAAACTCAGAGGTGCCCGGGATTTGAAGCCACGACTCTCTACATGAGGCCACTAGACTCAGGGCCTGTATGTGTCGCGGAGACTATAGTCTTAGAGACAGTTATTACAATTAAGGGACAAGTATAAACGATACAAATGTGTGTGTGTGTGTATGTAGTATGTGAGTGTTTGTGCATTTAATTAGAGGCTGTAAGAATCTTACTAATATTATAAATGCGAAAGTATGGATAGATGGACGTTTGTTTGTTACTCAATCACGCCAGAACGGTCCAACGAATCTGCATGGAATTCGGCACGTAGATAGAGAAAAGTCTGGAATAGAAAGAAAGAAAGAAGACATTTATTCATTTTGCAAGACACAGAAATATAAGAGTATACACACAATTTTATAGAAAAGAAACAACAAAAAAACCAGACATGAAAATTAGATCATCAGGCGTTGTGTGTCTCCGCAAAAGTGAAACGGTCGCTGGCTCAGCATTACGCTGAGGTGTTAGACACCTGCAGCACTGATTTTCAGCCAGAACCGTCTGTGACTCAAGAAACGATACACAGTGTAAATGAATAGCACATAGGGTACTTGTTATCCCAGAAAATTCCCGGTAAATAAACGAATTCTTTGCAGACGAAGTCGCAGACAACAGCTATTTAATGCGGAATGCCAAGCGATTGTTGGTCAAATCCTAATGGCCTTATTAACCTAGGTATTACTTCAACGTTGTGAACTCATCAGTTTTCAATTGTGCTGAATTAGAATCAGCTGAGAATCATACGATACTCAATGGAGTAAGCATTTACTACATTTAGTGTTGTGTTTCATCATTATTATTTACATTTCTGATCGCGTATTTAATCGTAAATTAAGGTCGGATTATATCATTCATCACACTAACCACACTAATATTATAAAGGCGAAAGGTTGTGAGTGTGTGTGTGTTTGTTTGTTCTTCACGCGCAAACGGCTGGACGGATTTGGATAAAATTTGGAACCCTAGATTAACACATAGGCTACTTTTTATACCGGAAAATTGCATAGTTCCCGCGGGATAGCGATGAACATGTGAAAGATCGTAGCTGCCTAGAGTTGCAACGTTATATTATTGCAGAATTTATATTCTGACAATTATTTGTCATTGATTGTTTAATATTTTCTTTCTTTCTTTCTTTCTAATCTAATTTTACGCGGACGAAGTCGAGGGCAGAAGCTAGTATCACATAATCATCTGTCATTGGCTTTTTGTTTAGTACCTAAGTCTCATTATAATGTACTGTATTGCTGTTGATGCCTCAAATAAAATTAATAAATAAATAAAGGAAATTGGCTTTCTAGATGGTCGGTTTTTGGTAAGGTAAAAGTTCCCTTTTTTAAATTCTACAAAGCATGTAAAAGATGGTATGGTATTATGTAGTTTTTTTTCTGGCAGTTAGTAGTACGTTGCAACAACTGAATTTAGTGTTCAATTCATGAAAAATATGAAAGACACAACAATAAAACAAACACACACAAATCACATCTATATATTATTTATATCTCTTACAGAGAGACAGTGCACCGACTAAAAACCCACCGGTATTCCGGGATATACAGAGCCTAAGGCAACAAGACCTAGAGGCCACGCTTAGCATAATTATGGGCGAGGTGGAAAGGGGAATCAAAATAGCGATGGGTTGCTAGCATCGCCTTAAACATGATTCCTAATTCGCCCAATCCCTCTACGGTTCATATTGTTACTAAATATCGATATCGACTAAGCACATCACTATCCGCATGCGTCGACTTGTGGGTGTGTCTGATAAGGAATGCACTTGAATTTAACTGATAAACCTGATAACAAATATAATTGGTTGATATATGTCGTGCGGAATTAGATTACGAGATCTAGATATACAAGTCACCTCATGAAATAATATCAAGGCCTCTAGAGTTCCGTAGTCAAAATGGTAAAAACGGAAAGCTTATAGTTTCGTTTTGTCCATCCGTCCGTCCGCCCGTCCGTCTGTCCGTCTTGAAATAGATGAAAAGGACTTTCGTAGACTCTTTCGAAACTAAATCAATTTTGTTTTTTTTTTTCAGGTAGATTTGACTTCCGCTTTCCACCTATACGCCCACAATTATGCTAAGCGTGGCCTTTACGTTGTGCTACCTTAGGCTCTTTCTACCCCGTAAGGGATAATGACGTGATTTATGTCTGTATGCATGTATTCCAGATATTATAATGTATTAAGAACTTTGACTAAGCCTATACGTTTTCCATTTGTTTATTTTATTCGATACTAGCGGTTTCGCACGGGTGCAATCAGTATTTCTGTACTTTATTATGCATGTATTGTACACATAAACCTTCCTCTTGAATCACTCTGTCTATTAAAAAAACCGCATCAAAATCCGTTGCGTAGTTTTAAAGATCTAAGCATAGGGATTAGGGCCAGACAGACAGTGGAAAGACACTTTGTTATAAACTACGTGAAAATGATTCTACTAACGTCTGAATGTGGCATCAAATTTCATTAATTTTGTAATTTTGAAGGTCTCTAGTTTTTTTAATAATCAAAATTGGAAAAAAGTAAAACATATGGTGGTACCTAAAAAATCGTGTGGTAATAAATGTTCGTTCTGTCTGATGTCCAAACAGGGGAGTTGTTGGCGAATGGCTAGGTTGGAGTCTCCTTTTTGTACATAAACTATATATTTCCTAAGTTCCATTTTTAAAACACCTTTTCTCTGCGATGACATCAACTCTTGAGACAGTTGCTCTGCCAGGTTGTTAACATAAACAGCTGATTCTTTTTTATTAGGCTTTTTTGTTTGTGCGTTAGTTTGTAGTTTATGTTATTAAACTATTTGAACTATAGCGGAAACGTTAACAACGTCGTCAACAGGAGTGAAGAATGCCTATGTTGGAGAAACGGCTGTGCTTTGGCCACTGGATTTCATCTTAAAGCGCTGTCAACAGCAAATGACCTGGAGCAGCGCCACTCTTCACACATACGGTTCACGTGCCTGTTAGTGAAAGAGAAGAAACTGTTCCGGCTTGGCGCGCGTCTAAAATCTTGCAAATAAGACACAAATTATCTAACTAATATTATAAATGCGAAAGTATGGATGGATGGATGGATGGATGGATGGATGTTTGTTTGTTTGTTACTCAATCACGCCAGAACGGCCCAACGGATCTGAATGAAATTCGGCACATAGATAGAGAAAAGTCTGGAATAGCACATAGGCTACTTTTTATCCCGGAAAATTGCGTAGTTCCCGCGGGATAGCGATAAACGAATTCTTTGCAGACGAAGTCGCTGGCAACAGCTAGTAAGAAATAAACAAAAGTATGGATTATTTGTGAAATATGACTCGTTAGCCGTTTAGGTATGAATATGTTGACTTTATGTTTTTAATTGCAGACCCATACGTCGAAAAAATAAGGACATAGAACCGTTTAATGATGATTTTAAGACCAATCTTTGCAATTATTTTCTATCGAGCCGATTTTGTTCAATTATGTATCGAGCCCGTCTAGCGTGTTTTAAATAATGATGAAAATTAACAATATTTTTTTTTGTGTGCAGTTTTTCTTAAAAAAGTGTTTAAATAACATCAATTTCAACAAAATTAGGTGTTGTCAGCCTCTTAAACTACGGAACCCGGTGCAGAATTCTTACTGTAGTGTACGAAAACTTCAGGCAGCAATTTCAAGGGGACTCCCATGACGTAGAATGCAACACACGTGCCCGCCATGATGTTGAATTACAGTTTGGGGATTTCACAAAGTTTAAGAATAAAAATACTAAAATTATTTTAATTGTTTAAACATAGATTTACAAAGTTTGTACTTTGTTGTACAGCACATCTAGCACGACAGCGCACAAGAGTCGCTTCGCGCGCGAGATAGATTACCTGTCTTTTTCTTACTATTCGTTCTAGAAAGAGATGGGTAATCTATCTCGCGCGCGACGCGACTCTTGTGCGCTGTCGTGCTAGCCGGGCAGGTGGCGGCACGTAAGTCTAACGTGGATTACGCCCGCCCGCGTCCCCTGCACTCCCCCGCCATACCTTATTTTCGACTACTGCGCATCAACGGTCATCGCTAGACTGACGTGCCGGCACTTGTAACTGTTAAAATTTGATGTAAAATGAAGATCTAGATTTATACACATTTTTAAAAGCAGCTTTTTGCATATACCCGTCTAACCACAGAATGCATTACAGTGAGATGACTTGACTTGGCTAATGAGTTTCTTTATCTGCGTTATTAGAGGTCCGCGGTCTTCATGAGAACCCATGTGACGAGAAAGTAAAGGGAATAAAAAAAAAAACTTTTTTTGTTAGATTTTGAAAAATTTTGAGTTATTTCTGCGCAGAATCAACAACACTACTTAAACGAGGAAAAACGTGACCCACGGTCATTGCGTTACGTTCCGCGTGACGTCAGAGTGTGCAAGCGAGAGCGCGGAACAAGCGATAGAGAGGCATGATCGGCCCAAGCGTCGGCTTGTCATAATTTATCGTTATCACGTAAAAGTATCGTCCGTAAACCGACTTTATAGGCAACCTTTTTTGAAGTGAAAACTTCTTAACACTTTTTAGGATGGGTAAAAAATGTTAAATTCGCGTCAAGCGTAAGACAGAGGGAAAGTTTAAGTACCAGGATATCAGGATCCTCTAAGAGCTTATTTTGAAATAGGTACGAATTGAAGCTATACTTCATTTAATTTAGAATGAGAAACCACAATAACATTATATTGCGTCTGGTCAACTATTTCTTACCTAGCAAACAGTACAGTGCAATAGTTTGGCAGCCGCAAAATAAAATTGTTTTAATGCCACTTTATTTGCGTGGCGTCAATTGTTACTCTAGTACAAATCGTAAAGAGATTACAGTTCACGAGCCGCAATGTAATGTTGTTGTGGTTTCTCATCCTAAATTAAATGAAGTATAGAGCCGCGATTTTTGAAGTGTATGTTGATTTCGTCGCATTAACGTATGTGTGTTTGGCCTATTGGTATAAGGTGTGGAATAACAGTGTGTTCTCTCAGGTGACCGCAGATCAGATCTTGTGGTTTTTTCTTTTTTTTTTTTTTTTTCTTTTTGCGTGAGTGTGCGTGTGTGTAGTTTTCGCTTCTGTGAGTGCTACCCGGTGTTTTTTCTAATCTAACTAATATTATAAATGCGAAAGTATGGATGGATGGATGGATGTATGTATGTTTATATGTATGTATGTTGTAACGGCCCAACGGATCTGAATGAAATTCGGCACATAGATAGAGAAAAGTGTGGAATAGCGCATAGGCTACTTTTTATCCCGGAAAATTGCGAAGTTCCCGCGGGATAGCGATAAACGAATTCTTTGCAGACGAAGTCGCTTGCAACAGCTAGTTTTATCATAAACAGAACCTTTTATCTATAAGTCAACGTCGCTTGGCTTGTCTCATGACAGAGTCATTAGACTCGATCCCATTACTGGGACGTAATGGGAAACAGATTTATAAGAATATCGTTCTTTGTTTCGCTGATTTCAATTGAGTCGCTCGCTTAGTGTTATTTTGTACACTGGACCTTACGAGGTTAAAATCAACACGGATATATACCAAATACGTGATATTATATAGTTTACTTAACCATTTATAGTAATAAATATACATACACACTAAGTAAACAAAAGGAGAGTCCCAGCTCCAAAGCAAAATGGCACGTGTAGTACAACAGATAATAGAGAATTTGTATGAACGTTTGGATAAATATGTTAATTGTATGAATCAATGACGAGCAATATGGTATAATTATTACATCTGTTACCTTATGTGACTTTATTTCCATTCACAATAAATCCACGTGTTGTATTAGCCTAGTGGTATGACCAGTGGCCTCCCAAGCAGATGGTCGTGGGTTCGGTCCCGGGCTCGCACCTATGTGTTTTTCGAAATTTATGTGCGAAATTACATTTTGAAATTTACCATGATATTTTCCGTGAAGGAAAACATCGTGAGGAAGCCTGCGACACCTGCGAGAGAATACAATGGTGTGTGTGCAGTTCCCAATCCGCACTAGGCCCTGGGAACTAAGCCCGAGCTCTTTCATTCTGGAGATACCTGTGCCCAGCAGTGGGACGTATTCAGATTTACATACATAAATCACGTCTTTATCCCTTACGGGGTAGACAGAGCTTAAGGTAACAAGACAACACACACACACAGACATACACAGAATGATGATAAACGTAATTTACGTATATTCTAGGGATGCGCCGAATATGGATTCCACCGAATACGAACGTTCGGACGAATGTTTGGTTCCGCTCTTACCGTATACGAACGTTCGGTCGAATTATCAACTCAATGCCCTTATCATCCGATACATAATAACATAATAAATAATATAATAAACATACCTCATATTCTTTAATTTGAGAGTGAGACAGATAAACATTTTATTTACACACATTCGATACACTTAGCACTTAATCACGCATTATTATAAAATACATACATAATAAATGAGAATTGAAATGATTATGAATAAACTAGCTGTTGCCCGCGACTTCGTCTGCAAAGAATTGGTTTATCGCTATCCCGCGGGAATTTTCCGGGATAAAAAGTAGCCTATGTTCTATTCCAGACTTTTCTCTATCTATGTGCCGAATTTCATTCAGATTTGTTGGGCCGTTCTGGCGTGATTGAGTAATAAACAAATATCCATCCTTTCCATCCATCCATCCATACCTACTTTCGCATTTATTTATAATATTTTAGTTAGAAGTTAGATAGGAGCATGCATTTGTATGATGAATACGAATGTTTGTGCCCGAGTCATGGATATTGTATGTATTTAAGTATGTATTTATCTACATTATATACCTACGTATGTTTATCCGTTGCCCGGTACCCATAGTACAAGCTTTGCTTAGTTTGAGACTGGGTCAATTGGTGTAATTTGTTCCAAGATATTTATTTATTATTTATAAGATAGTTAGATTAGATTAGTTGTATGAGTATGAGTACAAAACAGGTTTGTACAGGTCCGCACGGCGCGGCACGTGTAGGTAAGCTGACTCCGCCCCCATATCGTCCGTCACCACCTCGAATTATAGCTAACTAGCGACTCGCTCCGGCTTCGCACGGTTTATTATGCATGTATTATACATATAAACCTTCCTCTTGATTCACTCTATCTATTAAAACAAACGCATCAAAATCCGTTGCGAAGTTTTAAAGATTTAAGCATACATAGGGACCTTGGAACATAGGGACAGAGAAAGCGACTTTGTTTTTACCCACGACGGAAGGGTGATAGGTTGTATGTGTCTGTGTGTGTGTGTGTGTTTGTCCGCAAACGAATGTTCCCATATATTTCGAGAACCGTCAGACCGATTTAGATGCGGTTTTCAGTATTAGGTTCGTATTTCTTTAGCGGTGGTTCTTAGCTAGGTGTTATGTTCTTTGACCATCAGGGGACGCTGCAATATTTGTATATGTAACAAAGTATTTTGTTACAAATGTTTGTTACAATTTCTTCGTGTTTACTTATAAAGCAAAAAAATATGAATTCTTTAAAAAGATTAAAATAAAAAGCAAAATTAAAAATTTTGAAAAACCCACGACGGTTACAAGGAAAAAGAATTAAATAAATTTTACGAAAGCTCCCGACTAAATCACAAAGACAAGAAAATGCGTCGGGGGCTGCCTTTACCGCCTCTCTGCTCTATCCATTATAAAATGTTAAGAAAAGCTTCTACGAACATAATTATCTTTCATTAATCACAAATTCATACAATAACTGCAAATGAGGCAGGTAATGGCAGCCTCGACGCATTTTCTTGTCTTTGTGATTTAGTCGGGGGCTTTCGTAAAATTTATTTAATTCTTTTTCCTTGTAACCGTCGTGGGTTTTTCAAAAATTTTAATTTTGCTTTTTTATACTATGTAGTGACTAGCGACCCGCCCCGGCATGTATTACCTATACATATAAACCTTCCTCTTGATTCACTCTATCTATTAAAAAAACCGTATCAAAATCCGTTGCGTAGTTTTAAAGATTTAAGCATACATAGGGACATAGGGACAGAGAAAGCGACTTTGTTTTATACTATGTAGTGACTAGCGACCCGCCCCGGCTTCGCACGGTATATTATGCATGTATTATACATATAAACCTTCCTCTTGATTCAGTTTAGGTTGGCTCGCTGTCAGATTCATATTAAAAGTGACAGCTAAAACTTGAACTGAGTCGGAATTAGGACGTCATGGTAAGGCCCCTGGCTCCGATTATGTTGGGGGAGATAGGGGAAAAAAAACCCCTGTGGGAAAGACGCGTGACGGTGTATGTATAAATAAATATTATTACATTTTTAAACAGCTTTTTTACTTGTACTTCTGGTTTATTTAGTATTAATTGTCCAGTAAATATTCGGCAATCTAACCGAATACGAACATTTAAAATTATGCCGAACTTGCCGAATCTAATCTAACTAATATTATAAATGCGAAAGTATGGATGGATGGATTTTTGTTTGTTACTCAATCACGCCAGAACGGCACAACGGATCTGGATGAAATTCGACGCATAGGTAGAGAACAGTCTGGAATAGCACATAGGCTACTTTTTATCCCGGAAAATTGCGTAGTTCCCGCGGGATAGCGATAAACGAATTCTTTGCAGACGAAGTCGCTGGCAACAGCTAGTACATACATAAATCACGTCTTTATCCCTTAGGCTTATCCCGAACATTCGATAATTATTCAGTATTAGACAGAGCCTAATACTGAATAATTATCGAATGTTCGGAGCATCTCTAGTATATTCCTCTTTTATCTGTTTTCTATTCGCTCATGTGGTATCATAAATAAAAAAATAAAAATAAAAATCATCAAAATCAATCATTCATTTATTTCGGACATCAAAATCCATATCGGGTTAGTAATACAACTTTTTTAAACACTATATTAGTTAAATTAAAATTAAAATAGGAATAAAAAAATACGAATTATACAAATTGAAATATATAATATTATAGCAAGCGGAGTACAGAACAAATATTGCACAAGCTTATTTGTCGCCGTTCTCCTCAAGGGATTCAAATCATATGCGAGGGAAAGGCCAATATGGAGAAAAATCCAACGAATTATCCTACTGATATTTTACCTACTCAAACTGTCTCCAACTTATTTCTCTGACTTATTGGTTGTCTAGGATATATCGCTACTTAGCGATAAGACCGCCTATTGTACACTTTGTTCTTTGTTTCTGTATTATTTTGTACTGATTTGTGGTGTCTGTTTGTGTGTGTGTTTGTCTGGTTTGTGTGGTGTTGTTCTAGGCGGACGTTCCATGATCAAATTGACAATATTTCAATTTTTAAGTGCTACTTTTTATTGTCTGGCTGGAAAGGGCGCACAATTTTAAGACACCCATATTTTTTTATATTCATGAAAATCTTGTATTTTCGTAGAAAAATCCATTTAAATCGTTGCTCGAGCAGAAAGGGCGTAAGTAACAAACGTCAAGTATTAGCGAAATGACGTCACTGCTTTGTTTCTTATACTTAAAAAAACGTTGAAATTATTACATTAATTGACCTAAACCTGTGCTTAAATAGATTGACAGTGAATGCAGTTGTCAACGTCAATGAACGTCAAAACTTCACAAGAAATATGATTTGAAAATGAAAACTTGCAAAAATATTAATTATCATTATTGCCCGGCAAACAGTTATCTAGTGTTCCCGATGGCAACAAAGTCGAGTGGTGTGCGAATGAATTAACCGTCAGCTGTCAGTAGTGTTTGTGTTGTGAAAGTTGTACCTAAATGTCAAAGGGAAACCCGGAAGACAAGGTTTTTTATAATGGCAGTATTGGACCGGCTGCTGGACGTCAATTCCCGTTTTAGATATTATGCTCATTTTTCCAAAAAATACTGTACGAAAAAATCCAAAAATATTTTTTTGTGTTCTACAAGCGCTTCTCTCGAAATGGTTTATGATTTATGAATATAAAGAAATTTGAAATATTGTCAATTGGGGACGTTTTGGAAAAAAGCCAGGTCAAGAGTACCCGAAACCGACGAGCATGTATGAAGAGATTGATGAATGTGGATGAAGCGAAAGAGGTATGTCAGGATCGTAGCAAGTGGAACAAAGTAGTCTCTGCCTACCCCTGTGGGAAAGAGGCGTGACGATATGTATGTATGTATGTATGTATGTATGATTTGTGGTGTTCAATAAAGAGTATTTGTATTGTATTGTATTGTATATTGTAAACGAGAAAGCTAATCAAAACAGTGATGGGTCACTAGCTAGATCGCATTAATTCCTTTTACCCCCAATACCTCGATGGGCTTCTACCTGCGCGGGAAGAGAAGCAACTGGTATAAGTGCCGGCACGTAAGTCTAGCGATGACCTTGTATGCGCAGAAGTATAAAATACGGTATCCGTGGGTGCGCAGATCCCCTCCACGTGACTCGTCATCGCTAGACTTACGTGCCGGCACGTATACATTGTATGTTTTTTCTTTAATCCCAGAGCAGCATTTACCTAATCTTTGATAGCTTATATCTTGGTTATTTTTATTGTTATTTAAAATAAAAAAAAATGTATTTTTTTTACGTAATGAGCTTTTTATGCCTAGTGGTTTGACCTGTGGCCTCTCAAGCAGAAGGTCGCGACTTCGAATCCCGGGCTCGGACCTCTGAGTTTTTCGGAATTTATGTGCGAAATTACATTTGAAATTTGCTATGAGCTATTCGGCGAAGGAAAACATCGTGAGGAAACCGGACCATCCCAATAAGGTTTAGTTACCTTTCTGGGCTGGAAGGTCAGATGGCAGTCGCTTCTGTAAAACTAGTGCTTACGCCAAATCTTGGGTTTAGGTTGTCAAAGCGGACCCCAGGCTCACTGAGCCGTGGCAAATGCCGGGAAAAACGCTAGGAAGATGATGACATAATGCTTTTATAAAAATAATAAAATAATACATGAATATTTCCTATCCAGCTCCAAGGTATCGATACGCATCACAATTCCGTCTCAAACTCATAAATTGTAAATAAGGTCGTCTTCAACATCTGTCAGTAAAAGATTCCCAGAATTTGAAATTGTAATTTAGCATTTGAAATGTGTCCAGACGTCTAAGACAGACAGACGGACTAAATAGAAGGCTAAAAAATCAATTTGCCTATTAGATTTATTAGAATAACTCAGTTACGTTTGAATATATATGTTATATCTTGAGTGTATAAAAATACCTAGTGTACTTTTTTTTACCGTATTATTTATAGGTTCTGTTCCCATTTTGATTTTTTGATAAATACAACAACACACCATCTTGGGCAAACTACATAATTATACTTAAGTCAGCACTTGCATGCTGGTGTTGCGTGGTGGCAAATAAATAATTTCTGATTTCTGGAGAAGCAAAGAATGCCGCTAGCAACCCATCACTATTTTGATTCCCCTTTCCACCTTTAAGTAACTAAGTAAGTAAGTAAATGCTTTACTGTACCTTTACTCCCACAATCATGCTAAACGTGGCCAGGTCTTGTTACCTTAGGCTCTGTCTACCCCATAAAGGATAAAGGGTTCACTAACGTTTGACCTAAAAACTATTGACAAAATGATCATTTGACAAAATGATCATTTGACAAACTTTAAATATCTGATAAACCGTAAACTTTTTTTAAAACTTATAAAACAAACCTAACCTAACCTAATGTGAGCCACGCATAAAGGTTTTTCGATTTTTAAAAAAGTTCACGGTCTATCAGATATTTCAATTTTGTCAAATGATCATTTTGTAAAATGATGCTTTTGTCAATAATTTTTAGGTCAAATGGAAGGACACCGGGATAAAGACGTGATTTATATGTATGTACTAAAGTACCTAACGGTTAGATTAGATTGGTATAATCACCCACTCATAGTCGTTACCTTAAAACCTATGTTTATTGAGGATCAAAGGGGACATTGGCCCCCCGCCGCCACCAAACGCAGCGGGCAGTAATAACAACAAATTGTCCAAAGTAAAACAATTGCCGACAATTACTGACTGACGCAAATTAATATAAGATCAGTCAACATCGATGTTATAATAAACTACCATTAAAAAAAGTATTGTAATAGACTACATACTGAAAATGTTGGTTCCTTCTTGATAATGATAATGATAATTTATTAATTTACAAAGAATATGGTATATATTAAACAGTTCTTAAGATATAACACGCTTCTCATATTCTGTCGCTATCGACGTGTAAATTAGTTGTACAGCAATAATAATTCATGTGAAAATTTAAATAATCAAATAATCTAATTAACAATAATGATAAAAATGCAAACGAAAACGAAAAAGGGGGTTATGCTTGCGACAGTATAACCCCCTTTTTCATAAACGCTCTATAGATAAACGTGATATTTTAGCCCTTTTTCATGGCTACCACTCGCCGAGCTAGATCTCAAGAACCGTAACAGCTAGACAGTTGAAATTTGCACAGATTATGTATTTTTATTGTGGCTACAACAACAAATACTAAAATCAAAATAATAATAATAATTAAGGGGGGCTCCGATACAACAGAGTAGTTGTTGGCGTTTTTTGCTGTATCTCATGAACCGTAATAGCAAGGAGGTTAAATTTTTCACTGATGTTGTATTTTTATTGCCACAATAATAACAAATACTAAAAATAAAATTGTCGTTTATTTTTATTTTATTTACTTATTAAATGTACTTACTGAAATTGTAGCGAATTCAGAATAAAAAGACTTATAAATAAATAAATAAATAAAAATAAAATAAAAACAATATTTAAGGGGGGGGGGGGGTGCCATACAACAAAAGTTTTTTTTTACCGTTTTTTCTGGTACGTAGTTCGACTCGCACTTGGCCGGTTTTTAAGTATAATAAAACGGGACTTAATCACGTAAACAAAAACTATTTTTGTTCTCATTCTTGTTTCATATCTGAGAATATCTATGTACAGCCATAGAATTTTATTCCTGACCCATCGAGGAACCTCTTCTCATAAATCGTCATAGTGACATCATATTATACTCTGGCAGATAAACCACTGCAGCCAGATGACACTTTCAGTGTTGTCAGTTTTTGGCAAATATTAAATAGTGATGTGACTTAGTGAGTGAATGAAAGAATGAACGATGTAATGAAATTAATTTGCGTCATAAATGAGAATTTTCAAAGCGTATTTTAATAAAATGGTTTGTTCAATAAGGTTTTTTTGGATGTTTTCTAGTTAGTAGTGTAAGAGCGCGATTTGGAAATGTGCGGAAACATGTCAAATCAGTTACCAGTTTTCAACTCATTCTTCATTTTCCCATAAATAAAACAACAATTATCACGTTAATATTTTTTCCACTTTTTTTTGTACTTTTACCTAAAAACTTAAATTATTCCGAATCAGTTTCACTGCTTCTGTCACTATTTAGGTACGTGTATTACAAAGTCATCGCACATTTTATCTACTATGTTAATATGAACCTTGAATGCCTCAAAAGTATCGCGCTTATTTTGAAATATACTAAACTACGAATGTGACATTCATAAAATATTTCGTTCGTTCAATAATCAAATCATTCATTACGTGACCTTAGTCGAGCACTAGTGAAATAAATCTGGTATCATTATTTCGTAAAATGACATTTGGAAGTGTCATCTGGCTGCAGTGGTTTAGCTGCCAGACTATAGTTAACCCATCCATTTCTTCCATGCTGGCTTGGGAGTAAAGAAAAAACATAGTATATATGTATATATATATACAAGTTGCTTCTTTCCCCTGTGGTGAGTGTAAATCCGTGGTCGTCAAATTGCGGCCCGTGGCCGTTATTTGTGCGGGCCACGGCAAAGTAAATTGTTTCAAACAACGAAATAAGCTGAATATATAAGTGTGCAAAGGCTCTTGGAGCGCCTTCACATACTCTGCGGCTCGGCCCTGGAACTCACACTGTCATATGTGGCCCTTGGCCAGTAAAGTGTGACAACCGCTGCAGTAAATGGTGTATGAAGTTTACATAATCTGTGGAACCGCATGGGAACTTTAAGCTAAGCCCTCTTATTTAGAGAAGCGGCTTGTGCCTGTGGGACTTATATGGGCTGGGATAATGTCTGAATTTATATATAAGCGACACAAAAGGCTTCACAGCCGCTCGAAGTTATTTTAGTATTGAGAACTATCAAACCACAGCAGTCAGTAATTCCTTACTAATCAAAGGAATTATAGGTACAATATAATTAGACTAATGAACGGTAAACGACGGTTATTATTAGACTAATCCTCTAATACTACTTAGTATTAAATAGGTAAATGTTAATTAGCTAATAGAATAGTTACCTACTTGAAAATCCTTCGGTAACTAAATCCATCCCTTTACGGCTTGAATAATCAAGACCCATAAGGGTCGGCGAACTTTTTCTACTCTCTAGTTATACATCTAACTAATCTAACTAATATTATAAATGCGAAAGTATGGATGGATGTTTGTTTGTTACTCAATCACGCTAGAACGGCCCAACGAATCTGAATGAATTTCGGCACATAGATAGAGAAAAGTCTGGAATAGCACATAGGTAACTTTTTATCCCGGAAAATTCCCGCGGGATAGAGATTAACGAATTCTTTCTAGATGAAGTCGCAGGCAACAGCTAGTTAATATCACGTCTTTATTCCTTACGGGGTAGACAAAGCATAAGGTAACCAATACTTAAAGGTCACGTTGAGCATGTTTGTGGGCGAGGTGGAAATGAAAGAAAGTAAGAAAGAAAGAAAACATTTATTCATGATAATATTACAAAGACAAAAGAAAAAAAAAAGAAGCAAAAAAACATAAGAACATGCATCATGAAATGGTCCCAAAAATAAAAATATATGGGAACTAGCTGTTGCCAGCGACTTCGTCTGCAAAGAATTCGTTTATCGCTATCCCGCGGGGACTACGCAATTTTCCGGGATAAAAAGTAGCCTATGTGCTATTCCAGACTTTTCTCTATCTATGTCCCGAATTTCATCCAGATCCGTTGGGCCGTTCTGGCGTGATTGATTAACAAACAAACATCCATCCATCCATCCATCTATCCATCCATCCATCCATACATTCGCATTTATAATATCAGTTAGATTAAAATAGTAGGTTTAAGCATAATTAGTATTATGTGCCACATTTTTGAAGTGAAAACTTTTTAGCGGGCGTTGATCACTTTTTCATCATCATCATCATATCAGCCGAAAGACGTCCACTGCTGGACATAGGCCTCCCCCAAGGCTCTCCACTCGGACCGGTCCTGTGCCTTCCGCATCCACCGCGATCCCGCGATCCTGATCAGGTCGTCGCTCCATCTTGTTGGAGGCCTACCAACAGCTCGTCTCCCGGTCCGCGGACGCCATTCGAGAACCTTCTGACCCCATCGGCCATCGGTCCTGCGAGCAATGTGCCCCGTCCACTGCCACTTCAGTTTCGCAATTCTTTGGGCTATGTCGGTCACCTTAGTTCTACTGCGGATATCATCATTTCTGATTCTATCTCGCAGAGAAACCCCGAGCATAGCCCTCTCCATAGCCCTCTGAGTGACCTCTTTGTGATCACTTTTTGGGATGGGTAAAAAATGTTAAACTCGTGACAGACGTAAGACGGAGGGAGAGTTTAAGTACCAGGATAACAGATCATCTAAGAGCTTATTTTGAAATACGAATGAATCGCGTTCGATTTTTAAGTGTTTTTTTGTTAAGTCGTGGAGCAAAGGTACTAGGGCATCAGCACATTGTTAGAGGTCTGTCAATATAGATACCTAATACGCACGTTTTTTTTTAAGCGGCCAGTACGGTATCTTGAGCGTCATGGAGGTTATTTGATGAAGATGTAACGCTAATAGCATACAATGAGCGTTAAGACTGTGCATACTGACGAATGGATCGCATCTCTATTCGGATAGTCCCAATGCATCTTCCTCCTGAAATGTCCCGAGAATTGTTCATGCATGATGTTGATGATCGTCATTTGTTTCGCTAGGTCATCTTTATTTCATTGCAAATTGTTTATCGGCAATAACAAATGGCGATGACGTCTGCTTGTAGTTCCGAAGAACGGGTATCCATATGATTTGATTTAGACAGCTATGGATCGATTCAAAGTTTCGCGATTTTCACACATTAACATTAAGTACTGTAAGAAAATTGAGGTATTTACAAAAAATACTTTTTATTTACGTGTTTAAGTCCCGTTTTCTTATAAAGAAACATAGAATGTACCATTTGCTTTTTTTTTTAATATGAATACGAAGGCAAACGAGGTGAGTCACCTGATGGTAAGTGATCACCACTACCCATAGACACCCGCAACCCCGGAGGAATTTCAGATGCGTTGCCATCCTAGAGGGCTAATGAAATGCCTCTTGTGCTCGTAATTTCCCCGGCTGTCTTACTCTCCACACCGGAACACAGCAGTGCAAGCACTGCTGCTTAGCGGCAGGATTAGCAAGTAAGATGGTGGTAGCGATCCGGACGGACCTTGCACAAGGCCCTACCACCCGCAACTTTGTAAAAGCAACCCGCAACTTTTCCCGCGCAGTTTGTAAAAGCCCATCGAAATGGGCGAAATTCTAAGAATTAATATTTCAGGCAATGCGGCTAGCAACCCATCACTGTTTCCATTCCCTTTGCCACTTATGCGCTAATAAAATTTTCGCCTATCCCCTCGATGGGCGGGATATACGCGGGAAGAGAAGCAGCTGGTGCATTCATAGTTATTTCTTTGCTCAGACCAGCGCGGAAGCAACGTAATCTTGTTTAATACTATAACGTCTTGATTAAGAGGGTGTATCCGTGCTGAGCTCGCAACGTCGCATTTTTGGTGATTTTTTGCGATTATTTCACAGAAATTAAATGAAAGTATCAAATATCTGTCTGTAGTGCACTTCGTTTTTAGTGTATTAATGTGTCCAATGCAATGATTAATGGTGATGGTCTTTTATTTTCGTATTAAAGCGATAAAATACTATATCTCGTTTAATAAGAAAATAAAAGTCCATCACGATGAATTATTGCATCAGACACATTAATACACTAAAAACGAAGTGCACTACAGACGGATATTTGATCCTTTCATTCAATTTCTGTGAAATAATCGCAAAAAATCACCAAAAATGCGACGTTGCGAGCTCAGCACGGATGCACCCTCTTAACTACCCACGTACAAGATGCTACTGGTTTTACAAGTAAATAGGACAGACGATATTTTCCGGATTATACTGTACTTTACTGCCCCTAAGGAAACGCGTATATTGCGTTAATCAGCGCCCATCATGTGAGAAGAATACTGTATTCAGTGGAATACTTGCACTGTTGTTATCCGGCAGTATAAGTGCCGGCACGTAAGTCTAGCGATGACCTTATGCGCAGAAGTATAAAATACTGTATCCGTGGGTGCGTAGATCCCCTCCACGTGACTCGTCATCGCTGGACTTACGTGCCGGGCACGTATACAATACATTTAGTAGAATCCGTTTAATAAGACTCCGGCGCCTATTGGCTTGGCACCGAGCACGATAGTAGCGCCATCCTGCAAACGCAACTTTAAGGGATTTTGTCAAATAGTGAATGACAAGACCTTACTTCTTTTTATCTTCCTAGCGTTTTTCCCGGCTTTTGCCACGGTTCAGTGAGCCTGGGGTCCGCTATGACAACCTAATCCCAAGATTTGGCGTAAGCACTAGTTTTACAGAAGCGACTGCCATCTGACCAACCCAGAAGGGTAACTAAGCCTTATTTGGGATTGGTGCGGTTTCCTCACGAGGTTTTCCTTCACCGAAAAGCTCATGATAATTTCAAATGTAGGTAAGTAATTTCGCACATAAATTCCGAAAAACTCAGAGGTGCGAGCCTGGGATTCGAACCCGCGACCCTCTGCTTGCGAGGCCCACAAGTCAAAGCACTAGGCTACCACGGCTTCCAAATCCTTACTACTTTATATGTACTTATAAAATTAAGACTGAGCGTGGCCTTTGGGTCTTTTTACCCTAGGCCTAGGCTCTGTCTGCCGCGTAAGGGATAAACACTTCCTTAAAAAAAAACCGGCCAAGTGCGAGTCGGACTCGCGCACTGAGGATTCCGTACAAATTCGCTAAGTTATTATAAAATACAGTGTTAGCAGAGCCCTGCTTTTAAGCAAAATGTAGGCAGTGTGAAGTCATTTTATATTGGTTACTTATAATAGACAGACAAATATTAAAAAAAAGGTAGGTACTTACTAGATCTCGTTCAAACCAATTTTGGGTGGAAGTTTGTATGGTAATGTACATCATATATATTTTTTAGTTTTATCATTCTCTTATTTTAGAAGTTACAGGGGGGGGGACTCACATTTTATCACTTTGGAAGTGTTTCTCGCGCAAACTATTCAGTGTAGAAAAAAATGATACTAGGAACCTCAATATCATTTTTGAAGACCTATCCACAGATACCCCACACGTATGGGTTTGATGAAAAAAAAATCAGTTTCAGTTCTAAGTATGGAGAGCCCACAAAATTAATTGTTTTTTTTTTGTGTAAAAATCTTAATGCGGTTCACAGAATACATCTACTTACCATGTTTCAACCGTATAGCTGTTATAGTTTCGGAGAAAAGTGGCTGTGACATACGGACGGACAGACAGACAGACAGACATGACGAATCTATAAGGGTTCCGTTTTTTGGCTACGGAACCCTAAAAAATAACACCCACGCAAACGAAGTCACCGGAGCAAGCTAATATTCTATATTATTTACACCTTACACCACCCCTATTGTATGTTTTTCCTCCCGGAAAATAAAACATAATAATATTATGTAGTAACCCGAACCATTTTGACTATGTTATTCGTCTTTGTCAAAGGGCGAAGTTCTTAGCTAAACGTGTGAAACACGATATTATATCTCCATTGTTATATATGTATTTTAGGCCCCTACGTCAACCCTTTGTAATTGTATATCTATTATATTAAAGACATTATTAGAAATCTGGAAGGTTTACTAGTTTACTGGCTGTTGCCCGCGACTTCGATTGCAAACGAGTCGTTTATAAACCCATTTGAAATAGATATAGAAACACAATAAACCTATGACATATTGCTTTTATTAATGACTTATTATTATACTAGCTGTTGCCTGCGACTTCGTCTGCAAAGAATTCGTTTATCGCTATCCCGCGGGAACTACGCAATTTTCCGGGATAAAAAGTACCCTATGTGCTACTCCAGACTTTTCTCTATCTATGTGCCGAATTTCATCCAGATCCGTTGAGCCGTTTTGTCGTGATTGAGTAACAAACAAATATTCATCCATCCATCCATACTTTCGCATTTATAATATTAGTTAGATTATCATAGCAATTATCTTACATAGTCTTGTTTAAAAAAATGCTGTTTGTAGTAAGTCGTTTTCGAGTCTTCTTCTTTTTTAATATGGCCCATCGATCAATGCGATGATTTCGCCAATGTCAAGGTACAGTATTCAAAAATCATGTCACAAAAATGTCGGCAACGTTGTACGGTAGAACACGGTCAAAAGACCCCCTCCACCCCGGCCGGGCTCTTAGCCAACGGACAATGATATCCCACGGAGACCGCCAGGAAATCATTAACCGAAGCCCAGGGTGCACCGGACCAAGCACTGCTCTTCCCGGATGGATCCAAAAACGAACCGCAGCTCTTGACCACACGCGGAGGTAACCCGACTCGCACCCCTTCCAATAAAACGGTCCGAGTGATTATATTCTCTTTGATAAGTAATTTTTGAGTGACATGAAAAAAGTGTTACCAAGCGAATTTTCTGGGTTGCCAATTAATATATGCAGAGTTATCGTGCTACGATTCTAGAGAATATAAGTTATGTAGCAACACTAGCGCCACCTAGTTGACAGCTACATAATTGCGACGCACGGGTAGCTAGCGCCAACTCTAGTGACAGCTGTCACATCGTCCTACATCGCGCCAACGAAGTTTCTCAACACGGATGCATATATACAACTTCCAACTCTCTTCCTTCGGACTTCGGTCCCCAGGCATAACATCTGCCTGGAGAGAGATCTCTCTATTGAAGCACTCCCCAAACTGGTGACCCCGACGAGATCTCTATTGTGGCACTCCCCCAAAGTTACAAAGTTTTACTGCGAAAATTCCCGGTATCTTATATTCATCGAGGTCACCGGGTTTCTACAATCATGGAATATTTTGTATGCAAAATGGTTTTCCTTGAAGGAAAACTGAACTGGGATACGGTATATCAATGAAACAAGGTTAACTGGGGTTAAATTGTCAGATCTTGATAAATCCCGCAATGTTTCTCATTTATTATGATGACTGGGTGACGGAAGCCCCCTTCATATAGGTACATACCTACTCGTATTTTAATGTTTTATGGTGTATGAAAGTTACCAAAGTTGCGAAATTTTCTAGTGGAATGTTCTTAGAAAATTAAATAATAAATTAATTACTAGCTTGTGGCCGCGGCTTCGTCCGCGTTGAATTAGACTAACTGATGTTGAGAGTACTCTGCAATAATTGTTTACGTTGCGACTCTAGGCAGCTACGACCTTTGACATGTTTATCGCTTTCTCGCGGGAACTATGGCAATTTTCCGGGATAAAAAGTAGCCTATGTTTCAATCTAGGCTACAAGCTATCTCCGTTCCAAATTTTATCCAAATCCGTCCGGTCATTTCAGCTTGAAGATGGAACGACGCTCACTCACATCGTCACTCACATCGGCACCAACTTTCGCATCCTACTAATATTATAAATGCTAAAGTTTGTGACGATGTGACGTTGTGAGGATGTGACGATGTGACGATGTGAGTGAGTGTGTATGTTTGTTCCTTCTTCATGTTAAAACGACTGGACGGATGTGGATAAAATTTGGATATAATATAGCTGGTACCCTGGATTAAAACATAGGCTACTTTTTACCCCGGAAATTCTACGCAGACGAAGTCGCGGGCAGAAGCTAGTTTATAATATTAGTAGGATTAATGGGAATATGACTGTTCTAGTGAATGGGCGAAAATCTTAGGAATCATGTTATAGGCGATGCGGCTAGCAACCCATCACTATTTTGATTCCCCTTTCCACCTATACGCTTACAAACGTGGCCTGCAGGTCTTGTCTTCTTAGGATCTGTCTACCCCGTAAGGGCTAAAGACGTGATTTGTGTATGACTGTATGTATCAGTCAAAACAAGTCATGAGGATATCCTGTGGACACTTCTGTTCATTATTCATAGCAATTTCGTCATTCATAACTTGACAGAAAGCTGTGTTCCAGAAGTTTCCCAGCGTAAGCTCGAAAGCTGTGAAAAGCTGACCGGCATAATTAATTAAGCATCGAGCTTCCACTTACGGGAGCTTACGGATGCCACGTGGGCCTTAACAAGGAAGCTTTCAAAAAGCTCTTACGTCCAAAGCTTAGGCCACGTTTAGCAAGATTGTGGGAGTATAGATGGAAAATGGAATCGAAATATTGCTGGGTTAATCATGATTCCTATGATTTTCGCCCATTCCCTCGATGCGATTTTACCATCTGCGCAGGAAGAGAAGCAACTGGCACATTCTATGTTTTTTCTTTGCTCCCAGACGCATGGAAGTAAGACTGGTTATCTAATGAAAATCCTATTTAAAGTTTTTTTTTTTTATTCCCATTCGAAACTTAACATAAATTCTTGTGAAAGTTTCTGGATTTTTTTGAGGATATTCCTTTTTTTTTTGAGATCATATTCTGCAATTTGTACATTGCTACTAGCACGTGAGTAGCAAGTTACCTACTTAAATGTTTATTGTTAATTGGAATGGACCTTTAAAAAGTAACGCCTGATTCAGTTAAAAAGATGAGCGTTTTTCAAAAAAGTCTACATGAACGTGTTTTCCACAATTTAACTAGGTATTTTGGGTTTTTCTTAGGTAGGTACTCAGAATCATTGTGTCCTATCGATTCTCATACAAGAAAAAATGGGTCCAAGATTTTACTATTCCTGTTCGTCACGTTCCATAGGTACCTAGGTACATACAAAAAAAAACGACAAACAAAAAGTGACGAACCGGAATGGAAGTTTTCGGACACATTTATTTTTAGTATAAAATACCTAATTAAATTATGGAAATAATGTCATGAACATTGTTTCCAGAATTTTTAGAATCTTTAGATATTTTATTGAAAAACCCTCAGATACATTGGTACAAAACGATTTTACAAACACTGACTTGTTTTGTAATTTTGGGTCTTTACTGAAAGCCTCCAATGATCCTAAAGTCTATATTTGGCATCCTATTTAAGGTCGGTATGAGACTAATTTGCATGTATTTCGTTATAAAACAGGAACGATTCGCTCAATTGGGATTTATTATTATAAACTAGCTTCTGCCTGCGACTTCGTCTGCGTAGAATCAGACTTACATTAGGCAGCTACGGCCTTTGATATGTTTATCGCTAGCACGCGGGAACTATGCAATTTTCCAGGGTAAAAAATAGCCTATGTTTTAATCTAAAGGTACCAGCTATCTTCGTTCCAAACTTTATCCAAATCCGTCCAGTAGTTTCAGCGTGAAGAAGGAACAAACACTCACTCACTCCCATCGTCACATCGTCACAAACTTTCGCATTTATAATATTTAGTACGATGATAATATTATAATGATGACGGACGACCGGATCGGTGGTTAGAGTTCCGGACTATGAAGCGTACCTAATGCTGAGTTTGAGTTTGTGACCATTTTTTTTTAACTACTTTTATAAAGGGATACCTAACATTATTTTGCTACTCTGCGATGTAGGGAGGTCAAATCATGCAAAACAGTCAGCCCCCATCAAATCCATCACGCAGTCAATGTTTGAGAAAACGACAAACGCAAAACAAAAAACAACGGAAAAAAAACAACGGAAAACAACCGAATCAATCGGAACCACCACCAACACATAGAAATATTCCTTATAAAATATTTATCCTTGGATTGTCTTTATCGCTGAATTTCACATCGATACACACGAATAAGACACAAGTGACATCACCGGATCAGTATTAGGAAGATCATCCACATTAGGTGATTTTATTATTGCTTTATTTTAACACTAGCTGTTGCCCGCGGCTTCGTCCGCGCGGAATTAAATATAGCTTATGACACTCACAAATAACGTGGCTTTCTATTGGTGAAAGAATTTTCAAAATCGGTTCAGTAGATTACCCCTACAACCTCACAAAATATCTCTTTATAATAATACTAGCTGTTGCCAGCGACTTCGTCTGCAAAGAATTCGTTTATCGCTATCCCGCGGGAACTACGCAATTTTCCGGGATAAAAAGTAGCCTATGTGCTATTTCAGACTTTTCTCTATCTATGCACCAAATTTCATCCAGATCCGTTGGGCCGTTCTGGCGTGATTGAGTAACAAACAAACATTCATCCATCCATCCATCCATCCATCCATCCATACTTTCGCATTTATAATATTAGTTAGATTAGAAGTTAGATTAGATATTAGTACTATAGATTATTATAATTATAAGTATATAACATAACACTGGATAGTGGGTAGTAGTACCTTGTGCAAGGTCCGTGATCGCCACTACCATCCTGACTAATCCTGCCGCCTAGCAGCAGCGTATATGGTGTGGAGAGTAAGACAGCCTCTGCATAAGCCATAAGTGAAAATCACTGGGCTACCACGGCTTAAAATAAATTAAATTAAAATTAAAATTAAAACAGATATATCTAGATAACGGTTGACATAAGTGAACAATTGAGCACATACTGTAATTTCTGTTAAAACATCATAGATGGCGTTGGATACAATAAATGTATCAGCAAAAGAATTAACGTATTTTTTTTGCGAATTAATCAAATTGAACAATCAAATATAATCCAAAATCATAACCTAAAATTTGTGCAGCCGTTCTCAAGTTAAAATTAGCGGACATTACACGAACTTGTTATCATTACATAGTATAAAACAAAGTCGCTTTCCGCTGTCTTTATGTCTGTCCCTATTGTATGCTTAGATCTTTAAAACTACGCAACGGATTTTGATGCGGTTTTTTTAATAGATAGAGTGATTCGAGAGTAAGGTTTAATTATGTATAAGGTCAATGTGGGGAAGACCGGCATACTTCATTTTTTTTTCACTTCGGAGTGATCTAGCTGCGTTAATTATTCACCTACGTTACCGCTTGTAATCGCATACGATGAAGAATTTCATAAATAATAGTTGAGCTATAGTGACAGATCATTTTAATCACAAATTAAGCAGAAACAATGGTATTTTTAAAAATTCGGCGAGTAGACGGACTTCCCGTGTAGTTTAAGGTAAGTCCGTCTAGTAATGTTATCAGCCAAACTATGGGTGCTTATATGTTAGTATTCGAATCCTTAAAAAAATGAAACAAGACGATTGAAAGTGTACTTTCAACTTATTAAAATAAGGTTTAGATTCGAAATAAACACAATTTTTCGAATTCAAAGGCAAGACCGGCATATATTACGTAAATGGGGTGGTAAACCTTTTTTGGCAAATAATATTATACGTACTTACTTATTTTTAGGTTTCCCAAATAAAAGATCAATAGTAATTTTGTATAATATGTATAATGTCGTCACCTAGCACTGATAGCAGAAGCTTTGCTTAGTTTGTGCAATGTTGAAAGGATTTATCTATGAAATTTTACCTTATGAAATCTTAATAATAATTGAAGTCGTAAAAATAGTTGGTAACCTCTGATTCCAGGGAAGTCCGGCATATGACGGACTTGCCTTGTAACATAGTAGACGGACTTTCCAACTTAACGAAATTTTAATGTGATAAATGATGGACCGTATAATTACAAAACTAAGCCAATTTCTGATAATTTAAACACAGAAGAAAGATAGCCGGTTCTTGTATTACATATGTAGTTACTTTCTGGCGCAAAATCTTGTCACCAACTATTTAAAAAAAAAATATTAGCAGAGACCGTCGTACTATGACTTCGAGTTCCATACACGTGATGACTTGTTTAGGCGGATTTCTCTGAAGTTTATTGTCACAGCGTCATCTAAATTAAAGTGACGGAACTAGCGCGACAAACTGCTTTATCTACTGGACGCTAAAGCGGGAAACGCTTTCAAATTCAAAAGTTATAACGTGTTGACGGACTTGCCTTGTAGACGGTCTTACCCACATTGACCTTACGCAGACGAAGTCGCGGGCAGAAGCTAGTGCATAATATAAGTTTACTATGGCACGGATTGAGGGTACAAAACATGTGTGATGCTTATAATTATCTTTAATTTGATAACGCTCAGATAAGATATATAATCTAACAGCTGCCGTTAGATTTTCATTTCCCTTTTTTATCTTCCGTGGCGCCAACCAATGACATCAATTTCTTTGAACTGAATGAATGAATGAGATCAAATTTCTAGGAAAAAATGTAACTTTATTTGTGCATAGTCAAATAAATAATCCTTCATATATGACTTTTAATGATTTAACCGGCTAAAGTTCGACGAATGTATGTATCTTTTCACAATCTATTAATTTGACAACCCCTTCATTTCTGTTAAAGTTTTAAAGTTTTTCAAAATTCTGAAATCTCATTGTGTATGGGTTAGGTTAGGCTTAATAATAATTAATATCCTTGGACAAGACACCAATTGACCTAGACTAGTCCTAACCAAAGCTTGTAATGCAGAGAGAGAGAGAGAGAGAGAAAGAGAGATTTACACACATTCGATACACAGGAGATACCTATAGCGCATTGGGGAAAAATAAAAATAATCCTTTAATATAAACAGTAGGTGAATGCTAGAATATAAGTTAGGATAAGCTGTATATTGTATTGTTTTGATTAACTCTGTGTAGTTTAGTTAGTAATATTGCTCAGTCTAGTTTCTCAACTGGATCCTGTCACACAGGGACTCCTAGCTCAGGATCCAGAGTCGAAGATACACTAATTGTAATATTTTTATATAATAAACTTGTTTTTTCAACTTTTTCAATGCGCTGGTCTGGGAGTACCTAAGGAAAAAACAGAATGTAGGTACCTACCCACTTGCTTCTCTTCCCGCGCAGATGGTAAAAGCTCATCGAGGGAACAGGCGAAATCTTAGGGGTCATGTTATAGGCGACGCGGCTAGCAACCCATCACTATTATGATTCCTCTTTCCACCGTTACGCCCACAAATCATGCTAAACTTGGCTTTTATTGTTTGTCACTATAAGCTTTGTCTACCCCGTAAGGGATACAGACGTGATTTTAAGTATGTTGTACTACAGAATGACCACTCTCCACCACCGCCGGCCGGTATTGCATCCACCCCGCAGGTAACACTTGGCTTTGGTATATAGAGTGGCAACCCACACACACACACACACACACACACACACACACACACACACACACACACGCACGCATGGGTGAGTCATGTAGCAATAGGTAGGTACTAGCGTATGTATAGTAATATGAAGTGTCAATTCATTGATAAAGGTAGAATTTGGCTGTATCTTGTCAGTAACTCTATTGATGGATTCTTAAAGAACACCGACTATATACGTACTACGATTATTGCATTTTGCAATCGGGCCGTCTTTGTAACGTAATTATAGCTTGCTTGTACGCCGTAGGTATGCACCTGATTAGGTACGTACCACCCCTAGACGTGCTTGCATACATACATACATACATAAATTATGTCTTTATCCCTTACAGGGTAGACAGAGCCTAAGGTAACAAGACCTAAAGGCCACGTTTAGCATGATTGTGGGCGTATAGGTGGAAAGGAGAATCAAAATACTGATGGGTTGCTAGCCACATCGCCTATAACATGATCCCCAAGATTATCGCCCATTCCCTCAATGGGCTTCCATCTGCGCTGGAAGAGAACCAACTGATACATTCTATGTTTCATCTTTGTCCCCAGACCATCATGGAAGCTTTTGATTTCTCAAATAGGTACCTTTTTAGTTCTGTTTTTTTTTTTTACGCTAAAGATTGTTGTTTTGTGGTTTTTGTTGTTTTGTGTAATTGGCCTTTGGAGCTGGCAAGTACATTTAAATGATCTAAGCTTGTAAATAAAGATTTAAAAAAAAATAGGTACCTATCTAAGTATGTAATTACGGAAAAAGTTGTAGTTTATAAAAACCGAACCTATTGGTATATTCGACATTTGCACAGTATAAAATTATTCTAACTTATCAATGAAGTACTTGACATATCAAATATTTGTATATCTCATTTGATTTTCGTATAATCTACGTCCTGCATTCCTTCAACAAAAGTGTTTAGCAAAAAATCGCTAGCACGTGTCCAAGCGCAAGAATAGATCTGCATTCGCGAAAACGAATGACGTTCGATTGTGACCTTTATGTTTTGGTCGTTAAAGTTTTACCGGAAATACAGTAAGTGCAAGTTATTTTTGTTACATTTTACACGGTCCCGTATTTGACAGTGATTCCTAGTAATATAAGTCAGCATTTTGACAGCACAAGAAGCTTACAAGAAGTGAGTCAATGGATTAATGTCATAGTCAATCGCCGTCTCTCGTTCTGTGAACATGTTCATTGAATTAATATAAAAAGTGTATTTTATTAATTGAATTCAAGTGTTTCTTTGGAGGTGAGTCATTGGGAACGACGTAATTTTTTTATTTCCGAGACTTATATTACGCAATAGTACTGTGAAATGATTCATCAATAATGCTTAGTTATTGAAATTAACACAATTGCGCTTTAAGAAATAATATTCAATACTTTCAGTGTAGGCAGAGACTACTTTGTTCCACTTGCTACTTGTTTAGGGTACTCTTGACCCGAGCTTTTGTCAAAACGTCCCCAATTTGGTCACGGAACGTAGGTCTTCCCCTCCCAACGCACTTCATTATTATTAACAATCAGACCTTAAGTTTTATTTGACATTTGTGTTTTTTATGCTTATGAGTTAAAATATAATTTATACACTGATCAAATTGAAGAAAATAACTGTATAAAAAATAATTTTATTTTTATTAAAGTTCTAACAAAAAGTCACCCCGTGTGGTCCAACCCAATGTTGCCAGGATAAGTTTAATAATTGAATGAAAACCTTGGAAAAGTTTTCCGTCTTCCGAAATCTTTGTAGTGTTTTTAGCGATAACTGACAAAGAGAAAAGAAACGAGGTTTTGCATCGGTTTTGCTTAATTTTTTTGCGGGTGGTAGGGCCTTGTGCAAGGTCCGTCCGGATCGCTACCACCATCTTACTCGCTAATCCTGCCGCTGAGCAGCAGTGCTTGCGCTGCTGTGTTCCGGTGTGGAGAGAAAGACAGCCGGGGAAATTACGGGCACAAGAGGCATTTCATCTAAGTCCTCTAGGTGCAACGCTTCTGCAATCCCTCCGGGGTTGCGGGTGTCTATGGGCAGTGGTGATCGCTTACCATCAGGTGACCCACTTGCTCGTTTTCCTTCCTATTCACAAAAAAATATTAAAACAATTTTTACATAAAAAGTCTCTTACACTAGAACCCGCTAATACCCTGTTTTCCCTAGTGTGATAATTAAAATTTGTGTTTTATCCCGTGGGAATAAAAACTCTTCTTAATACTATGACATTTCAGGCTCATAATATATTCATATTCATATTCATAATATCTACGGTCCTAAGCTTAAGTAATTTTTTGGTACCTAAGTGGTCTATCATTCAGTCTAAGTAACTCTTTTATAATCTAACTATCTAACTAATATTATAAATGCGAAAGTATGGATAGATGGATGGATGGATGGATGGATGGATGGATGTTTGTTTGTTACTCAATCACGCCAGGACGGCCCAACGGATCTGGATGAAATCTGGCACATAGATAGAGAAAAGTCTGGAATAGCACATAGGCTACTTTTTATCCCGGAAAATTGCGTAGTTCCCGCGGGATAGCGATAAACAAATTCTTTGCAGACGAAGTCGCTGGCAACAGCTAGTAATTGTATAAATTATACTAATGTAACTTATGCCACCCTTACACTAATTCCTCGAGCAAGGTCCGTCGTAATCGCTACCACCGTCTTACTCGCTAATCCTGCCGCCAAGCAACAGTGTTCCGGCGCGGAGAAGACAGCCGTTGAAATTACTGGCACGAGAGATCTATCCTAGCCCTCTGGGCTGGCAACGCTGCAATCCACTAGTGTTGCAGGTGTCCATGGGTGTTGGTACCCGCTTACCATTAGGTGACCCACTTGCTCGTTTGCCTTCCTTGTCGTAAAAAAAACTTCAAGTATCGAGTGTCAAAAATTTACTCCCGCCTCTTCACCTACCAAACCTCATTTTTTCACACCTATAGGAGCGGCGTTAGAAGTTCATAAAATTTGCCTTCATTTCTATAGCCCGTAGACGTATTTTTTCAATATTCCGGGTTTTGTTATAAGCGTGGCAACACAGGTCCCCGCCTCCATCCGTATATAAGGGTGGTAACTCATGAAAAGCAAGTATTCTGTCCTTAACTAAGAGAGAAGCAACAAGTCAGTGTACAAACAACTTTATTAAGTTCTGAGTGTTCGTTTTTGGTGTCAACACGAGGTATGTCCGTTTAATTGTTTTTGATTGTGTAGTAAGTTTCAACCCTAAACGAAAAGGTTTTGGAATTATTATATTCCCAAATTCGAAACATACAATTCAAAAAATTCAAAATTCATTATTCAGTATCCTGACTCGAGTATTGCACTTAGCAACACATTAAGTCAGACATTTTAGTCATATTACTCCATCCAATATAGGTACATACATATATTAACCTAACCTTTCATTCATTCTATATCACTCCACCTGTACACCCACCGCTGGGCACTCTAGGAACGATGAGACACCAGATGAAAAGATCTGAACTCACTGGGCGTGGGAATAAGCCAAAGCTCTCTCATTTGGTGGGGACGCCTGTGCGCCTTAGCGTATTTGGCTATGACGGTGAGACGATAATAAGATCGGTGTCGTTTTACAAACATACTTATATAAAATAATTAATTTTATCCCTATACTATAAAAAAATATTTAACCAAACTACTTCGGCTATTTCATCAATAACCATAATTCGGTGAGGCGTTATTAAAGTTAATTTGATTTATCAAACAGGTTTAGCTATAAAGAACAAAACATAACCAAAGATTTTGGTACGATATTGCCTTAGTTAAGTAGTCGCTTTTTTTTAAGTTACAGGCTGACGAAATTTCGGTTTCATTTAGCAAAAACTTTTTTTTTTTTCAGTGTAACCAAACGAAATAAGACTTTAAGAAAAAACTGTGTTTGAGTTGCGTCAAGTAACATTGATGATAAATAACCATAACCAGATTTTTGACATTATATTTCATACATATTCTGTCAAAAGAACGTCAAAATCATAGGTAATACATACATACATAAATCACGTCTTTATCCCTTACGGGGAAGACAGTTCCTAAAGTAACAAGACCTAAAGGCCACGTTTAGCGTGATTGTGGGCGTATAGGTGGAAAGGGTAATAGTTATCGGCTTGGTACACACTGTATGTATTTTCTTCACTTATTTGCATTGCAGCACTGTCATTAATTGTCTACATACATGTCACGTCTTTATCTTGTACAAGGTAGACAGAGCCTAAGGTCAAAAACACTTCAAAAAAAATTATATCGTTATAATACTTATCGAAAAATTTAAAATATGTTAAAAGATCGGCAACGCAAGAGACAGCGCGATATAATACGCATAAGTTAGGGCGAGATAACACGAGACAATATTTCTTTCACTCTATGAGCCTGAGTGCTGTGACACTCTTAATTGAAAAGTAATGCCTCTTTTTTTTTAACACGCGCCGTCGGCTAACTTTTCGCTCGCGTTTTTGGGTGACGGGCAAGTAAGTTACTTACGGCTCGACGGCATTAATCGCCTGTGTCTAAGTACGCGTACTTTTAGAGTAAGGGTGCGACCAAACCGCCGCGTATACGCAGCGAGTGTCATAGGCGTCACGTTTTCTCACCGTTTCTTCATACATTTTGTTGCGATTCCGTAACGTCACCGTTTTTTAAGCGGCGGTGTGGTCGCACCCTTAAATCGTCGAGCCGTAAGTGCGCGAACTTTCGCCCGTCTGTCACCCACTTTAGCTAGCATAGCAATGTGCAAGTTGCAGAAAATTTTCAAAATATTTAACAAGAATATATTTTTAGAAATTTCCACAAACTTTTACGAGAATTTATGGTACCTAAGTTCACATCACATTTCTCATTTCTCATTTGTCATTTTTAGTATGGATCAGACAACTAGCGTACCAAAACTGAATCGGAATTGAATCATTAAGACGTCATGGTAACCCTCCTGATCACTTAATTGAACTGAGTTGAACTGATCAATGAATGGAATTTGACGACTATGATTCACAAATGAAAATCACTTGTATATTATACTAGCTGTTGCCAGCGACTTCGTCTGCAAAGAATTCGATTATCGCTATCCCGCGGGAATTTTCCGGGATAAAAAGTACCCTATGTGCTATTCCAGACCTTTCTCTATCTATGTGCCGAATTTCATCCAGATCCGTTGGGCCGTTCTGGCGTGATTGAGTAACAAACAATCTATACTTTCGCATTTATAATATTAGTTACATGTCTTTGCTTGGCCACGTTTAGCATGATAGTGGGCGTACAGGTGGAAAGGGGAATCAAAATAGTAATAGGTTGCTAGCCACATCGACTATAATACCTTATTATGATTCCTAAGATTTATTCTCATATCTATTTTGCCTTTAGATCTTGTTGCCTTAGGCTCCGTCCACCCCGTAAGGAATGAAGACGTGATTTATGTTAGGTTATCTTTGCTTGGATTTGTACCTTACCTGCTATGGGTGGTGTAGGGGTAAAGCACGCGTCACGGGATGACGAGTATCCGGGTTCGATTCCCGGCCATAGCTTTATTTTCGGATGTTTCTGTGTTCTAATTTTCAGTGTCGTTTAGAAATTGGGGCTACTTTACTTTAAAATTGCTATAAAATTGATTGCGGGTGGTAGGGCCTTGTGCAAGGTCCGTCCGGATCGCTACCACCATCTTACTCGGTAATCCTCCCGCTAAGCAGCAGTGCTTGCGCTGCTGTGTTCCGGTGTGGAGAGTAAGACAGCCGGGGAAATTACGAGCACAAGAGGCATTTCATCTTAGCCCTCTAGGTTGACAACGCATCTGCGATCCCTCCGCGGGGGTGTCTATGGGCAGTGGTGATCGCTTACGATGACCCACTTGCTCGTTTGCCTTCCTATTCACATAAAAAAAAAACGATATTGTCCACATTTGGTGAATGTTTGGCATGTAGACGCAAAGGCGATCGATGAAGACATTGATTGGAAGCAGTAAACGCAAATAAAAATTTATTATTTCTTCATTATAACTACTTTTTAATAATAACTTTATTTTCAAAAACATTAGCTATATTCCTTAAATAAAACAATTCCTTAAACTACTTTTTAAAGTCACCCCGTAGATCAAAGTGAGCCAGGTTTGCGGTATTTAAGCAATTTACCCACGACCGTGTCAGGGTACAACTTACGTACCTACGGTATAAAATGATTGTGTGTCAGTCTTTCTCGCTCATTGATAGAGTGTGTCGTGTGCTACACGTCACGTACGCAATCCGGGTATGTGTCGACACGTGTCATTACACAGTGTCCTAATAGTAGTTTATGTGACTGTATTATAATGAAGGGCATTAAAACGTTTGGGTTTATAAAACGAAGCGAAGCTGAGTTTCATAATAAGATCATACTAGTGCTTTAATGCCTAATTATGTACAGGCGCATACGTAACTTTGACTACATTCACATCATAAATTTTCTACAATAAACATTTTCACGTCAAAATCCTAGGTACTAATATTATAAATACGAAAGTTTGTGACGATGTGACGATGTGATGATGTGAGTGAGTGAGTGTGAATGTTTGTTCCTTCTTCACGCTAAAAGGACTGAACGGATTTGGATAAAATTTGGAACGAAGATAGCTGGTACCCTAGATTGAAACATAGGCTACTTTTTATCCCGGAAAATTGCACAGTTCCCGAGGGATAGCGATAACATGTCAATTTTGCTAATTCTATGCGGACGAAATCGCGGGCAGAAGCTAGTAAGTACTATATTTTCTTCATCGGTAGTTCGAAACAGATTGCTTTTGGGAATTGCCACGGGAATTTTGCAAATTTCAACCATCACTGATCTGGGTGGAAATTGTAGGAATCACGTTATAGACGATGCGGCTAGCAACCCATCACTATTTTGATTACCCTTCTACGCCCACAATCGTGCTAAACGTGACGTTTGGGTATTTTTACTCTCTGTCTACTCTGTAAGGGATAAAGACGTCATTTTATGTATGTACAGTCTAGCGCATAAATATCGGCCTTATTGTTTATGGCGTAAAGGTGTGTTGTCGTGGAGCCTAGGATGTTTAACATGTATTTATATTTATCTACTAGCTTCTGGCCGCGACTTCGTCCGCGTAGAATTAAACTTAAAAACTGATGTTGCAATAGTTAGGTACGTCCGACTCTAGGCCGACGACCTTCAACATGTTTATCGCTGTCCCGCGGGAACTATGCAATTTTCCGGGATAGAAAGTAGCCTATGTTTTAATCTAGGGTACCAGCTATCTTCGTTCCAAATTTTATCCAAATCCGTCCAGTCGTTTTAGCGTGAAGAAGGAACAAATATACACACTCACATCGTCACATCGTCACTCACAAACTTTCGCATTTATAATATTAGTAGGATAAAAGTATGTCTATCCGTTGTCTAGTAAGTACCCATATCACAAACTGCTTAGTTTGGGACTAAGTCAGTTGGTGTCAATTGTCCCAAGATATTTATTTATTTATACATGTTTTTGACGTCTTGGTAACTCACCTATATTTATGCCCTTGACTGTATGTATCACTAGCGACCCGCCCCGGCTTCGCACGGTATATTATGCATGTATTATACATATAAACCTTCCTCTTGATTCACTCTATCTATTAAAAAAACCGCATCAAAATCCGTTGCGTAGTTTTAAAGATTTAAGCATACATAGGGACCTATGTCCTATGGACAGAGAAAGCGACTTTGTTTTATACTATCGCCCCCTTACTGCTAAAACCGACTAGCCTCCATTGTATTATTGATGCAGTTAGTCGGTTTTAGCAGTAAGGGGGCGCTATGTAGTGATAATACATCTGGTCTGGACTTGTTAAAACTAGTATTTAATTCAACGCATATATACTTATAAGACCCATTTTAATTAATGCTGAATTAAAGATTCATTATGAAACTCGATGAGCATTGTAATTCTACGCTATAGGTCGCGATAGTGTTTATATTAGTATTACATATTTAGAACAAAATATTTTGATCATGTTCGTAGTTTCTTCGATGTCCTTGATTATGCAACGCAGAGGCAAATGGTGTCAACTTACAGTTAGTGACCTAGCCCAATAATTGTGACTATTTGATTCAGACTAGCTTGAATTAGAGGAAAAGGCTAGTTAAGTTCCCTTCGGCTTGCCTTCTGATATACTTGACGCCACGCCACTGGCCACCAGTATCAGTTTTTGACACTAAAAACATCTCCGAGCGTTTTCAAAAAAGTACCATTTTTTTTTTAAGTACCTAATTTAAGATTTTGTGATTATTTAGGTGTACACCTACTCAGATCGTTTGCCCTGCCGATTCTCGTCAAGAAAAAATGTCCCAGATTTTACTACGGATTTTTTCCTGTTCACGTTCCATACATTATAAGAAAACGACGCACAAAAAAGTGACGAACTGGAATGGGTTGGGGCAGATTTTTTTTCTTGTAAATCGATAGCGTAAACGAAGCAAGAAAACCCAAAATAGTTAAATTCTGAAAAAAAAACAATGTAGTTTTTAAAAAAAAAACGCTTCTCCAACGCGTTCGCTTAAAGTTCTTAAGCCGGGTACAAATCAGCGAGCTGGAGCCTTAACATGAAGTCTTAATGCGATTCAGTTTAGTTTGGCTCGCTGTCAGAGACATTGACAGCTAAAACTTGAACTGAGTCGGAATTATGACGTCATGGCAATGCCCCTGTAATGGTAACTGTTGCGCGTTATAATAACCTAAAACCCTAGTGTGGGTGCTTTACCCCTACACCACTTGCAGGCCATTAATAGTATAGTAACACAAGTGAAACATTAAAAAACTTTTGTTTCAGATACTTTTAGTCATACTTACGCCATCTACCGCGGGAAAGTGAAAATGATCAACTTAGTGTCGCTACTCGTCGCCGCGGCGCTGGTGTCGCTGCAATGCGGATCGGAAGCTCATTCGCAGATGGATACGAAACAGCTGGATAATGAATTAAAAGTCAACGGTGAGCTTCTAAAAATGTAAATAAACTCGTGAATCAACGCTGGAACATAATTTTTTAAAGTGTTAGTCGCAATGAGGGCTACCGCGTATGAGTTCCGCGTATGATTTAAAGTTAAGCTGGTTGCAGAGGAAACAAAAGTTAACATATCACGCTAGATGGCGCTGAGAAGCAAGATTTGTAGTTTAAGACAAGTTAGTGTGTATTGACTATTATTGGTCAAACGTTTTGTAAGTAAATGACAGCTCTGCAACCACCTTAAGGGTGCGACCACACCGCCGCTTAAAAAACGGTGACGTTACGGAATCGCAACAAAATGTAAGTACGAAGAAACGGTGAGAAAACGTGACGCATACGACACGACACGTCACTGCGTATACGCGGCGGTTTGGTCGCACCCTTAAGCGGGCATCAAATTGGTACCAATTCTAGTCGAATTCTTTAAAAAGCTATTGTCTAGACTTAAATACAGACAAATTGACCTTATAAAGGCCCCATTTGCGCGCTGACTCAACTTCGTATATTTCGTATAAACTTAAATTACCTACTTATACGAGATTGAGCCCGAGCCTCAGTTTTTTAGCACTTATTTACCTAACTTAGGTACCTACCTACATTGGTCATTTACATAGGGAAAAAAGTCAGATTTTTGGTATATTTGTTAAAGCGGCAACAGAAATACATCATTTGCGAAAATTTCTAACTACTGTCTAGCTATCACAGTTACTACAGCGTGACAGACAGACAGACGAACAGTGGAGTTTATCTTGTATTTCCTCCAGATGAACTGATAAAAACTATATACAGCCTCTGAAAATCAGCACAATATATGGTAGAGAACAACTGGCAGGCTTATTACGATTCAGAGTTGGGCCGGATTGCTTAGACTCACAAATTGACGCGACGAGAAACCTACTTACAATTTCAAATTGCGCATTTTCATACCTACTATATTACCAGGTGCGACTCAAATTTCAAATGAGCCATATTTCAGCATGTTTCACTGAATAAATCGCTCTGGATCCGGCCTGGGGTTTAATTATACTTATGTACTTACTAGCTGTTGCCAGCGACTTCGTCTGCAAATAATTCGTTTATCGCTCTCCCGCGGGAATTTTCCGGGATAAAAAGTAGCCTATGTGCTATTCCAGACTTTTCTCTATCTATGTGCCGAATTTCATCCAGATTCGTTGGGCTGTTCTGGCGTGATTGAGTAACAAACAAACATTCATCCATCCATCCATCCATACTTTCGCATTTATAATATTAGTTAGATGAATGGGCTTGATGTATTCTTTTACATGCCTCGTTTAAAGACAGCAATTGCTTTCAAACAAAATCGGGCCCTCAGCTTACCTATTACGTAACTCGCTCGCGATCATCATCGTCTTCATTTTGACAGTTCATGTATAGGAATCAGCTAGCTGTCACATTCATAGAAGAACTGTCAAAATTAACATGAAGGCGACTGCGATCGAGCTACGAAATAAACCTGCTGTTATTAAGATTCAGATTCAGATTCATTTATTGCTTGAAATCAATGTACCTACTCGTTGAGAGGGCCGTCTTTAAACTATTTGAGGCCCTGGGCACATTAGGATCATGGGGCCCCTATGACCTAAATATCGGTTATCATTTGGTAATCTGGCAGGAACTAGGGGGCCCCATTCGATCGCGGGGCCCTGGGCACGTGCCCATAGTGCCCAGTGGAGAAGAGGGGCCTGGTTGAACGTACTTAATCTTCCATTCCAGTGGTCCCCACCCCAAAACGCCGGCACCTCAAGTTTGTGGCGATACAACAACCACCCCCCGAGAGCGCCGTGCTTGGGGGGACCCCCCTCGAGTTGCACTGCGAAGCCATGGGGTCGCCAGCCCCCACTGTCCAGTGGCTCAAGAATGGGGAAGCCATCGCTGACGTGAGTAATACATATGACGTCAATTAAAGAAAGAAAGAAAGAAGACATTTTATACATTTTGCAAATTACGTCTTTATTCCTTAAAGGGTAAAGAATCTAGGTTAACGACCTAGAGGCCATGTTTAGCGTGATTGTGGGTGCGCAGGGGACTTACCATGACGACTTAATGTTTCATTTTAGGTTTGCTCTCGCTGTCAGATTCATACTAAAAGTGACAGCTAAAACTTGAACTGAGTCGGAATTAGGACGTCATGGTAAGGCAACAGGTAGAAAGAAGAATCAAAGCAGCGATGGGTTTAATATGATTACCAAAATTTCTGCCCATCATTCAATGGTCTTTTACAAATCGCGCGGGAAGAGAAGCAGCTGGTATATTCTGTTTCTTTGATATATCCAGGTCTTTGATGGCCGCCCTTCTACTGATCAGAGGTCACCGACCTTCTACTGACGTTAGACCTCTCCCAATTCGTCAGCTCCTAGCCTTTTAACAATTTACCAACTCAATTCCAGTACCTAGAAGAATCCAACGAGATCACAGCCGTCTACCCGTCCAGCCTGGCCTGGTTGCTCTCAACCCTGGTGGTGACCAACGCGGCCAGCGGTGACGTGTTCACGTGTGTCGCCAACAATGACTTCGGTACCGAGACCGCCTCAACCACCGTCTACAATGAACAAAGTACGTCTTTAATCACCGCAGAAGAGTGCCTCCACTATTCGTCTTCTACAGGTTACGTTAACCATCGCAGAAGAGTGTCTCCACTTTTCGTCTTCTACACAGGTTACGTTAACCATCGCAGAAGAGTGTCTCCACTTTTCGTCTTCTACACAGGTTACGTTAACCATCGCAGAAGAGTGCCTCCACTTTTCGTCTTCTACACAGGTTACGTTAACCATCGCAGAAGAGTGTCTCCACTTTTCGTCTTCTACACAGGTTACGTTAACCATCGCAGAAGAGTGCCTCCACTTTTCGTCTTCTACAGGTTACGTTAACCATCGCAGAAGAGTGTCTCCACTTTTCGTCTTCTACACAGGTTACGTTAACCATCGCAGAAGAGTGCCTCCACTTTTCGTCTTCTACACAGGTTACGTTAACCATCGCAGAAGAGTGTCTCCACTTTTAGTGTTTTTCGGGTTACTCATCGCAGGAGATTGCCTCGCGTTTCGCTGCTCGCGTTGCGTTTGGTTGCGTTTGGTTTCTGCAGGTTAAAATTCGGAGAGAGCCAGCGGATGGTTTGTGCCAGTTTAATCAACAATATCACCATCTTACTCACTAATCCTGCTTCCAAGGAGCAGTGCATGCGCTGTTGTGTTCCGGCATGGAGAGCTAAGACAAAGGCTAACTTATCTTTAAAATGGATTTCTTCCAGTTAAGCTTTGAATGATTAGGACATAGGTATTAGAGTATACACAGAAAAAGTAAAAGAACCAATGGAAACCTAAAATAATCCTAATAAACTTTAAATAAATGTAAGATGTAATAAACCCATACGTCACTGGATTATTAAAGTTACGTTTGTATTTCAACTATTCCAAAAGTTAATCATATCAGCAGAAAACCCAATGTTGTCAAATGAAATGCTTGCCGAACGATTAATTCGATAAGTTTTATCGGTTTAACAACACCATCGCATCGCATCGTGTGGCATCGCGTAAAGCGCTGCGGGTGTCTATGGACAGTGGTGATCATTTAACATCAGGTGACCCACTAGTTCGTTTGTCTGGCTTTCCTAACATAAAAAATCATAATCATAATCATAAATCATTTATTTGTCAAATATAGGTCACAATAGATGTTACAGTAAGTACCTAATGAGAAAAAAAAGTGATGCCAATATTTCTTCTTCAGGCGAAGATTCCGAAGACCAGCTGACGCTGCCGCTCTTCACGCTGCCCTCCAAGCCCATCATCACTTCGTACTACATCCAACTCTTCCAAGACATTGGCAGCAACGCGGTTCTACCCTGCAGGGTCTACAGCCCCACGGAACCTCAGGTCTACTGGCAGGATAAACACCACAACCTCATTTATGACAACTCCAGAATGAAGGTAAATTATGTTCGTGGTGTTCTGCATCAGATATCAATTTACGCAAGTCTTCGCCAGTCCGAGCACCGACCAAGCGAGACTTGTTCCTTGCATTTTGGAAATGTTAGCGAAACCGCCAAACAAATCAAATGGTAGAGACAACTTGAAAAATACAAAATGTATCTTTCTAATTTATTACTAGAGCAAAAGTTAGTAGAGTCTCTCCAGCTTATATACGTCCCACTGCTGGGCACAGGCCTCCTCTCAGAATGAGAGGGCTTGGGCTATATAGTTCCCACGTGGGCCCAGTGCGGATTGGGAACTTCACACACACCATTGAATTGTTAGTAGAGTAGTACCTAGTTATTGTTAGAGCTATTGTTAGAGTCACCGACATACCTCGAAGAGTATGTCCGTTGAAGTGGCAATGGGCAGGCCACATCGCTCGTAGAACAGACAACCGTTGGGGCAAAAGTTCTCGAGTGGCGACCGCGAACCGGAAGACGCAGTGTTGGCAGGCCTCCCACTAGGTGGACCGACGATATCGTGAAAGTTGCGGGAAACTGGTGGATGCAGGTGGCGAGTTGTCGTTCATTGTGGTGTTCTAAGGGGTACTTTGTTCAACAGTGGACGTTTCAGACTGATTATGATTTTTATTTTTATTAAGTAAATGTATGTTTAAGCTACAGTACTTAAATAAAACAGATGTCACTCGTACTTTTACATTACCTACCTTTTGAAGTTTAGGCAAAATACTTAAACCTTGCTTGGTTGCTTGGTGGATGCGGAAGGCAGAGGCCCGGCTCGAGTGGAGAGCCTTGGGGTAGGCCTATGTTCAGCAGTAGTCGTCTTTCGGCTGATATGATGATGTTGATGATGACTTAAACCTATGTCGTTTTCAGGTGCTGCCATCTGGCGACCTCTTCATCACGGGCATTCGTTGGAGCGACATGGGGGAATACACGTGCATCGCCAAGAATCTTTATGGGAAGACCACTGCTGACAGCTTCTTGTACCCAGCGAGGCCGAAACATGTAAGTAAACATTACATAACCATGCCAGAAGTCAAATTGTCGGTAGCATCATTCGGTGAAAACAGCGCCATCTCTCGTCTCAAGTGAGAATTACTTGTAGGCACAGGAGTTTGAGTTTGCGTTACTTTCTAATAGATGGCGCGTAGCGACAACATTCGCTTTTCAATTTGAGATCATTATTACAAGAACACGTTGAAATGTTAAGCCTACAACCTACCTGCTGTGGGTGTCGTGTAGGGGTAAAGCCATCACGGATTGCCGAGGATCCGAGTTCGATTCCCGGCCATAGCTTACTGTTTGCATTTTTCTGTTTTCTTGTTGTCAGTGTAGTTTAGAAATATGTTCACTAAATTACTCAAGGGTGAAATGTAATCCTTTTTGACATTTATCGTTTCCATTTTTTTTTATAATACTTTTTTTTTCAGTAAACGAAGCCCACTCCGACCAGGAAGTTACCCGCCGATGCAAATATGATGTTCCTATTCGTAGTAAAGTATTAAAATAAAATTAACTTATTCCTAGTTTAAGTTCAAGTAAGATTTCGGCCATTTTACTTGCCTTCATGAAATCAAACGGCATTCTTTAATTTATTAATTAACAGGGTAGCTTATTTCATTTTAAATTAAGTTGCCACATCACTACTCATGTTGAACAATAAAATATCTTTATCTTTATCTTTATCTTTACATCATTATGTCAAATGTGTTTGTCAAGTCTATGAAACGAATATTTGTCCTAATGTGATGTTTGCTCGAATGTTAGATTAATCGAATTGATTAGGAATGTAAAATCTTACTTTTCCATAAAGTTATAATATTATAAATGCGAAAGTAACTCTGTCTCTGTCTGTCTGTCTGTTACCTTTTCACGCTTAAACTGCGATTTAGTTGAAGTAAATATACAGATAGTTTGAGACCCAGGAAGGATATAGGATAATTTTTATCCCGGAAAGTTGCATAGTTCCCGCGGGATAGCAATTCTGCGCAGACGGAGTCGCAGGCCACAGCTAGTACCTTATCAATTCTAAACTTTCAAAAATGCCTTACAAAGGATGTTCTGGAGTATCACAGATTTGAACAAAAGAAAAATTGTGCGAAACTGTCATTCGACTAAACTTTTTTAGGCCAAATAATTTTATGCGACACTAAGTTTATCATTGTTGGACGATAGCGTATATAAAAAATGTGCTACAATCTGTTTTTATATACATGCGATGTATAAGCAAAGTATCTGAAAGTTTTATACAAAAAATTACATTTAGATATTTTTAAGTACTTACCTACTCTTTTTTTATCATTTGTACAACTATTGTAATTATTTCTTAGTGTATATGTTGTAGATAAATTACAAAACTAGACTTTTGATGATATTTTTCAATCATCACCAAATTACAATCCAAATTAACCTATAAATTTACTGATAGGTATACGTGAAATTAATTGATTTTACGACCAAATAACAAATATTTTCTCAGACCAAACACAAATAATTAAGTTTAAATATTATTGTATTGTACTTACCATTTCATATCTACATTTGGATACCTCATTATAAGTTAATTGTAATTGTTTAAGTTAAATCATAACCTAAATGTTTGAATGTTTAAACGTCCTGTGATTTGGAAATAAATGTTTTATTATACAATCGTACAATTTCATTCCATTCTCTTAGCGTAATCGATAGTCAAAAACTGAACACATAAATCTTCAAGACCGGTTGTCTATAAAGTCGGTTTACGGACGACAGTTTTACGTGATAACGATAAAATGGTCGCTTTTGGTGGTAGGCTAAGTTACGCCATCTATCGGCACTTGGTTAAATCGCTTAGTATCTATCAAATCAATTTATCGACCCTCAAAGTGAGGTACGCCAAATGGTTGCGACAACAAGCAACAGATGTCGCTATTTGCGACACACACTCTGACGTCAGTAACGTTAGTATGAGTCATGCTTCTGTGAGTACGTTATCACGTCAAAAAAATCTTGACAGAACAGATGGGCGACGAAGTGATCCGAAACCTTAATTTTATTTATACCTAAGCCTTTTTATTCCGAATTCGCAACAATTTCAGTAAGAACATGTTGTTGTTGTTGTTATTGTCGTTTATTTATTAAATTGTCGCGTAATTCGGCGTGCCTCATGGCATAGGCCTCCTCCGTGTATTGGAGGGTTTGGGCTATAGTTCCCACGCGCGCCCAGTGCGGATTGGGAACTTAACACACACCATTGAATTTCTTCGCAGATGTGTGCAGGTTTCCTCACGATGTTTTCCTTCACCGAAAAGCTCATGGCAAATTACAAATGTAATTTTCGCACATAAATTCCGAAAAACTCAGAGGTGCGAGCCCGGGATTTGAACCCACGACGCTCTGCTTGAGAGGCCACAGGTCAAACTACTAGGCTACACCGAAACCTTAATAACGTAACCGAAAAATTCAATTTTAGAAACAAGCTTTTTTGTTGACTGTACTTGGATTGTATTACGTATGTGAACTTGAAATTTCATGTCAATCGGACCAACCGTTGAAGAGTTTCCTCCTGCGCAGTCGGTCCTGGCTGGACCACCACAATTTTACTACCAGATTATTATATCATTATTATCATCTGAATTACAAGGAATTACACAAGTATGTTAAATTTCAGCGCAATCGGTTGAAGATATCAGCTTCAAAATTGAGTCTTCAGATTCCACCCGGACAACATAGCTGGGCACCGTTAATCAAATATAGTTAACTTCGTTAATCGTTAATCCGCTACAAAAAAAGTTAGCTTCGTTAAACGTTAAAGCGTTACATTTCGGAAGAATTAACGCAAGTTAACGTTAATCGTTAATCCGTTAATATATGTAAAATTGCATTTTTATATCGTGCGTTAGTGAACTTATAAAACCTGTTGGTTTAGGTTCTGCGCTAAGTAATGAAATGATCAAACGAAACAAATCTCTTCGCAGTTTTCTCACTCGCACGCACCGGCAAAATATATCTAGTTTTAGTTTACTTTTGTTTTTATTTCACTCGCTGCCACGAGCCGCCCGGCACTTGTCGTTTCATACTTGTCTGAACCTGTTTTTCGCGCAGCGCCGCGGTGCCGTGCGGTAAATAGTAGGCATAGGATTAACGATTAACGGACTTCTGCATTATTAACGGAAGTTAACGTGTCCGTTAACATTTTTAAAAGTTAACTAAAAAGTTAATCCGTTAATCAAAATGTTAATTTCGTTAATTAACGATTAACGGATTAACGAGTTAATGCCCAGCTATGCCGGACAAACACATTACGTTGCAAGTTTGTAAGGCTCTGCCTGTGTCTTTGGCTGCAGTATATAGGTATGGATGAGTATATCCAAAATTAAAATAACACCATTTTATATATTAAACTCAAGCTTTTATTTGCCTCTATAAAAGATACAAGACCGAGGGCGCTGCAATTATGGGACAACTTTTAACTCAACTAAACTAGCAACCTGCTGAAATATTCCGGAACCGGGTTCGATTCCCGGCCATAGCTTTTTTTTTTTTTTTTATGTGAATAGGAAGGCAAACGACCAAGTGGGTCACCTGATGGTAAGCGATCACCACTGCCCATAGACACCCGCAACCCTGGAGGGATTGCAGATGCGTTGCCAACCTAGAGGACTTCGACGAAATGCCTCTTGTGCCCGTAATTTCCCCGGCTGTCTTACTCTCCACACCGGAACACAGCAGAGCAAGCACTGCTGCTTAACGGCAGGATTAGCGAGTAAGATGGTGGTAGCGATCCGGACGGACCTTGCACAAGGCCCTACCACTACCACCCGCTTTACTCGTATTTTAAGCGGACTGTAAACGAATATTTTTGGACTAATTTTAATAAAAACAAATACGAAAGATTTTGTAACGCGAAACGAAAAATAGGCTTCAGTTGTTTGAAGCACTCACCTCGAAGGTCTGCAGATGATGGTGCAGATTTCGGCTGTATTAGCTGGCGTAGGCTCCCTAGATCCTCGGCTTGTTCAAACTTACCTCCAATAAAGGTTACCGTTAACGTTAACCAGCAAAAAACCGAAATACAACAAGAACAGTAGGTACTCCCTCCAACGGATCAGCCTTCCTCAGCGTTCACACGCGATTTTACAATAAAATAAACATTAAATTCGACCGATATATAATTCGCGTGGCAATACGCCGAAAACCAATGAGGAAGGAACAACCTATGGAGAGGCCATATTCTTCTATAGGAAGCGTAACTTATACAAATATCTGCCATATCGATACATGCATGTCAAACGGCATATTATCTCTTTTTAACGTATTGACACCTGCGTATGAATAAAGAGACAAATAGCATTTGTTGACTGCTAAATTTGGAAACACTTTCTAGTGACGTCATGAGTAAACGTCAGCGTGACCGTACCGCCATTTTATGCGCCGAGTTTCGTGGTAGATGTGCTGTCAAATACCGGCTTGCTCCGATTATTTTAGCATTTTTTGTGAGAATTATACTAAGAAACGAGTTATTGTGGTGTGCAGTGCTTTGTCTTTAATAGGACAATCATGCCCTCGTGCAGTATCAGACAGTGTAGTGCGTGAAAAAACAGAAATCAGCCTGAGTTGACCCTTCACAGGTTAGTAACCAGTTTCCTTGAATAATTCAAATGTTCTATGGTATTTTGCCATGTATCGTAACATAATGATCTTATAAAATGATTATAAACATCGATTTAAGCTCATTTGTATTAATTTACAATGATTTTACTTATTTCAACAGAAATAATTTGTTTACTTTTTGCATAGTGTGATGCGATGCGAAGTATCGACATATCGATAGAATTATCAAACATTGATTGAAATTTTATTTTTTTCGTCAGATTTCCTGTGAATGAAATTGGCAGAAAGAAATGGCTTGAAGTGATTGGGATTGAAAATATAAACCCACAACATAAGATGTGTTATGTCTGCTCGATGCACTTCGACGCATCATGCTTCAATAGAACTCTTGATGTGACGAGATTACGTGTGGGAGCAATTCCTTCATTATTTCTTCAGGTAAATATTTTCATTTAAACATTTACAAAGTACTCGTGGTACCGCATCGTACTTGTTTCATACATAGAGATACCTACTTATTATCATTCTTTTTCAGCCTACTAGTGCCTGTCACTTGCAGCCCAGTACATCAAGGGTGATGGTAAGGCAATAGGTACATATTTGAATTTGTGTGAAATACTGTGAAAGCTGCAGCTTATTTTATGGTATAAAATCCATCCATATTAGATGATGAGGTATTAGACATTCATGATGGGTACTACATAGCAAGGGCCATGGTGAAAAAATAAAACAAAGATGCATGATCAGTTTTTTAGGGTCAGCTTAAACTATATTCACCGATATGACGCTGGCATATTAAAAAGATTTTAAATAGTCATGGTCCATTAGCATTTATTTATTATCACACAACTGCCTAAAGAAAAAGAGTGTATTGTGAAATTATAGTTTTTTCAATCAAATATTTAGAGCTCCAAGTGTTACAATTTTTTAACTTGCCAAACTGGTAACAGGTTTTAGGCAGTGCGCACTTTTAATCTAATTGCTTACTCAAATCTACTTTACTACTTATTTTAGGTTGCGGATAAAAGCAGCGAAAGAGAATGCTCAGAGCAGATTCATCCACCGGAAGTTAATTTGGACATAACTGTACCTGTTGCAAAGGTAAGTTTTTATTAGAAGATTTGAATGTAGTGTCTCAGCACGAAATTGAGTTTTAAAATTTAGATACTCTTTATTTTTTAGTACCCAGATGACCGAGCTCTACTAGGTTTTTTTTTTGTATGTTTTCTAAAAATGAAACCTAGCCAGATCGATTTATCGTCCCCAAAACCCCCCTGCAACCAAATTTCTTGAAAATCGTTGGAGCCGTTTCCGAAATCCAGATTCCAGATTATATATATACATATATATATGTGTGTGTATACAAGAATTTCTCGTTTAAAGGTATTAGATAATATTCTTAAGACCAACGGTCGACACTTAAAAATAAAATTTCGTCGTTTTTTATAAAATAAAAAAAAGTTAGCTAAATAAACGTTAGTGATAAATAAAATCAGTAGTTTATTTTTGTTAGGCCGTTCCCGATGCTCACTTTGATAAATAGTAGTAAACAATACTTATGCCCAAAAGTATTTTTTTCGAATGAGTATCGGCGGTTAAAGTTTAATGAAAATTAAAAAATATTTTTACTTCCCAGATTCCGCAACAAAATGAAAAAATTAAGTATCTTACTGAGAAATGTGAAGTACTACAGAAAAAGGTGAGAAGATTAAATTAGATGGTACGAAGACGGGACAAAAAGATTGCTCGATTTTCTGACATAATCAAAGACCTGCAAAATAGAAATTTCATTAATAATGAAGAAAAAATCATTTTGGAAGAATGTACAGGACCAGAAGATTTCCTGAAAAGACAAATAGCAAAGAAAAAAGGTTTGCCTTTACAAAAAAATTGTCGGGGCATTCTTTCGGCTTTTATACGTGAGGTATCCAGTTGTTAGAATTATGTTATGTTTGAGGCTCACGGTAGTTTCATGTTGAAAGTATTTCATTTCATTTCATAAGAAACTACTGGACAGGTGTGTCAGTTTAGTGAATAATAAATACATCTAAAATTGATTTGCGTTTTATTTCCTTTAGTGTGTATTTATCTGAATTAATTTAATAAGTAAGTATAATACCTCACTTAAGTACATTATGCTTATGGGATACGATGTACTTTATTACGAGTATCCCACGCTATTATGCGTAGGTACCAAGTTATAAAACCATCACAATGATATTGTGTATACAGGGTGTATCAGATACCCCCTAACAATAATCCACTGGGGTATATAACCATAGCTATAAAAGCTAAAAAAATAGGAGTATTTTGTTTTCTATAGGAATGGTAGTATTAACTGTAATCATTCCCATAGAAAATATAAAAAAAAATACTCCAATTTTTTTAGCTTCTATAGATATGGTTATACACCCCAGTGGATTATTGTCAGGGGGTGTCTGATACACCCTGTATATAGGCAGCGTAAGCCCTCTCATTCTGAGAAGACGCATGTGCCCAGCAGTGTTACGTAGGCTAGTGATGATGATGATGATGATTATGAATAATGATAAAATAATATCCTAGATCAAAACATGTTGTTTGTCTGTAAATCAGTATTGCCATGAACAAACTTTCGATTTCTACTGTTGTCAGTTCCAGGCCCCTCTTCTCCACTGGGCACTATGGGCACGTGCCCAGGGCCCCGCGATCGAATGGGGCCCCCTAGTTCCTGCCAGATTACCAAATGATAACCGATATTTAGGTTATAGGGGCCCCATGATCCTAATGTGCCCAGGGCCTCAAATAGTTTAAAGACGGAACTGGTCAGTTCCATGCAGTTATTGTGGGTTGACTCTATTCTATCATACCGTCCCTCTCACTCTAAAATGAATGACTATTAGTGTGAGTGGAACGGCACGACACTAACTTCAAAAATCGAAATCGCGACTCTAGGCAGCTACGACCTTTGACATGTTTATCGGTATCCCGCGAGAACGATACCATTTTCCGGAATAAAAAGTAGCCTATGTGTTAATCTAGGGTACCAGCTATCTCCATTCCAATTTTTTTCCAAATCCGTCCAGTCCAAGTCCAGTCGTTTCAGCGTGAAGAAAGAACAATCATAGCTACACACACATCACACATATATCCATCCTCATAAACTTTCACATTTATAATTATTTAGTAGGCTACAACTTACTTTAATAAATAAATATTATTACATTTTTAAACAGCTTTTTTACTTTTACTTCTGGTTTATTTAGTTTATTAATTGATCGGTAAATATTCGGCAATCTAACCGAATAATTCGGCCAGATACGATCATTTAAAATTATGCCGAATGTGCCGAATACCGAATAATTACCGAATATTCGGCGCATTTCTAGTACAGATTTTTTTGAATTTTCAGTTGCTTAAATATTAGTGAAGGCTTGCTCGAATGAATATGGTAGGAGAATAGTACATATATTTTGGTTGTTTAATCTGTTCAAATAATTATGTGCTATTCTATATATTTATGAACTTGACTGTAGAATTGTGACTTTAATAATATTTGTATCGATATCGACATCTGCACACGTTTAGAGTTCCAACACTACGAAGGGCAGCCATTTTATGTGCCCAATTTTTAGTAGGTATGCACGCTAATTCTGTAGGTATGGCTGGTCCATAGTTTGTTCTTTAGTCATTGCCGAAAACCGACACGACAAGACTTTCATAAACGAACGAAGGTAGACAACTAAACTTTTTTTTTTTATATTTTTTACTTTGAACAGATAATGTTGCCAGGCGAACGTATCCTAAACAATTAAAATTTATGTTTTTTTGTATCTTTAATAAAAAGGGAAAGATGTTGTAAAAGCAGAGCCTCTGGTGTAAGTTTTCTCATATAAAAATGTCTCGAACGCGTACAAGTAAACGTCTCAATTACTATGGAAAAATTGGCAGCGCCACTTGCGGATAGAAACGGCAACAAACGCTCTCATAGTATTTGAGAATAGAACAAACGCGTTCGAGACGTATTTTGTGACCGAAAACCTACACTAAGCATACCTCATAGTATCTGACATTTTAACGCAAACGCGTTCGAGACGTATTTTGTGACCGAAACAGCCGAAAACTTACACTAAGCATACTAAACGTATTAAGATGATTGTATTGTATTGGTAGACAGAGAATAAAAGATGGTTGAAGTAATTTTTTTTTTAATGTATAAAGATAAAGATCCTCTTTTCGGTACGCGCTACAATAACTCCCACCATTCGTATTGCTTGGCCAAAACGGGCCCCCAGTCCAATAACCGCGGTGCTGGAGTTTCTGCCTCAGAGTCGTCCAGATTTTCGACAGTTTCTTGGGTTTCTTTGAACGATGGATAAAAATCAGAGGGCCTTGGGTCTGGGAATCTCAAATGCTTGTCGAACGCTGGCTTCGCGTACAATTTATACCTTTTTTTCAAATCATCGTCCCCATCCCAGTCGTCAACGAAAAATAGTATCGATCTTATCCAACCAGGAACTTGTTCGTCCATATAATAAAACCGTTTTTGCCAAATCTTTTGTGAGTCAGCGTAGTTCGCACCCGGAAGCGCGGCAAAGTATTCTGGTAGCCTGATGAAAACAGTGATAACATTAACAATTATTAGGTACACGTTAAATTAAATATAACTTAATTAAATTTGCGTGAAAGCAATTTTCCGGGATAAAAAGTAGCCTATGTGCTATTCCAGACTGTTCTTTATCCAGAATAATTTATAAGTGCCGAATTTCATCCAGATCTGTTGGGCCGTTCTGGCGTGATTGAGTAACAAACAAACAGACAAACAAACATCCATCCATCCATCCATCCATCCATCCATCCATCTATCCATCTATCCATACTTTCGCATTTATAATATTAGTTAGATAATACTATGGCGATGTGGCTAGCAACCCATCACTATTTTGATTCCCCTTTCCACCTATACACTCACAATTATGCTAAACGTGGCCTTTAGGTCTTTTTACCTTAGCATTAGGCTCTTGTCTACCCCTTCAGGGATAAAGACGTGATTTTTGTAAAAGAAGCGCTCTTGTGTAGTAATACGGTTTATTTTTGCATGAATTCTTTGCGGGAAATGTGATGGAGTGGGGGCTGTAGGCTATTATCGCTGTAGGTAAATATATCAGGAGCGAGCTAGCGGCTCCAGAGAGTCTTCTGTACGTTAGTACTGTTACTTATAGCTTCTGCCTGCGACTTCGTCCGCGTAGAATTAACAATTTACGTGGTAAGGTTCAAAAGTTTCCGGCCTAATAATGAAAATTAACGTTTAGGTTAAAAAAAATATTTTTATTTTTCAATGTAGTCTCCTCCTATTGTTATACATTTTTCAGATCGTTTGATTAACATTTCTATGCCTTTAAAATAATATTCGGAAGTTTTGTCTTCGAAATCCTCGAAAACTGCAGCAGCGACCTCATCATCGGACGAAAATTTTCTCCCCCTTAAGTCCGATTTAAGTTTAGAAAATAAAAAATAGTCGCTTGGGGCTAGATCAGGGCTGTAAGGTGGGTGACGGATTGTTTTAAATCCACATTTAGATATAGCCGCCTTTACAACTGCAGCCGTGTGGACAGGCGCATTGTCATGAAGAAGACGGACACCCCTGCTGAGTTTTCCTCGACGTTTAAGCTTTATTGCTTCTCGCAACTGGTCTTTATAGGCCTTATGGCAAGCATAGTAACTGCCGTTTACTGTCTGATTGCGTTCTTTGATATCTATAAGCAATATCCCTTCGCAATCCCAAAATATTGTGGCCATTATCTTTTTGGTAGATTGGCACACCTTTGCCTTTCGAGGGGGTGCTTCCCCAGAACGACGCCACTCCATCGACTCTCTTTTCGAAAGAGGATCATAGTATAAGGCCATAGTTTCGTCTCCGGTAACAATGGACTGGATAAATTCACTCTCACATGACTTGAACTCCTCTAAAAGTTCCTTGGAGCACGCCACTCGTTCAGCTCGCTGAGCACTCGAGAGAAGTTTCGGGACCCATCTTGCACTAACCTTATTCATGTTTAGATGGTCGTGTAGAATCCTAAGGACTGTTATTTTCGTAAGTCCCGTTCTTGACGCTATTTCCTTCGTCTTTAGTCTTCTGTCCTTCAGTACCTCTTGTTCGACTAAATCGACGTTATCTTGCGTAAGAACCTCAACAGGGCGGCCTGGTCGGGGTTCGTCATCGATGGACTCACGCCCTAAACGAAACTGCTTACACCAATCCTTAACAGTCGAAAACGAAGGGGAGGAATTCCCGTACACGTTATCTAACCTTTCTTTGATTATAGTTGGACTTATGCCTTCCTTTGTCAGAAATTTTATCACTGATCGATACTCCAATTTGAACATTGTACAAATTACACCGCTTTTTATATTTAAATCAAAGAAAATTTTATGAAAACGAAAGTTACAAACCACGAAATTATCCACACAATAGCTGAATAAATGACTTGTCTGAAATAAAATGACATTCATTTGTTTCTTGTTTTCTTCTTTTAAATATATACGGCCAGGAACTTTTGAACCTTACTGGTATATGTTTATCGCTATCCCGCGGGAACTGTACAATTTTCCAGGATAAAAAGTAGCCCATGTTTTAATCTAGGGTACCAGCTATCCTCGTACCAAATTTTATCCAAATCCGTCCCGTCGTCCTAGCGTGAAGAAGGAACATACATACACACTCACTCACTCACATCGTCACATCGTCACAAACTTTCGCATTTATAATAGTAGTAGGATTCTGTGTTATTATTATTACTTACATGCTTACTGCGCGTAATATCCATTGGTAAGCGTTTGTGTAAAAGTCGGCTTGCAACAGGTCCATTGCTGGGTACTTTGGATGGGCCGTTCTGCCCACTACGGCGAGTGCCAACACTGCCGTACCCAAGCCGTACCCATTTATGAGAATCACGCGCCCATCAAGTATATTATGTAAAGTTGGCATATGGACTTTTCTCTTCAATGCTGGAAATAATTAAAATCGTAAACGAATATAAGACTCATTATCATCATTATTTCCAGCAATAAATAATACAACACATCTATGCATATAATAAAGCTGAAGAGGGTCGAAAGTCTGTAGTACATGGAAGATATAAAAAAAATAGGCTGGGGATACTTAGAATCGATAACAGAACACGTTTCAACAGTTTTTAGAATTTTTGTCTGTTTATCTGTATATTTGTGCGCGCATCACGTGAAAACGGCTGAATAGATTTTGTTGGAAACTTTACTAATCTGTTGAGAAAATCACCGGCCAGGTTATAGGCTACTTTTTATCCCGGAAAATTGCACGCTTCCCGCGGGATAGCGATGGACATGTCGAAACTGCCTAGAGTCACAACGTACCTATATAAATATTCCTTCAGTATCATAGAGGTGCAGTGCACTAAGGAGAGATTTTCAAAATTCCCACGGGATTTAATATCGCTTATAAAAAAAAAACCAATTTAATGTCTGAATAGGAGTGATTTGCCTTTGTTTTTTTCACGAGAAAAAATAAGCGATCATTATTTTGTATTTGACAGACCAGTAGTGTTGCCAACTACAAAATATCCAACACTCAATGTCAAAGTCGCTATAAATTGTTTTTTTTAGCATTAACAAAAATACGATTAGAAAATAACATGGACGTAATACAATAAACGGGACTGAGCACTCGCAGCTGAAAAACGAGCAGAGTGAGATAGTTGGTAGGGAGGAGTGTGTCCCTTTCTAACAGGGTGACAATAAGATTTTTGCTATGTGGGACAAAATTCGATCCTGCAATCATTCTGCTAATTGTTTATTATGAACACTGAAGTTTTTCATTGGCTATGGAAATAAATTCTATTAGTCCTACTAATCCTACTCCTACTAATCTTTCCTACTTTCCTACTAATATTATAAATGCGAAAGTTTGTGAAACTATACTTGTTAAACTTGTTCTGTTCTTTTATCACAGAAAGAAGAAGAGAATTCGCTCAGAAACGCCAATTAACATATCATAAATTTAACAAAAAGGTAAAACCAACAAAAAAATATTGTACAGCAGTAAGGAGACACAATACACGAATTCATGGTCAACATAGTTATTAGAAGGGTTACCATTACAAATAAAAAGCAGACTAGACAAAAAAATATCTTTTATTATTTATTTAATTTGACTGAATTTAGCATTTTTTTAGGCTGGCAAGATGAAAGAACGAGACACACTCCTCCCTTGTCGCTATCCCTCTCGGCGCAGATTAGCCTCTGTCTACGGCGCAATATAAAAAGATAATTTCTTCCCTTGTAATATGGTTCATTTTCGTAAATACAAATTTTCAGAGTACTCAGTCCTGCTTATTGTATTAAGTCCATGGAAAATAACGTCATCTTTTTTTTAATAATTTTAAATTAAATAGGTACAAGCACAAGCCCCAGCGAAAAAAATAAACTATTAACATAATAATATTTCTCTTTTAAAACAAAATACATAGAACTGATAAAATTATAGACCCAGAAATACGAAATAAAGTTAACCTCCTTCAAACAATTTATCCTGTTGTCTGCGGAGTAATGTCAATGTCAAACGATTTGGGTCTCACATTTTATACGCGTTATCATGCCTTCATGTAAAATAAACTAATCTTTCGCAAAATTCTCATGCCGCTTTGAGGATGCGAGTGGCACGGTCTCAGGAGTCTGAGGAAGACCGCGGTGAGAGGCAGGCTGCTTTGCTTTCGGCTGAACTGAAACGGCAAGCCAGCGCGAGTCTCGGTTGCGATTTGCGATCTTTAAGACATAATTATAATAAATCAGTAGAAACTTCGTGTCTGTACATTAAATAAATTCGTCAAAAATAGAGTGCTCAGGATTAGGAGAGAGGAATAAACCACAAAAAAGTCGATTTTATATTTTTTTTCTCTGTATATATTTATGTATGTGTCCGCTAATTTCCAAAACTACGCAACGGATTTTATTGCGATTTTCACAATAGTTAACACTTTATATTATCAGGGCAACTTATAGGCTTCATTTTATTGAAATCTAAGATCAGAAAAAAAAGTTATTGACATTTAAAGTTTAAAGTGCTAAGTGCCTGTTTAAATATGCAAAGCAATAATATATATGTGTGTTATTGTCAGTTTTTTTTTTCTTAACCAGAGCCAAAAATTATTTACTTTTTATAAAATTCATCCCTTGTGGGATAAGTAAAGGAATCACTGTCTGTTCAGCCATATCAAAGATGTAATGCCGGTTCACTATTTTTGAATTTATATATATTTTAATATGTGCTTTCAGTAGCACTTGATGGTCCCATCGGAAGACCAGCGCTGGCTGCAAGGCCAGCATTATGCTGAGATGGGACCATTTCATGATGCATGTTTTTATGTTTTTTTTTGCTTCTTTTCTTCTTTTGTCTGTAATGTTATCATGAATAAATGTTTTCTTTCTTTCTTTCATATGACTTTTGTCAATAAATGAAGTCTACGCGGACGAAGTATTTTTGTAAACACCTCGACTACTCCTGCTCGAATACTTTTTGTTTTTGTTTACGTGATTAAGTCCCGTTTTATTATAATAATAATGTGTGAAAATCGCGAAAGTTTGATTTGAAATTTCTGATTACGAATTTATTTTTATAATTTAGGAATAGGTATCATGTTATAGGCGATGCGGCTAGCAACCCATCAGTATTTTGATTCCCCTTTCTAACTATACACCCACAATAATGCTAAATGTGGCCTTTATGTAACCCTAGGCCCTGTCTACCCTGTAAGGTATAAGTAGACGTGATTTATGTATGTATGTAAAGACAAGTTATATAGATACTTTGTATGTAGGTCTACATACTAACCTGGCATTGGCTGTATCGCTCTGAAGTTTAAATTATTTTCTGGCATCGTTATAAAACCACCTGGTACTCCACACTGCAACAATAACGTATATATATCAGATCCAGTAGCGTGCAGTGTAGGCAGGCAGGCAGTGGTGGTGACACATGTACGCGCTGTGTACCCTGGCAACCCCACACTGCACTTAGCTTGCTGTTATTTATTCTGCTAAAATAATTTAATTTGAATATCACTATCACTTCATCACTATCACTATCACTACATAGTTAGTATAAAACAAAGTCGCTTTCTCTGTCCCTATTTCCCTATGTCCCTATGTATGCTTAAATCTTTAAAACTACGCAACGGATTTTGATGCGGTTTTTTTAATAGATAGAGTGAATCAAGAGGAAGGTTTATATGTATAAAACATGCATAATATACCGTGCGTTTTTTATATTTTCTATAGGAATGATTACAGTTAATACTACCATTCCTATAGAAAATATAAAAAAAAAATTACTCCAATTTTTTTTTAATATTTTTTTTAGCTTCTATAGCTATGGTTATATACCCCAGTGGATTATTGTTAGGGGGTGTCTAATACACCCTGTATAAACTCACCTCGCAGTGCTGCAGAGTCACCGCCATCATAGTGACATATAGTATATTCATTTTAAAGTTCTCCCTCTGCCAACCGCGCCACAAGTTTACAAAGACGACAGTAACGCAGTGGGAGATTATATACGTTTAGTGTTTATCTCATGCTTCCATAGAGCAATTGAGCAATAGAGCATTGAAACGCTATTGAAAGAAAAACATTGTCTGGTTTTAAACCGCGAAGCAAGTGAAACTTTTTTAGGCATAACTGAGCCTATATATAGCTGAGTGTAAGTTTTCGCATAATAAAAATGTCTCGAACGCGTTCACGTAAACGTCTCAATTACTATGGAATAATTGGCAGCGCCACTTGCGGATCGAAACGGCAACAAACTGTTCTCATAGTATTTGACATTTTAACGCAAACTCATTCGAGACGTATTTTGTGATCGAAAACCTACACTAAGCATACTGAGCCTCTAGTGTAAATTTTCGCATATAAAAACGTCTCGAACGCGTTCACGTAAACGTCTCAATTACTATGGAATAATTGGCAGCGCCGCTTGCGGATCGAAACGGCCACTAAAATTTCTCATAGTATTTGACATTTTAACGCAAACGCGGTCGAGACGTATTTTGTGACCGAAAACCTACACTAAGCATACTGAACCTTTTCGGGAAATTATTCGATTTAGCCTGGAGTAAAAACTCCGGATACATTGTCAAAACGCCATACTATTTTGACATTAGTATCCGAGAGTTATGGCCTATTTCACCACTATATTAAGTGTCAGTTATTTATGATTCCGTCTCTATTTATTACTACGAAACAAACAGAGACGTCATCATAGATAACTGACACTTAAGAGAGTGTTGAAACAGGCCCTAAGTGTTATTTCTGGAATAAAAACTTTGGTCGAATCCAGCCTTAAAGTGTTAAAATAGCGTTCTTAATCTTATGTTAATAATTTGCAAAATGGGAATGATCATCATCTTCCTAGCGTTCCCGGCATTTGCCACGGCTCAGTGAGCCTGGGGTCCGCTTTGACAACCTAGTCCCAAGATTTGGCGTAGGCACTAGTTTTTAAAGAAGCGACTGCCATCTGACCTTCCAACCCAGAGGGGCAACTAAGCCTTATTAGAATTGGTCCGGTTTCCTCACGATATTTTCCTTCACCGAATGCAAAATGGGAATGATAAATATTGAGAACAAAACACACATAATACTTACTGCAGAGCTCTTGCACGAACAGTGAGAATGTAAATGCTATACGGTCAGCTGACGCGAGCTGGCCGCCGCCATGTTGGCTGCTGCCGAGCCGAGCGCCTGTCACTTTACCCCCACTCCGCGGCCGCGGCTCTACGAGCGCAAACAAGGATGTGATTAGCAAGAATCGACTATTTTCTCACTCAAGCACTGTGTGTCTTTCAAAAGTTATAGATCCTGAGTCGGTAAAAGAGATAGATATATTTATAGTTGATCGTTGGATGTTCACACCGCCGGCGAGGACTTTCTCTTTTCATCCTCGCTGATAACCAAGTTAGCTAACTAAGCCAAGAAGGAAGAAATGGTTTCTTCCCTGATAACTGGTTTTATAACGGGAATAGTTATTTGTGTCACAAGGGAGCAAAATGATGTATTTACGGCGAGAGCGCTACATTGAATCCAGATTGTAGCGAAGGATTCTAAAGTAGAATCAAGAGCGTAATGAGGGATTCAAGTGTTAACGCCCAAGATGAAAATAATTTTGCTCCCGAGCGGCTCATACAACTTTTCACACAGAGCATTAAGAAACTAACAAAATCGATTCTAAATATAATGAAAGCGCTACCAGCATAGAAAATGGCGTGGTTTTACAATTGTCAACTTCAAAAAATTGCATTTGCAAAAAAATACTTAGAAAACCCTTGAACAGAAAAGTTGCACTTTGATCCCTCTCCACAGGGAGCAAAGCTTACTTTTCTGAATGAGAGGTGTGAAAAGATTTTTGCCTGCACTATAACCATGTTACATAACCGGCACTGGAAAAACCAATGTAGGATGATTACTTTGGATTAATTTAGGTTTAGGTGCGGCGGGGGTGGCTCTTGGGCCACCCCTAAGCCTCAAACATGTTTGTTTTCATTTAGAAATAGTATTTAGTTTACCTTAGTCATGTATTGTATGGGGAAGAAATTAAAAAACCAGTTATCTGGAAAGGACTTTCTCCCTACTAGTTATAGAAATTAATGTATATTCAGTAATTTTTGATGGAAGTAAATTAGCATGTATACACTTGAAAACTAACGTCATTGATCACATCTCACATGACTCTATTCGATAATTCATCTATGCACGCATCTGATTGTAGTAGGTATGTCATAAGTCAAAACACATTCTCTTGGATGTCACTGTTGTTTGTTAATAACGCATTGCACGCTACATCCGACTTTTGTGATCGAGGCAAACGAGCAAGTGCGCCACCGGACGGTAAGTGATCACCAAAACACCCACAACTCTAAGTGTAAGACATGAGGCCTTACCATGCCTGTCTTAATGCGATTCACTTATTATCTTTACTCTCTAACATAACTGCGTCCTGGGACATTACCATGACGTCCTAATTTCGCTCAGTTCAAGTTTTAGCTGTCACTTCTAATATGAATCTGACAGCGAGCCAACCGAAACTGAATCGCATTAAGACGTCATGGTAAGGCCCCTGTTGTGCTTGCCGTAGTTTACTAAACATGTGGATGAGCGTTTTCCAAAAAAAAATCGACAATGAACATTTTTTTTTTCCAGAATTTAAATAGTTTAGGTTTTTTCTTACTCAGAAACGTTTACCTTATCGATTCTCATACAAGAAAAAATGCGTCCCAGGTTTTCCTATGGAAATTTTTTCCTGCTCATCACGTTCCATACGATAAGAAAGAAAGAGAGAAAGAAAGAAAAAGTTTATGTATGACAGTAACAGAAGTTAAAACAAAAACATATCAAAAGCTACATACAGGAAAACACACACAACAACCATAATCCGAGACCATAATCCATATCTGTTTAAAAAAAAGTGAGGAAGTAGAATGGAAATTTTGGGACACATTTTTTCTTGTATCAGAATCGATAGGGTAAACGATTCTGAGTAAGAAAAAACCAGCCAAGTGCGAGTCGGACTCACGCACGAAGGGTTCCGTACCACTATCTATAAACCAGTGTAAGCGGAGACCTGCTCCAATGCAAAATGTACGCAGTGTGGGGTCACTTTACATTGGTCACTGATATATACAGACATACATACATATTTACGGTTTTCGCTATTATTCTTTTATTTGTGCTATGAGACGTTGCTTCGTACCTTCGTACGTAGGTTTTGAATTCCTTGCGAGTTTCGAAATTTACGGCATAAACGACTGTACCTTTTGATTGCGTTGGCTTAGAAGTTTGATTTTTTCACAGGTCCAAGGAACAGTAGACCTGAGTATTTGATTATAAATTTCAGCTTGATACCTTCACGCGTGTCTGCGAAAAAGGGTTTTGACAGACAGACAGACGGACGGACGGACAACAAAGTGATCCTATAAGGGTTCTGTTTTTCCTTTGAGGTACGGAACCCTAAAAACCCAAAATACTGGAAAGAAAAAACAAGTGGACTTTTTTTTGGAAAACGCCCGGATCCGGCATTGACAAATGTATGGACAAAATTGTCAAGCGCAATTGGAAAATGCTGAAAAACATTAACAGTGTTCAGTGAAACTAACCCTTACCGGCTAAAATATTCCGCAATAATTCTAAGAAACTTTGCAAAGAAGAGTTAAAGCTGCGACCACACCGCCGCTTAAAGAACGGTGACGTTACGGAATCGCAACAAAATGTGTGAAGAAACGGTGAGAAAACGTGACGCATACGACACGTCACTGCGTATACGCGGTGGTTTGGTCGCACCCTTATTTAAGACAAATAGTCGATGACAAGTGACAATGTTGTTTACATTACAAACTCGACAATCCTACTAATATTATAAATGCGAAAGTTTGTGACGACGTGAGTGGGTGTGTATATTTGTTCCTTCTTCACGCTAAAACGACTGGACGGATTTGGATAAAAATTGGAACGAAGATAGCTGGTACCCTAGACTAAAACATAGGCTACTTTTTATCCCGGAGAATCGCATAGTTTCCCCGGAATAGCGAAAAACATGTCAATTACTAATTCTACGTGGACGAAGTCGCGGGCAGAAGCTAGTAATCTATAATTGCCTTCATATTGATCACGCGTCACCTGTCATCGACAATTGTCGAGTTAATGATATAGGGGCCTTGTAAAACTTTGTAGCAACTCGCGCGCCGACGATGTTGCTTTGCTATACTTTCAGGGTTAAGTCAGAACAGTAACTGCTCATATTTTCTAGATTTTTTAGCGGCAAAATTTATAATTGCTATACCTATATACGAGTACATTATAATACATGGCTCCCCCCCCCCCGTAAGCTGCTTCACCCCTCCCCCCTTGACGTGTCCCGTTTTACAGATTTTCTAAAATTTCAGGAAAACGTAAACGCTCTGGGTCCTTACCTTGACGTCCTAATTCCGACTCAGTTCAAGTCTGCCCCTGACAGCTGAGTAAACGCCATTTGGAAACTGATCACTTGTAGCTTTCAACCTTGACGCTGGCAAATTTGTCCTACTGGACAGAAGCCATTTAAATAATTAGTATGAATCTGACAGCGAGCGAACCTAAACTGAATCGCATTAAGACGTCATGGTAAGGCCCCAGTAATTTTATGTAAGTATGCTGAGTGGGTTCATTTTACACCATATTCGGTACTATTCCTTAGTAGGATATTGTTTAGCTCCCTATTTTATATCTACTTACGTAATCGAATGTGTGTAAATAAATGTTTCTCTTTCTTTTCTTTCTTTCTTTTCAGTAAAGGTTGTTTTGTTTGGACACTTGGTCAAATTTTGTGCCGCTCGGTATATTTGTAAAACTGTGGTGATGACTTACTATCAGGTGACCTGCTTGCTCGTTTTACACAGTACCTATTTAAAAAATGAAGTAATAGGTAATTAATTTTCATTGCAGACGTACCTAATGTCTACATTGACTCAACTTCATTCCTTTTGCTCTCTTCGTCATCTTTTTTACACATACTTCATAATTTACCTTATTACTGAGATTAATAATGATTCACTTCTATCTAAACTATACTTACTGAAAACTAGGACACATGGAAAAGTCCAAAAATAAAGCTATGGCCGGGGATCGAATCCGGACCCTCATCAATTCGCGATGCGTGCTTTACCCCTACACCACTTTTCTTTACTATCTCGCGTAGAGGGAAACTGCTGGGCCCATAACCTGTAAAACCCTGGATAGCTCTACTATAAATAGGTAATTAAAAATTCTGTAAAGATTTTTTATTTAAATATATTTATTATGGTAGTTCTACTTGACATAAATTTCTTGACATAAAAATAATTACACTTCATAGTAGGTACATAGTATAAAACAAAGTCGCTTTCCGCTGTCTGTCTATTCCTATGTAACTATGCTTAGATCTTTAAAACTACGCAACGGATTTCGATGCGGTTTTTCTAATAAACAGCAGTGATTCAAGAGGAAGGTTTATAATGTATATCTACGCAGACAAAAACGCGGGCCGAAGTTAGTCAATAATAAAAGTTACTAACAAAATATCATTCTAACATGATTTTTATGATCGCTAACTAACTACCAATAGGCTTATTGTCTAACTCGCTCGCAATCGCCATCGTGTTCATTTTGACAGTTCTTGTATGAATGTGACAGCTAGCTGATTCCGATGTCAATTGTCAGCCCATACATGAACTGTCAAAATGAACACGATGACGATTGCGAGCGAGTTAGACAATAAGCCTACTGGATCCCCGTATGAAATTTACACACTGTATTAAATTTTGCCACATAGAACCGCTTGCGCAGGCCTCATACTCCGTAACTCAAATTTCGTAGATCACCTCGTGCCGTGCCACTCACACCGACAGTCGTTAATCTGAGCCTCTAGTGTAAGTTTTCACATATAAAAACGTCTCGAACGCGTTCACGTAGACGTCTCAATTACTATGGAATAATTGGCAGCGCCACTTGCGGATCGAAACGGCAACAAACTGTTCTCATAGTGTTCGACATTTTGACGCAAACGCGTTCGAGACGTATTTTGTGACCGAAAACCTACACTAAGCATACTGAAAGGGAGAGGGGACGGTAAGACACGAACTTCGAAAATCGAAATTTGGAATACCCACCCCGGTTAGCTAGGGTTATGATGTTATGAATTAAATGTTGAAGGTTGGTTGAAGGCCTTATATACCATGACTTTTCAATGTGATTCAATTTCTACTCACTTAAAGCTTTAGGGCTAGGGCTTCCAATTCGAATATTCGAATAATTCGAATATTCGGCTAATTTTAATATTCGAATATTTTGGGGGCATGGTATTCGAATATTCGATACTATTCGATTTTATGTTAGTAAAATGTTTACGCGGGTAGCGATGTTATTTAAGTATTGCAGTATTACCGTGTAAATTAAGTCGGTACGTAAGGTAGTATTACTGTTCTTCTTTAATTTTAGGTGATTTTTGAAGACTGAAAATGTGATGATGATAATATTTAGATTATTAGGTGAATTAGGTAACTAATACACGTTCTCTATATTTCCGTTGATCTCTTTGATTTTTTAATGAAAATTATAATAACTGTTTTGTTTTTTTATTGCTAAGTGATTATTAAACTGATTATGTAATTACATTACACAGCTGATTCTGTAGTTTTCTGTGTTTATATTAAACCTTTCTAAAATATTCGAATATTATTCGAATAATTCGAATACTTCCGAAGTTACGAATCGAATATTCGAATACTTAATTAAAATGGTCGAATATTGGAAGCCCTAGTTTTAGCTGATTTTTAGTATGGATCTGACAGCGAGCGAACCTAAACTGAATCGTAATTGAATCATATTAAGACGTCATGACAAGGCCCCAGCTAGTTCCCGTTTCAACATAATTGAGACGTTAACCCCAACGCCTTACCATGACGTCTTAACGTAATTCAATTCCGATTCAGTTTAAGTTCGCTCGCTGTCAGATCCGTACTAAAGTCGTCGCAATTTAAAAGGTCCGTTTTGACAGGTCACGCCCATGAAGTTCTCAATTTTTTACCGATCGAAATGTTCTGAAGGTAATTGCATTTTTCATTGATGGGTATCGTTCACTCGGCGAAGTGCTGTGCATAACGATTTTTTCATATTGTCTACAGACTATTAATAATCGGTTAAGGAAAAAATAAATCGATCAAGATAATTATTTTTAAGGCCGACTCGCACTTGGCCGGTTTTATTTATTTTATTTAGACCAATTAACTACTGAATTTCACCAGCTATGTATTGATATTTACTGAAAATTATGACCTTGGAGCTCAAAGCCGTAAACAATGGCAGCACTGATTTCTATAGAATGGCTCGTCTTCATCATCTCTGAAGAAAATGATTGACTGATGATTCACTTTTTCTCGATTTTTTTTTTGATTGAGTGAATGTTATTGTAACTAAAATATTAAATGAAAAAAAATTGACCTTTCGTAACATTGTATCATTTCAAAATACCTATAATATAAATTTCAGTTAAATTTTCTAATCAGAACTATAATCCAATTCACTTTACAATACATATTCAAATCGATCGAATACTCATGCAAACTTGAATCGATTTATCGTGAGTATCGAGTACCGAGTCATATGGTTACATGACTAGTTACGTCGGGAAGACAAATGTCAAAACGGGCCTTTTATTTTGCGACGACTTTAAAAAGGACAGCTAAAACCAAGGGCCTTTCAATACGCCTTAATGCGACTCAATTCCGATTCAGATGAATACTAAAAAATGACAGCTAAAAGTGGGATTTAGGTTTACGCAATTGAACTAACTGATGACAGCGGAACACTCGAGAAAATCTGATTCTGACAGAATCATTCTGCCACTCGAATCGTCAAATTCAATTTGACGTTTAGGGTGCGACCACACCGCCGCTTAAAAAACGGTGACAAAATCGCAACAAAATGTATGAAGAAACAGTGAGAAAACGTGACACCTACGACACGTCACTGCGTATACGCGGCGGTTTGGTCGCACCCATGTGGCACGCGTCTCTCGTTCACATGCCACTTCGAGGTTTCTCTTTCTTCTATGTCTAGGACCAATGATGGCGCATATGTTAATCCGAAGCGCTTTTTTAATCCAAAAATCCTCTCTAAGCCACTGATTCGGAGTCGTCCAGGTTTTCCACAGTTTCCGTGCTGTTTGCAAAAGAGTCGAAGTCACCTTCGACCTTTTTCGATGGATACCTCAGATGCTTGTCAAAAGAAGCCCTGGCGTGCATGTTGAACTTTTTCTCGTAGGCTTCCTCTTTGCCCCAGTCATCCACGTAGAACAGTATTGACCTCATCCACTGAGGGACCTGTGATTCCATGAAGTGGAATCTTCTGCGCCAGACTCTCTGCGTTTCTGCATACTTCGCGTCCGGACCGGCCACCCATTCCGGTATTCTGGCGACAACGATTATAAATAAAATTACAGCCACTTTTGCCTACTTTTTGGGCCATTTTTATTTTATTGTCGGAAAACTTTTTTCTTGGATCTTGATTTTTATAAGCTGAAAATGATAAGAATCATGAGCACTATCGATCTTAATGGGTGAAAAAAAATTGCGACAACTTTGTAATATTTTATGCAGTTCCATTTAGTTACGTTCATACAGTGTAAATGGAACGGTAACGAAGTGGAATGCAATATTGTAGGACAGTTTTTTTCACCTATTAAAATCAATTTATAGCACTCCTGATTCTAAGCAGCTTCAGCTTAGGGTGGATTTTTGACGTTGTCATGTCATGTTCTTTTGGATTTGTGACGTCAAAAATCCACCCCTTAAAGAAATCAAAATTCAAGGAAAAAAGTTAGGTTCTTTTTAGGGTTTCGTACCTACTTTAAAACTACTACACTGATGTGATGATCTATTTTTCATGTCTGTGTTTTTGTTTTTTTTCAATAAAACTGTGTGTATGCTCTTATATTTGTGTGTCTTGCAAAAAGGAATAAATGTCTTCTTTCTTTCTTTCTCTCTTTCAAAAGGAAAAACTAGCCCCTCCTAGCCCCAACAGCTAATTAATAATAAACACCATGAATACTGACAAATATCACTGTGAGCAAAGAAAAATCATAGAATGTACCAGTCGTATCTCTTCCCGTGCAGATGGTCAAAGCCCCGCAAGGAAATGGGCGAGAATCTTAACAATCACGTTATAGGCGATGTTAGCAACCTATCGCTATTTTGATTCCCCTTTCCACCTTCACGCCCACAATCATGCTAAACGTGACCTTAGTTCTTATTACTTTGAGCTCTGTCTACCCCGTGAGGGATAAAAGACGTAATATATGTATACTTACAAACTTAGAGCTCTCAAGACCCATCGGTACGCTGTAGTGTAAAAATCAGCGGAAAAAACGTCCATTTGAGGGTACTTCGGCATTGTCCGCATACCAACCGTAGAGAGTGCTATCACCGACATGCCAACACCGTATCCATTTATAATGACAACTTTACCGTTTCGCATATTGGTTAAGCTGGGCTCAAGTACCGCGTACTTCTGTTCTGGAAATAAAACAAATGCGTTCATTTAATCAATCAATCAATCAATTAATTATTTCTGAGAATATCTACACTTCTACACTAATATTATAAAGAGGAAAGATTTGTACCTATTTTTGTATGTTTGTAATGAATAGGCTCAAAAGTACTGGGCCGATTTAAAAAATTCTTTCACCAATCGAATGCTACATTCTTCCAATTTGACATAGGCTACATTTCATTTTGAAAAAATTAGGGATCGTTGGTAAAATTTGAACAATGTAACCGAAGGTGTAGAAAATGAGTCTTAAAATGTCTTTCGTCGAATGCGCTGCCGAAACTATTAGCGATAGAACAAAATAATGTACAACAATATTGAAGAACATCATAATGTCTACAAAAAACTCCGCGGTAGCATATGTCCAACTATTGTAGTTATGTCACTACAACAAAATATTTGTGAAAAAAAGTGTTTTATATCCAAATTTCCAAAAATAAATAATTGTCTACCCCGTGCGAAGCCGGGACGGGCTGCTAGTGGTACAATATAGATACGTTAGTAAAAGTGGTTCAGCACATTCTGCCCATCGGCGTAAAAATATTTCAGTTTCATCTATCTTGGACATTATTATTAACAACTATAAAATAGGTACACACTTTAATAATTATATATGTAATGTTAAAATAAATCATAAATTTTAAACACATAATGTCCAAGGATAAAAAAAAAACAAATAAATAAATAAATAAGGTTAAAATCATCGCAGGACGAATGGCCGATGGGGTCAGAAGGTTCTCGAATGGCGTTCGCGGACCGGGAGACGAGCTGTCGGTGATCAGGATCGCGGGATCGCGGTGGATGCGGAAGGCACAGGACCGGTCCGAGTGGGGAGCCGCGGGGGAGGCCTATGTCTAGCAGTGGACGTCTTTCAGCTGACATGATGATGAATCATTAAAAAAGCCGTGGTAGCCTAGTGGTTTGACCTGTGGCCTCTCAAGCAGGGTTATGGCTTCGAATCCTTCGCACCTCTGAGTTTTCGGAATGTATGTGCAAAATTACATTTGAACTTTACCACAAGCTTTTCGATGAAGGAAAACATCGTGGGGTAAACTGCACACATCTGCGAAGCAATTCAATGGTGTATGTGAAGTTCACAATACGCACGTGGGTAGAATAGCCTAAGCAATTTCATTCTGAGAAGGCCATGACCCCGTTTCATAAAGCTATAACTTACAATTTACAAGCGGAAGTCTCTATCTAACACATAGGGTCAGAAAGAGACTTCCGCTTGTAAATTTTAACGTGTAGCTTTATGAACTAGGGCCCTGTACTTGACGGTAGGACGTATGTAGGATGGAAGATGATGATGATGAAAAAAATGTATAACGCTTACCAGTCGGCTTATCAGCTGCCCTCAAGTCGATGGTCATCCGCGGTTTCCAGAAGAAACTGCCCGGTACTGCACACTGCAGTAAAATACCCTTACGTCATCCCGGTCGTAAATAGCAATTTACAGCCCGCTACGCGAGCGGCAATTTCCACTTCGGGGCCTTACCATGACGTCTTTATGCGATTCAGTTTAGCTTCGCTCGCTGTCAGATTCATACTAAAAGTGACAGCTAAAATATACGTCATGGTAAGGCCCCTGGGCGTCGAACTAGCGCAACTTTTCGCACGAAAAAACTCGAATGCCTTCATGTAAGTGTACCAAATACTACGAAAAACTTGGCAGCGCCACTTGCGGATAGAAACCGCAACAAAATGTTCCCACAGTAAGTACACACATTTTAACGCAAACGCGTTCGACACGTATTTTGTGACCGAAAAGTTACACTAGGCATACTGGAAGACGTAAAATTATGTACACATTTCGGGCGGTGATAAAGAAAGCTTCAGCAGGCTTATTGTCTAACTCGCTCGCAATCGCCATAGTGTTCATTTTGACAGTTCTTGTATGAATGTGACAGCTAGCTGATTCCGATGCCAATTGTCAGCATGGGTTGACAATTGGCATTTTGACAGTTCATGTATGGACATGAACTGTCAAAATGAACACGATGGCGATTGCGAGCGAGTTACCCCCTTATTCATAAACGCACTATAGGCCTCTGCTAAGTTAGTAATCGTTTGTCCTTATCTGTGAAAGGTAAATGTCAAAGTGATAGATAAGGACAAACGATTACTAAGTTAACAGAGGCCTATAGTGCGTTTATGAATAAGGGGGTTAGACAATAAGCTTACAGGTCGCATGTTTATCGCCCTCGCCTTGGCGAGCTTTGGGCTTTACTGCGATCTGAGACGTTCTTTATTTTACCATAATGTACTATTACAGGGGTGTACTATTACAGTCAATCCTACTAATATTATAAAAGCGAAAGTTTATGAAGAATTGAGGATGTGAGTGAGCGTGTGTATTTGTTTCTTCTTCACGCTGTAACGACTAGACGGTTTTCGATCAAACTTCGAACGGTTATATCTGGTACCCTATATTAAAACATAGGCTACTTTTAATCCCAGCAAATTGCATAGTTCTCGCGGAACAGCGACAAACAAATTCTTTAATAGATAGTTTTACATATTTATATGGATTCATTGATCAAACTCTATTATATTTTTGCCTAAGCGTTAGATCTTATGAGACTCACCTTAGAGTTCTGCAGAATTACCGCCATCATTGTGACATGAAGTAAGTTCATTTTGATCGACTTCTAAAAGAGGCTCTCAGTTTGTCGAACTTTTTTTCTTTCGTCGACCGCCACCAAAATGCTTCCAAAGACTGCTCTGAATCAGTGCAATACTACGTAAGATCGTCTTCTCACGCATCTGGTTGTAGTGTCATAAGTCAAAACACACTCTGAAAGAGGTGAAAGGATGTCAGTTTTGTTTGTCAATAACATTGACAATAACCCCTCGCAGTACCATTTTACTTATTTATCGGGTATCAAGTTAGTATGGAGTGTCCACCCGCTCGTAAGCATTGTATTTACAAACTTTTAACGCGAATTGCACGCGTCTTTCTCTGCATTGTGACCTTGTTTATTTAGTCTACCCATTCTTTAACAGAAGGCTATTGTTTCTCTGAGTTCGTTTGCCCGCATTAGTTATTTTAGTGATAGTTTATAACAGTTGTGGTGAGCAGGTAGCTTATTACGTAACTCGCTCGCGATCACCATCGTCTTCATTTTGACAGTTCATGTATGGGCTGACAATTGGCTTCGGAATCAGCTAGCTGTCACATTCATATAAGTACTGTCAAAATGAACATGATGCCGATTGCGAGCCAGTTACGTAATAAGCCTGCAGGTGGAGGTTTCACTATTTAAAGCTTTTCAGCCTTTAGACGACTGAAATGCAAAGGACGATGGGTACTCTGGGAGTACCTAGGTTAGGTAGTGCCCCGCCTTTTTTTCGTCTTTGGAGATTAATATTAATAGCGTTTTGGGCATGGTGTCGAAAATGCCGGCAGCGTTCATTCCTAGGCCGGGAGATGATGACAGAAATTTACCAATCATGTACCAGTAGGCGGTTCAGGGGTCTACCTACGTAATAACAAAAAGGAAGATGATGGTCATAGCGCTGGCACCGACTGCCCAATCGCGTGGGCGTTAGCGGGTGGTAGGGCCTTGTGCAAGGTCCATCCGGATCGCTCCCACCATCTTACTCGCTACTCCTACCGCTAAGCAGCAGTGCTTGCACTGCTGTGTTCCGGTCTGGAGAGTAAGACAGCCGGGGAAATTACGGGCACAAGAGGCATATCATCTAAGTCCTCTAGCAATGCATCTGCAATCCCTCCGGGGTTGCGGGTGTCTAAGGGCAGTGGTGATCGCTTACCATCAGGTGACCCACGTGCTCGTTTGCCTTCCTATTCACATAAAAAAAAAATCAAACGTGTCTGATAAAATAACGAGTGTCGAACGATTTGTTCCACAAAAACTCTTGTATTTTCCGATAGTCGATAAAAAAGAAGGCGGTAGCGTAATGCCATACTTCTCCGGTGTGGCTTACAGCCCGCCACACGGTACAAATGGTTGGTAATTCTGTCATCATCTCCTCTCCCGGCCTATCAGCTTTTTATCATTCTTTTATTCTTTAGTAAAAACTCTTTGGCGTGCCCCGTTTTCTTTCTGTCGTGTGACATTTTTAATCTGTGGATATTCTGACTAAATTCTGACGTTCAAGAACAGCTTGAAGTTCCATAGAAGTTCTCAGTCAAATAATACAATGTAATAAATGTTCAGCAGTCTTTAGTTGTGGAAATGAAAATAAAGAAGTGGCCACAGAAGTATAATAATATTGAATATTGGTCACGTCGTTTGAAAAGACACTTGATGAGATTGTTTGCGGTAAGGTTAATTGAATCGTTCATATATTTTCCCAAATTATAGATAAAACGAACGCTTAAACCACGACATCCTACTACTATTATAAAGGCGAAAGTTTGTAAGTATGGATGTATGGATGTATGGATGTTTGTTACTCTTTCACGCCAGTACGGCTTAACGGATCTGGATAAAATTTGGAACAGACATAGTTTATGATTTGGAATAACACATAAGCTACTTTTTATCCCGGAAAATTGCGTAGTTCCCGCGGGATAGCGATAAACGAATTCTTTGCAGACGAAGTCGCGGGCAACAGCTAGTTAATGAATAATGAATCTGAAACTAACATAACTAAAAGATTTTCGTCCAAAAATCTTAGGAATACACCTATAGGCAAAGCGGCGAGCAACCCATCACTATTTTGATTCCCTTTCCCATCTGGTACGCCCACAATCATGCTAAACGTGGCCTTTAGCTCTTGTTACCTTGGGATCTATTCTTCTTCTTTATGTGCCTCTCCATCATTGAAGGCTGGCAGTCAGACTCTCAAACTTCCCCTATCCATAGCCAGCGCAAAGAGTTGCTCTACGGTGTTTATACCGGTCCATTCTCTGATGTCTCTTAGCCAAATTTTTCTTCTTCCCACCTTCCTTTTCCCTTGTATTTCCCCATCATGATGGTGCGCAGCAACTGCTATCTATCATGGCGTAACACATGACCCAAATATAATCAAACAGGATCTTTTTTTTTAATGTGAATAGGAAGTCAAACGAGCAAGTGGGTCACCTGATGGCAAGCGATCACCACTGCCCATAGACACCCACAACCCCGGAGGGATTGCAGATGCGTTGCCAACCTAGAGGACTTAGATGAAATGCCCCTTGTGCCCGTAATTTCCCCGGCTGTCTTACTCTCCCTCCACACCGGAACACAGCAGTGCAACTGCTGCTTAGCGGCAGGATTAGCGAGTAAGATGGTGGTAGCGATCCGGACGGACCTTGCACAAGGCCCTACCACCCGCTATTATCTACCCCCTATTGTATACTATGTAGTGTAGTGTGATGTATTTATTTTGTCGCAGCACCCAAAAAGGCTGCAGCATCTGTGCCGCACATACAGGCTCTATATTTATGCGGTTTGTGCGGTGGCTCTCCTCTGTTGGTCGGCCTGGTACTCCCGTAGATACGACGATGCGCAAACGCTGTCGGATGATATGGACTTTGATCAGTAAGTATGGTTCGAGCAGCCGCTCGAGTTACGAGTACGTCGCATGCGGCGTGCAGGTAAAACAATTTTTTGAAGTAATAACTTCTTTAGCGGCATTGGACACTTTTTGGGATGGGTAAAAAATATTGAACTCGCGTCAGACGTAAGACGGAGGGTGAGTTTAAGTACCAGGATATCAGGATCCTCTAAGAGCTTATTTTGAAACTAATTGTTGCCAGCAACTTCGTCTGCAAAGAATTCGTTTACCGCTATCCCGCGGGATCTACGCAATTTTCCGGGATAAACAGTAGCCTACTTATGTGCTATTCCAGACTTTTCTCTATCTATGTGCCGAATTTCATCCAGATCCGTTGGGCCGTTCTGGTGTGATTGAGTAACAAACAAACATCCATCTATCCATCCATCCATCCATCCATCCATACTTTCGCATTTATAATATTAGTAAGATAGTTAGATACGAATGAAGCTAGAGTAGCCTTCGATTTTTGAAGTGTACGTTAATTTCGTCGCTTTAACGTATGTGAGTTTGGCCTAGTACATAGTATAAGGTGTGGAATAACCGTGCGAGCTCTGAAGTGACCGCATTTTGAATCTCGAGTAGAAAAAGTTTTTTTTTCTTTTTGCGCGAGTGTGCGTGTGTGTTCGCTTCTGCCGGCATTCCCGGATGCTACACGGTGTTCTTTTTTTATTAAAAACTGACCAGCGATTGACCTCTATCTCACCTGATGGTAAATGCAGATGAGGCCGAAGATGAGTACCCCCTTCAAGCACTTCTCGTTAATTGTTAATTCCCGTTCTTTTACCCCGTGGGACAATTGAAAAATCCCTAAAGCACCTATACCATTTGCATTCTTACCTGTCCTATTTGTTAAACAAAATTCTAACCTCCAAACGTCTCATTTTTGTTATTTTTTAACTATTTCAACGTAAATAAAGGAACTGGGCATAAAATATCAGCAAAATTATGTACAAAATATATCCTCAGGTTTATTTGATAACATAATACACCTTATTCTTTACAAAAAATCGCATATTGAGGTTAGAATTTTGTTTACCAAATAGGACAGGTAAGAATGAAAATGGTATACGTGATTCTCAAGGATGCTTATTTAGTATAGATAGAGACAAACAGTCGCGCAGCGGAGTATTTCTTTTTATAATAATGTAGTGAAGAGTCTCTTCAAAGGTCCAACAAATTTGATTGGATTTCACACGATTCCGTTCCTCATTTATGGAAGTACATATCCCCTTAATTCTGTTCACAGAATATTGCAAGACGACTATAAGCGTTGTGTAATAGAGAATAAAGGCGAAGGTTGCCTAATGCCTAAACTGGACCCATTTGACGAGGAAGCTATGAAATATGAGACGCCGTTGCCCGAAAGAGTCTGCGAGGAAGAAGTATGGGTGGAATGCTTTGTAAGAGCCGGCATAAAACAATATTATACACGTCTTTATCCCTTACGGGGTAGACAGGATCTAGGGTAACAAGACCTGTGGCCGTACCATGACGTCCTAATTCCGACTCAGTTCAAGTTTTAGCTGTCACTTTTAGTATGAATCTGACAGCGAGCAGACCTAAACTGAATCGCCATTAAGACGTCATGGTAAAGGCCCCTGGCCATGTTTAGCATGATTGTGGGCGTATAGGTAAAGGGGAATCAAAATAGTGATGGGCTAGCCGCATCGCCTATGACATGATCATATGATTTTTAAGATATTCGGCCATCATGAACAATAACAACAAGATCATGGAACCATTATTTACTGTTATACCCGCTGGGCACAGGCTTCCTCCTAGAATGAGAGTGCTTGGGCTATAGTTCCCACGTGGATTCAGCGCCCATTGAGAGGTTCTATCCAGGTTTCCTTCACTGATTAAGCTCGTAATAAATTTCAAATGCAATTTCGCACACGAATTATGGAAAACTCGGAGGTGCGAGCCAGGATTTGAACTTTCGAGCCTCTGCTTTGAGAGGCCATAATGTCAAACTTTATAGGCAACCACGCCCTGTACACCACGGAACAAACCGTCTAGTAGGAAGATACGGCTTTCGTTTCCATTGTAGAAGGATTTGTTTCTACTATAGTAGAATATTGGTCATATAATCTATGCCAATGGCTGTCACGACTGGAAGACTGTCGTTCAAGAGGTCAAAAGAAGTGGACAGCGGGCCTAACGCCTACATTTCCCCCACAGATGGACGTGTGCTACGTCATTGATAAAATACGTGTAGAGTTGAACGTGTCTTGTGTTTACACAGACATAATATTCTCGGACAGCTTGCAACACCGTCTGGGCCATCCGACTGTTCTGAGCGGGGACCAGAAGTACTATCTGAGGCAGAGCGATCACGTCCAAGTGACCTGTCATGGCACATCCCGACTACGGTATTGGGTACACCCTTTAACCCCCCTTGTTCATAAACGCTGTAGAGGCTTTTGCTAACTTAATAATCGTTTGTCCTTATCTGTCACATTGATATATACCTTTCACAGATAAGGACAAACGATTGCTAAGTTAACAGAAGCCTATGAATAAGGAAGTTTACGAATATAGGGGTTAATTATTAACGTCAAATGATGTACAATTTCTACCATCCGACTGTGCCATTGATTATTGATTGCGAAAAGCATTGCGAGAGATTTTGATAGGGTATTCCTGAGGTCATAATTCATTACTCCTTGTGACTTCAGTAATACGCTGTTCAAATCTTTGGTTTAGGTCTCGTGACCTCACTGTTATGTCCCCACTGTTAGCCACATACCACGCCGGTCGCTTACCATCAGGTGACCCACTTGCTCGTTTGCCTTCCTATTCATATAAAAAAAAAACCTACGGAATTTTCATACGGTTTCTGAATGGAATGACGTCAATTCGTAGCCCTGTCCCGTTCTGTTATATAGCAATTCCGTATGTTTGTGGCCGGCCTTATAAAAAAGTCGAATTACACTCCACATGGTCGACGGATCCAAAGCGGGGTTCCCATTTCTATTCCGTTTGACTTCCGGGCATTTGAAGATACCTAACAAATCTAACCTAACTTTGTTACTAGTGAAGATTTTATAACAGTGGGGCATAATAGTGGGACTACGAGAACTAACCTTAAATTCCTCGCGGGCACCTGGTATAATGACGCTGATGTTTACAGGCAAAGACAGCCATCGTTATCTAAGAAGAAAAATATGAGCAGTATTTTATTAGCACAAGCTAATAGCAACGTAGTTTTTTTCGAGTAAGTTATTTTTTGCTTAACTATCTTTACTATTATAAATACATATATACATAAATCACGTTTTTATCCCTAACGGGGTAGACAGGGCCCAAGGTCTCAAGATCTCAAAATCAAAAGCTCAGGTTTAACATAGGTAGGGCGTAATAGGGGGTATAAAAATAGTTTTAGGAAAGTATAAATACAACTATCTGGTATACGTGATCAGCGTTCCTATTTCCTCAGAACCTCATCCTCTAGAATAGACCGTAACTGGTCGGGCCTCAAGACAGGGCTTCGGCAAATGCCTCTGCGCAAGCGGTCTTCCCGGGGCCCTCGTCTCAACGTCCTCATGGTGTGTCTCGACGCCATGTCCAAGAATGGTTTCATCAGGAAAATGCCAGAGAGTCACGCTGCGCTTCAGAAGATGGGAACCGTTGTACTAAATGGGTGAGGATTATCATTTGCAGCCCCATATACCCACTGCTGGGCTCAGGTCTCCTTTCAGAATTAGAGGGATTGGGCTATAGTTTCCACGCGGGCGCAGTGCGGATTGAGGGCTTCACACACACCATTGAATTGTATCGCAGGAGACAGAGGAAACCTTTGCCTAGGAGTGGGATACCAAATAGGCTACTTTTTTATGTGAATAGGAAGGCAAACGAGCAAGTGGGTCACCTGACCTGACCTACCACCTTTTTTTTTGTTGATTCGGTGAGAAAATGCAGATTACGCACTATCCCCGCGCCTTGGGGGAAGACTCTCCCCCCTAGTGGGGGCCTACCCATTAAAAACTCACCGGTGTTTCCACTGTACGCGCGGGTAGAGGCTACGGGAGCGGGATCCGGCATCCGCGGCACTCTACCCCGCGTTTTGCCCTTTCGGGCCCACCTCTGTGGGGCTTATACCCCACGGACTCCGGCTAAGGCACTCCGGAAACACCTGGAGCGCCTTACAACCTCGGGACATCTGGAGTGAGCAACGGATCCCCCGATTCGCCACCCGATGTCCCACTGAGAGGGGCGGATAGCTCGCCTCACTGGGACCCGGAAAAGACCTAAGGGCATCAACCCTTAGGTCACCCAGAGAACTCAGTCCCCAGGATACTTTTCCTCCAGGAGGCCCCCGGAGCATCCCCACCATGTAAAAGTCGACCCGCGCCATTCACCGCATTACCGCCGCGTACCACCTCCGCTTTGGCTTACGGGATGGCGCAGGGACTTTTACCCTCCCCATCCTGCACCTGAGCGCCCTTCCCTGAGGGAACTTGTGTCCGAGCGACCAGATCTGCCGACGCTCAGTCCCCTCTCGGTAGAAGCTAACGCTTCTACCACCGTCCCCTCAGAGAACGATGGCCCTCAGAGCCACCGAACTCCCGACAGCCGTCATGGCTGCCCACCGCGCCTCAAAGGGGCAATCCCCGCGCCTAAACGCTGCCGCTTTCCAGTCCCCTCTGCTGGGTCAGAGGGGTACCGAAAGCGGCCCACCTCAAGGTACCTCTTGGCACCGCCGCAGGCCGGACACAAGGCATGCGACGGTGAGCCCCCCCACCACGGCAAGGTGGATACCCATCGGGGGGGACCTGACCTACCACCTGACCTGACCTGACCTGACCTTTTTTTTTTTTTTTTTGCCTGGGGAAAATCCTTTATGGATGCCACCGGCTTGGGGATGCCGGTGGTTATGTGGGAGTCCCGCCCCGGATCGGGGCGGTTTACCCACTAAAAACCCCAGGGTGTTCCACATCTCCGCCGTATTGCTTCCGGGGCTGTGGGAACTCTACGCATCCATGGCCCCGGTAGCACGGCAGTTTGCCCTATGTGAGGGCCCAGCCTCAGAAGACTGAGTGTCTCCTGTCTCCTACGCTGTAGACGCACCGGAACACTTGGTGCGTCTACCAGCTCGAGGACTCCTAGGCGGGAGGCGGGCATCCCCATGCCCACTACCTGCAGTCCTCATCAGGGCGAAATTTGGCGCTCGTGGATGAGCCGCCTTCGCCCGACTCGCCTGCGGCGCTGGGGTTGGGAGGACGGGCTGACCTGACCTGACCTGACCTACCTGACTCGTGTGACCCGTGTGACCTGTGTGGTCTACTGAGGTATTCTTGGCAATGAAACCACCGTCTAGTTCAATAGCTAGTTTAATACTGAGAATGACAGCGGCGCGTGCGCCCTTTAACCGCTAAACATGTGTACATATATAACAACTACACAAAAAAATATACTTAAATTTTCTTATGATCTTTGGGGGACCTTTTTATTTACAAAAACGTAAAATGGATTGGGAAAAACTATACAGCGTTGCTGCTTGACTATTACCGCAGATACAATATATTAGATGACACGCCCTCAGCTGCCCTCTTTCCTATCCTCACGGGAAACCAGAGGGAGACCAGGAAAAGCTTCACCAAGGACTCGATCGATGAGGACAGCTTCATATTTAGTCAACTCTCCAGATTGGGGTGAGTATCTCCTTATACCGTAGTGACCCTATAGACCGATCACTTGAGTCCTCGCCAGCGCCGGTACAAGGGCGCAGGGTAGGACGAAAGGGAACCGAGAGAGGTGCACTACCCGCCTGCACCACTCTCGGTCCCCTTTGTCCTCCTACCCTGCGCTCCTGTAACCGCGCGGGCGAGGATTCGCTTAAGCGGTTAGTTATATAGTCTGGCAGCTAAACCACTGCAGCCAGATGACACTTCCAAATGTCATTTTACGAAATAATGATACCACATTTATTTCACTAGTGCTCGACTAAGGTCACGTAATGAATGATTTGATTATTGAACGAACGAAATATTTTATGAATGTCACATTCGTAGTTTAATATATTTTAAATTAAACGCGATACTTTTGATGGGTTCAAGGTTCATATTAATGAACAAAAACGACTTTTGCATTTCCACTCCGAACTGCAACCAAACTCAAAACTTTAAAGGCTTGGTCCGCTGATTCGGAATAATTTAAGTTTTTAAGTAAAGTACAGAGATAGAAAAAAATATTAATGAGATCATAGTTGTTTTATTTATGGCAAAATGGGGAATGAGTTGAAAACTGGTAACTGATTTGACATGCTTCCAAATCGCGCTCTTACACTACTACTAACTAGAAAACATATAAAAAACCTTATTGAACAAATAATTTTATTAAAATTCGCTTTGAAAATTCACTATTTCAACATAAATGACGAAAATGAATTTCATTATATCGTTCATTCTTACATTCACTCACTAAGTCACATCGCTATTTAATATTCGCCAAAAACTGACAACACTGAAAGTGTCATCTGGCTGCAGTGATTTATCTGCCAGACTATAGTCCATATTCCAATGGTCTGCTTCCACAGCTACCGCACAGCATTCTTCGAAGACACCCCGGTTCTTGGGACATTGAAAGGAACGTACAGCGGATTCGAAAATCCACCAACGGACCATTACCTTCTGCCTTTTCTTCTGGAATATCGTAAAATTAATTTTAGAGCGAGCAGCGGTTTCTGTATTGGAAATACACCGCTTTATGGTTTGCTGTTAAACCTTACATATCAGGTAATCCTACTAATATTATAAATGCTAAAGTTTGTGACGATGTAAGTAAGAGATGTTTGATTCTTCACGTTGATACGACTGGACGGATTTGGATCTAATCTGGAACAGGGTTAGCTGGTATTACATACTGAAAAACATTTACAGGGCTATTTGGTCAAACTAATTCTTTTTTTTTTTTTTTTTTTTTTATTATAAACTGATTAACTGAACTACCTGCTGAAATATCCCGAAATAATAACAGCGCTGGAGTGCCGCTCATGTGAGCCACTGCCAGTATTTGCTAATGCTGAACCTTTTGCCATTACAATAATTTTATTTTTAATACCTTTAAGTATAAGTTCAAATGTCAAAGTTTTCTGTATAAAGTTTTTTAATCGATTAGGTGGTAATAAAAAATATTTTCTTTCTTTCTCATATGTTCACAGTTTTCCCAATTAGGCGGCAACCGTTTCTCCTTCACGTTCATCTCGGACATTGGACGCGAGGACTTCAACATGCGCTCTGCAGCAGACCAGGACCTGGCCTTCTTCCTTTACCGCCTTCAAAAAGCCGGGGCTTTGGAGGACACCGTACTTTTCATCATGGGGAACCAGGGGGCACGGTACAGTCACCAGATACGGAACTGTCATACTGCTCATTAATATCTGACTCGACTGCATTGTCATCCCTCCGGCCGCTTTGGCAACCAAGTTTCGCAACCAGTTGTTAAAAAAGAAAAACCTTACTACACAACCAGTTGCTCAAAATGAAAATCTATTCCTCTACCAAAACCAGCGTAGATGACAGCTGAGTTTCGCAACCAGTTGCCAAAAAAGAAATACATATATTTGTTTACATCTGGCTACCAAATAAGATGTTCAATTCCCATTTCACAACTAGCATAGCGACACTACGTGTCAATCGCGTGAGCATGTTAAGATATTTTGAGCACTGGGACAGTTCTAATCTAATGTTAACTGTACATTACAATAGAATACAATGAGTCAATGACTCTTTAATGAACAGCAGATAAATTCACCGGTTGTACTCTCGACGCCGAAACACAGCAGCAGCGCAACCATTAGATTACATGTACCTTAAATACAAATTGGGGACGTTTTGGAAAAAGGCCAGGTCGAGAGTACCCGAAACCGATGAATGTGGATGAAGCGAAAGAGGCATGCCAGGATCGTAGCAAGTGGAACAAAGTAGTCTCTGCCTGCCCCTGTGGGAAAGAGGCGTGACGGTATGTATGTATGTATGTATGTACCTTAACTACCATATATGCCTTACGTGGTAGACAGAGCCTAAGGCAATAAAACCCAAAGGCCATGCTTGTGGTTAGGTGGAAAGAAGAATCAAAATAGAGATGATTTGCTAGCCGCATCGTCTATAACATGATTCTTAAGATTTACGCCAATTCCCTCGATGGTCTTTTACCTGCGCAGGAAGAGAAGCAACTGATACAGTCTATGTTTTTTGCTCCTAAACTGGCATGGAATGACCAGCATATAATAGCAACATAGCAAGTAACAAACTATTTTCCTAAATCGACACAGCTTGACGCCGTTCCGGGAAACCCTACAAGGCAAGCTCGAAGAACGTCTGCCGTTGATGGCTATCGTGCTACCAGAACGTCTGAAGCAGACCAGACCTGAGGACGTGGCGTCAATGAAGGCTAACGTGGACGTGTTGACGACGCCGTTCGATGTGCACACGACCTTGACTGACCTGCTGCTGATGGAGTATAGGAGGAACCGGTATAAGGTGCCGGGAGCTGACCTGGAGAGGGGGCAGTCACTGATGCAACCTGTGAGTATAGAACGTAAGTCATAGGCAGAGATCACAATTTTCACGGTACAATATAAGACTGTCGCAATCAAGCTAGAGTTAGAACCAATTTTTGATGGATATTAAGTATTATTTCACTGCTTTCTATGGTACCACTCGTAGCCAACTTTCGTTTCATGCGAAACTTTTTACCACGCACAGTTAAACTCTGGAATCAGTTGGTTCTCTTTCTGCGCAGATAATAAAAGCCCATCGAGGGTATTGGCGAAAATCTTAGGAGTCATGACATGTTATAGACGACTCGGCTTGCAACCCAACACTATTTTGATTCCCCCTTTCCACCCCTACGCCCACAATCATGACGTGGCCTTTAGGTCTTGTTACGTTAGGCTCTATCTACCCCGTAAATGATAACGACTTGATTTATGTATCTATGTGTGTATTATGTTTGAGAAAAGCGTTATACATACCTCGGCGGAAGGGCGTAGTCAGCCTCGCTAACGCTCGGCCGTCTATGTGTAGTAATGCACTGTATGTTTGTGGGTCCCGGTGTCCCGGTCGTGCGGCGAGGCTGGCGTGGCGCCGCACTGGTGCGCGTGCGCCGCCTGGCAGCCGCTCCCCCCGCGCGACCCCCTCGCGCAGACCATAGGGAGCGTGGTCACTGACTACATCAATAGCCTTACCAAAGAGTGGAGGTAACTCTTAAACCAAGCTTAAACCTCCTTTTCATTTTGGTTTGAAACTCTCAAAAATAATAAATCAATCAAATCAAAACTTTATTTTGCAAATAGGCCGCCAAGGGCTCTTTGAGACGGCTTTTTTGGAACTACCAACGCATTCGGAAAGACCATCATTCTCTTTGCTGTGCCCAAGTGCCACCCCCGCCACACCTAAAATCCTAAAAACTTTCACAGGGATGTTCAGTAAAACCAAACCAACCACAAAATAATTCTGAGACCCTGTATACTCGAGGACACTTGTGTCTTAAAAGAAACCGGAAAAAGTCCTACTGAAGCAAGTGGGTTAAATGAGCATTTCTAAAAATAAATACCTGTTTTCATGTAATTTCCTAATAACTTTACCTATGTTGTTCCTGCTCATAATCAAGAGCAAGAGAACAAACATGTCCCAAAGTTTTTTTTCCTATTCTGTTACTATTTTCCATACACGTATGGTAACGAAATGGAAGAACATTATTATTTATTTTATTATTATTTATAAGCCTTTTTTATAATGGAAGAACATAATAATGTATGAAAATTTCGGGACATCTTTCCTCCTCTATCTCCTTCTTTTGAAAGTGCCACTCCATTACTGGAGGCTGGCCGTTAGCTCTGAACACTTCTCTCTATCCTGAGCCATCCGGAACAGTTTCTCTGCACTGTTGATTCCGGTCCACTCCCTAATGTTCCGCAACCATGATTTCTTCCGACTTCCAGAGCGCCATTTTCCCTGTATTTTGCTCATCAATATAAGTTGAAGTAGCTCTCTTCTATAAAAGGATGGAAAGAGCTCGTGATTCTGAGTGGAACAGCATGAAATTCGTATCTATAATATAAAAATTAATCGCGAAATGTGTTGGTAAGCGCATAACTCAACAACGCCTGGACCGATTTGGCCAATTCTTTTTTTAAAATGTTCGTTGAAGTTCAAATATGGTTTTTACGGCGAGAAAAATTCGAATATTAATAAGAAGTTCCCACGGGAACGGGAAAAAACGGGATTTTTCGTTTTACTGATTGTAGAAAGCTGAAATTTGGTATGTAGGTCACTTGAAGAGTGTAGAGAAACATTAAGTGAGCATTTCCCGAAATTCTTACGCTATCGGGGAAAACCGGGATTGAAATACTCCTGGTACACGCGAGCAAAGCCACGGGCAAAAGCTATTTGTCAATAAATAAATCTACGCGGACGAAGTCGCGGGCAAAAGCTAGTTTATAATAAAAAATTGAGGGGTGGCATTGTTTTGGGATTGCTCAATTACACATTTAACTAGCTTCTGCCCGCGGCTTCATCTGCATAGAATCATACATATAAACCTTCCTCTTAAATCACTCTATCTACTAAAAAAAACCGAATCAAAATCCATTCCGTAGTTTTAAAGATCAAAGCATACATAGGACAGACAGGAAAGCGACATTGTTTTATACTATGTAGTTTGTTTTATAGTACGTTGTTTAAACAGATTGGAATGCTTAGTGCGGAAATTGGTGTCCGTAAAAGAAGTGCTTCTCCTCACGTCGAACAACCAGCTGTCGCAGTACAAGTACAAGTTGGCAGAACATGGATACTTTGGCAAAATTGGTGAAATGTTCAAACCACAGAGCAAAACTTACCAAGCTACGGTAATTCTGTTGGATACTATAGGCGGGTTGTGCGCCTACCGCCCGCACCTCTCTCGGCCCCCTTTGTCCTACCCCGCGCCCCTGTGCCGCGCGAGCGGGGACTCATATAAGCGGTCGGTATATAATAGCCTTTTTCATCTCTCATACTCTGAAAGTAGGTCATTGATTATCTGGATATAGGGTTGAAAGTGACTCATCGCGACCCTTGGGTTGAAAGTAAATTTTTTTTCTAGATAATCCAAATGAGGTATATAGCAATGGAAATACGTATACAGCCATGTAATCTATGTTTAAAATAATAATCTATACTAATAGTTCCTTTTTAATTGTAAAAGGCAAAATAATCTAAAAATAACATTCCCGCTATATTAAGGTTATGCAAGCGTATACAACGAGAATTAGTAGAAATTATTACGTACGGTAATTTTTTTAGCTTGAAATATTTAAGGCGACAATTAATTGATAGCAACCTCCGTGTCTGCAAGTTTTAAAAAAAACTAGCCGGCCGCCATTGGTGCGCAGAAGAAATGCGCAATGCGCGCAAATCGAGCAATAGAAAAAAGAGCGGGAAGAGAATGACAAACGTAACAAATATTAAATGCGACCATGCGACGTTAGTGAAATTTTAATTTCCTCATATTCGAAATGAAAAGTAGAGTGTTCAACTCGGATGAAATTACCCATATCACCCTCGAACTATTGGCACCCTCACTTCGTTCGGGTGCCAGAAATATCTCAGGTGAAATGGGTATATTTCAACCCTAGTTTATCAATCTACTATTCCTAAAGTGCAGACAACGCCCCGTAACCCTTGTAAGGGCCACTTGCACGGACCAGGGTTAACGACTTAACCCCGTGTTGGATGCTAACCCGGGGCTAAGTGGTGTCAAAATGTATGGAACTGTCAAACCTAACCTCGAGTTAGCGATTAAATTTTTAGGGCTCCGTACCCAAAGGGTAAAAACGGGACCCTATTACTAAGACTTCGCTGTCCATCCGTCCGTCCGTCCGTCTGTCACCAGGCTGTATCTCAGGAACTGTAATAGCTAGACAGTTGAAATTTTCACAGATTGTGTATTTCTGTGGTTGCTATAAAAACAAATACTAAAAACAAAATAATAATAATAATTAAGAGGGGCTCCCATACAAAAAACGTGATATTTTAGCCCTTATTCATGGCTTCCACTCGCCGAACTAGATCCCAAGAACCGTAATTTTTATTGTGGCTACAACACCAAATATTAAAATCAAAATAATTATTATTATTAACGGGCCTCCCATACAACAGAGTATTTCCGGTACGGAACCCTTCGTGCGCGAGTCCGACTCGCACTTGGCCGGTTTTTTTAACTCTGGATTGTGCAAGTCGGCCTAAGTTACAAATCTAAAAGAGTGTCCACGGTAGTCAATGCTTTCCATCAGGCAACACGCATGCTCGTTGGTATGTCACGACCGTGGCAAGTGGAAAGTCTCTGCCTACCCCTTGGGTTAGGCGTGGTAGTATGTGTATATGGTCGGCCATTTTGTTTACAGATAGTGACGAGTCCCGGACGTGCTGTGTTCGAAACGACGCTCAAGTATTTTCTTAAAGGCGATTATTTCGTCATCACCGAAGAATATTTATCCAGGATAAGTTCGTGAGTTTTTATTACATACATATAGACATACATACCTAAATCACGTCTTTGTCGCCTAAGGGGGAATCAAAATAGTGATGGGTTCCTACCCGCATCGTCCTTACTATGATCCCGAAGATTTTCACCCTTTCCCTCAATGGATTTTTGCGATCTTCGCGGAGAGAGTAACTGGTACATTCTATGTTTTATCTTTACTCCCAGACCAGTATGCTTAGTGTAAGTTTTCGGTCGCAAAATACGTCTCGACCGCGTTTGCGTTAAAATGTCAAATACTGTGAGAAATTTTAGTTGTCGTTTCGTTCCGCTTGTGGCGCTGTTCGTTTTCCCATAGTAATTGAAACGTAAACGCGAACGTGTTCGAGATGTTTGTCATGCCTAAAACTTACACTAGAGGCTCAGCAAGGATTTTTCTTTTCGTTTGGGTAATGAACTATATGTTTTCTTACAGTTATGCCAACGAATCATCGTGCATTAAGATTAATCATCGTTATTTGAGTAAGCTTTGTCATTGTAGATAGAAAATAATTATTAATAAATAATTAAACAAAACAACAGTTGTCTTTTGACTTCGTTATCTAAAGTTCAGTTTTATTTAGGTACTTATATACTTTAACTTACCTACTTATATGTTTGAAGGCACCGACTTCAAACATTACTTATAAGCAAGTAGATAGGTTATTTACCTTATTATTTTAATTTGTCATTTCTAATTAGTGTAATTAATACAATTTAACATTAAATCTAAAGGCGGATTTAAGCTACATTTGAAGGCGGTTCTATTTCTTATTAAAAATTTTTTGATCCTCTTTTTCAGGAGGACCACAGGCAATGCATTTTTTTATAATATACGTACCTCCATACATACTACATAAATCAAGGAAATGAGCGATAATCTTAGGAACCATTGCTACAGGCGATGCGTCTAGCAACCCATCACTATTTTGATTCCCTTTTCCACTTATACGCCCACAAACGTTGCCTTTAGGTCTTGTTAGGGTGCGACCAAACCGCCGCGTATACGCAGTGACGTGTCGTATGCGTCACGTTTTCTCACCGTTTCTCCATACAATTTGTTGCGATTCCGTAACGTCACCGTTTTTTAATCGGCGGTGTGGTCGCACCCGTACTCGGTCTTTGTGTTGATTGTGGGAGGTTAGGTGGAAAGGGGAATCAAAATAGTGATGGGTTGCTAGCCAAGTCGCCTGTAACATGTCCTAAGAAACCAACAGCTATTACTAGGTATAACGAAACGAGACCGCAAAATCCACTAATAAATCAATTTTTCAAATCATGTTCGTTAAAGATGTTTCTCTTAACGCTAACCTTCGAGTTAAACAGCGTTGAACCGTTTAAGTTAATCTAAAAACCCCATTATCTCAGTTAGGCGGTTATCGAGAGGTAGTTACAGTTGGCAGTTAAACTTAACCTTTGGTTAAATGTTACCCGGTCAGACGCGCGCAGCGTGCCGATAGGATAGGGGAGGGCGTGGAGCATCTTTGCCTTTACCTTTTTAACTAAATATTTGTATTATTTGTTTTTTTTTTTATAGCAATGCGCCTGCTCTGCTCAACCTAAGTTGTGTTGTCGCTTGATAGTAGGTAAGTAAATGTTTTATTGTACAAACTTACTTTATTGTGCTAGTCCAATAGTGATAGTGTTTCGACACTTTCGATAGACTATATCAATAGTTTGAGCAAAGACAATAGTAATTAGGTACAACACACCGGATAACTCACGTATAAAAGCCGAAGTATTGCTCCGACAATTGTTTCGGACTATTCCGTAGCCCTTCATCAGAGAGCGCTCGCCCCGGCGGCAGCGAAACGTACACTGCGCGCCAACGCTCTGCTCGCGCGGCTACTCGGCGCAGCTGACATCGGCGCACAACTACCCTCATTTTTATCGAAAGTACGTGAAGCCATTGAAATAAGTCGGTATCCCAATTTTAATCGTGACAGCGGTAGGGCGGTACCCCCCCAGTTGGAAAACTGTTTTAAATATTGCCAAACGGTGAGTGTGAGCGAACCTTTACAAAGTGACGTGATCAGTGTTGTGTGCTGCCCTACTTTGGACTATAATAAAAATGACGATAAAAATGAGGGTAGTTGTGCGCCGATGTCAGCTGCGCCTAGTAGCCGCGCGAGCAGAGCGTTGGCGCGCAGTGTTCGTTTCGCTGCCGCCGGGGCGAGCGCTCTCTGATGAAGGGCTACGGAATAGTCCAAAACAATTGTCGGAGCATTTCTTCGGCTTTTATACGTGAGTTATCCGGTGTGTTGTAATTATGTGTGAGTCTCACGGTAGTTTCATGTTGAAAGACAATAGTATCAATATTTTTGGTAGGTAGGTGGAAAGGGGAATCAAAATATAGGATGCTAGCATCGCCTATAACATGATTGCTAAGATCGCCCATTCCCTCGATGGCGGAGCCTTTCATTTGCCCGAATTTCATATACCATAATGTAATGTTTGCCATAATGATCATTTGCCATCTATTTTTCTCTGAAACCGTAATTTATTCAGGAGCATTGAAATGGCAATACTGTTGAACTCTATAGGCTAGGTTAGGTTTGTTTCATAACAATCCTGAACAATTAACAGTTAAAGAGAAAAAAGAGTTATGGCAAATGATCGTTATGGCAAACAATATTTATAGCATATGAAATTTGGGCAAACGGTAGAGAACCCCTCGATGGGCTATTACCATGTGCGCGGGAAGACAAGCAACTTGTACATTCTGTTTGTTCCTTACTCCCAAACCATTAAATAAACTAAACTAATGCTCCACAGCCGCCGATGCGCAAGCGCTGGCGCTCGGCATTCCGTCGTCACCTTGGTGTCGCCTCCTTTCTTCGATACATCCGATGATAATTGTAAGTTATACAGGATTTGAACACGAAATGACAACTATAATAATATCTAATAAGCTACTAGGTGCGGTGATGACAATGACTCATTGAATTGAAATGAATTGAAACTATTTATTACCGAACATGTGTTACATTATCAATAGGCTATTGTCTAACTCGCCCGCAATCGCCATGGTGCTCATTTTGACAGTTCATGTATGTGCTGACAATTTGCATCGGAATCAGCTAGCTGTCACATTCATACCACAACTGCCATTTCAATCCGATGCCGAGTGTCAAAATAGTTACATAGTTACACAATTGACAACATTTCAATTTTATAACACCTGAAAATGTGTATATGGTTCGAAAGCATTTTGCCTCTTGATAACTGCAATATTTTTATACAATTTTAATATCGCTTATTATAAAAAATAAAAAATAATTAAAAATATGTCATCATTTTACCAAAACTACCACATGATAGGTGAAACGCCTTTGCTATTTTCACGAGAAAAAATAAGCGGACATAATTTTGTATTTTTGACAACTTCAAAGTACAAGGGGGGCAATTCTGAAATTCTATTTTCTAAGTTCGTTGCATGCCTTCTCTCTCACTCTCATGATAATGACTATTAGTATGAGTGGAACAGCACGAAGCGAAGCTCGAAAATCGAATATTGGAGAATAGGACCTGACATTGATAATTTGAAATTAACGTCAGTTTTTTTTTCTATAGAGAAAAGACAAAGGGATAAGTGTGTATTCTGTGATAGTACCGGAGTTACGCCCTTTTAGAATAAGCACAAATTAATAAATTAATTATAAATTAAATACAAGCCCTAGCGAAAAAATTAAACTGTCAGCATGTTCATCTTTTCAAACAAAATACAGAGAACCATTAAAATTATAGGCTCTGAAATATGAAATGTTGTCAATTACCCGGTAGGTCTTAAAATTATTTGGTACATCATGTTCTGTAGTTTCCGGCATGCAAAATCAGTATAACTAAGATAATACCAATATCAATTAATTAACTTAGGCAATATATTTTTTAAAAATATGTCATCCCAATTTTTTATTGTAGGATCGAGTCATTATTAGAGAGATATACAGCAAAATACGATACAGTCAAGGGTATAAATATATGTACATTACCAAAACGTCAAACAAATCTAACATAACATTTACGCCATAAACAATAAGGTCAGTGACACTTACGTTTGATATGATGGTTCTAGGTATCGATATTAATGCCCTCGACTCTACGTAAATCAGGTCTTTATCCAGGGTCGGATTTAAAGGAGGGCAACCGGGGCTACAGCCCCGGGGCCTCCACAAGAGAAGGGCCGCCACAATAAACTTAAAAAAAAATCTGACTAGTAAACAATTTGGACAGGAAAATAATTTGGGGGCAGGAGCCTCCACTGCTTTGTTGCCAAGAGGCCTCTAAATCCGGCACTGTCTTTATCCCTTACGGTGTAGATAGAGCCTAAGGTGACAAGACCCGCTTACCTATTACGTAACTCGCTCGCAATCGTCATCGTGTCCATTTTGACAGTTCTTGTATGAATGTGACAGCTAGCTGATTCCGATGCCAATTGTCAGTCCATACATGAACTGTCAAAATGAACACGATGGCGATTGCGAGCGAGTTAGACAATAAGCCTGCTGAAGACCATGGGTGATTGTGGACGTATAGGTGGAAAGGGGAATCAATTTAGTGATGGGTTGCTAGAAGGGATAAGGACCGTGATTTATGTATATATGTCAAGGTTCACTAACGTTTGACCTAAAAATTATTGTCAAAATGATCATTTGACAAACTTTAAATATCTGATAAACCGTAAACTTTTTTAAAAACTTATAAAACACACCTAACCTAACCTAATGTGGGCCACGTATAAAGGTTTTTCGATTTTAAAAAAGTTCACGGTTATGGAGAAAATATCTTTATTTTAGTTTTACTTGTTGTTATACCTATTATATTATTTTAATTATTAATTGTTGACATATTTATTCTGAGCTGACGATTTCAATATAAATTCTTTGACATTTAATTTTAAGTGATGATGTAATTTTATATTGAATGATCAAATAAACATAAACATAAACATAAACATAAACATAAACATATCAGATATTTAAATTTTGTCAAATGATCATTTTGTAGAATGATGCTTTTGTCAATATTTTTTAGGGCGAATGGAAGGACACCGTATGTCAATGTATGTGTATTGATGTTTTGAGCTGTGAACTGCAAACATCTGGTGATCTAGTGTGCTGACCTATTGGATCTATCATGGGTCGCAGAGAGAATGTGGGCTAGGCACTTAACCGCTTTAGAAGGGTATGACAGATTCATAAGTACCTGCGCACTGGCAAAGCCTTATTAACATTAAGAGGCTGACAACACCTAATTTTGTTGAAATTGATGTTATTTAAGCACTTTTTTAAGAAAAACTACACACAAAAAAAATACAAAAAAATATAATGTTAATTTTCATCATATTTCAAACACGCTAGCCGATACATAATTGAACAAAATCGGCTCGATAGAAAATAATTGCAAAGATTGATCTTAAAATCATCATTAAACGGTTCTATGTCTTTATTTTTTCGACGTATGGGTCTGCAATTAAAAACATGAAGTCAACATATTCATACCTACACGGCTAACCAGTCATATTTCACAAATAATCCATACTTTTTTTATTTCTTCTTAATTGTGTCTTATTTGCAAGATTTTAGACGCGCGCCAAGCTGCCGGAATAGTTTCTTCTCTTTCACTCACAGGCACGCGAAACGTATGTGTGAAGAGTAGCGCTGCTCAAGGTTATTTGCTGTTGACAGCCCCTTAAGCGAGGATCAAATCACTACATATTGTAAAGCTAAGTCCTTTGCATCTGTTTTGTATGTCGCGATAAACTCAAAAACGGTTCCACTTATATACGCATATTTTTGAAGAGAAACTTCTTTAGCGGCGTTGGGCACTTTTTTGGATGGGTAATAAATGTTAAACTCGCGTCAGACGTATGACGGAGGAAGAGTTTAAGTACCAGGATATCAGGATCCTATAAGAGATTATTTTGAAATACGAATGAAGCTAGAGTCGCGTTCGATTTTTGAAGTTTAGGCTAGTGGCACAATGCATTCTTTCAAATGACCGCAGTTCGAATCTCGCTTAGAAAAACTTTTTTTTTTCTATTTTTTTTTTCGAGGGTGTGCGCTGTGCGTGTCTAGTTTTCACTTCTGCCGGCACTCCAGGAGTGCTACCCGGTTTTTTTATGTAATAACTAGGTTTTGCCCACGGCTCCGTCCGCAAAACTTGCTTATTGCTATCCCGCGGGAACTATGCAATTTTCCGGGATAAAAACTCTCCTATCTTCCATTGGAATCAAACTATCTGTTTACCAAGACAGACAGACAGACAGAGTCACTTTCGCATTTATAATAGGTATTAGTAGGGATTCTATTACGCATAATCATTGTAAGCATAATCGTTTATGCGCTGAAACTAATTAAACCATGTACAATATGTATTTAAATTCTACTTAACTACTAAAATGCAAGGTCCGTCCGGATCGCTACCACCATCTTACTCGCTAATCCTGCCGCAAGCAGCAGTGCTTGCACTGCTGTGTTCCGGTGTGGAGAGCAAGACAGCCGGGGAAATTACGGGCAGAAGAGGCATTTCATCTTAGCCCTCTAGGTTGGCAACGCATCTGCGATCCCTCCGGGGTTGCGGGTATCTATGGGCAGTGGTGATCGCTCACCATCAGGTGACCCACTTGCTCGTTTGCCTTCCTATTCACATAAAATAAAAACATTAATATTTTATGCAAGGAATCCTACTAATATTATAAATGCTTAAAGTTTGTGACGATGTGACGATGTGAGTGAGTGAGTGTGTATGTTTGTTCCTTCTTCATCCTAAAACGATTAGACGGATTTGGATAAAATTTGGAACGAAGATAGCTGGTACCCTAGATTAAAACATAGGTTACTTTTTATCCCGGAAAATAGCACAGTTCCCGAGGGATAGCCATAAACATGTCAATTGATAATTCTACGCAGACGAAGTCGCGGGCAAAAGCTAGTTTATAATAAAGAACTACACTGACAAAAATATTTAACCATAATTCGGTAAGGCGTTATAAAAGTTTTTTTTTCAATTTGATTCAACAAACCGGTGTACATACCTATAAAGAACAAAACATAACCAAACATTTTGGTAAGATATTGCCTTAGTTATGTAGTCACTTTTTTAAGTTACAGGCTGACGAAAGTTCGGTTTCATTTAGCAAATAATATTTTTCAGTGTATTTTTGGGATATATATAGGGTCCCCAAGTGTACTCTCTACCCAAATATTTATACATACGCATACTTATATCACTTATCATCAAGTCGTGAGTAACCACAGTGAGCAGGTTGAAATATTAGTAAAACAGAACCCATATTTTAACAACGCAACACACAATCATCCACATTTCAACACCACAAATGCGAACTGAATCCCACATCGCCGATGATACATTTCGTTAATAAATGTTGCTCCAAATCCCTTTCAAATTAAGCTAAGCCAGCTACACAGAAGCACAGAAAACGCTCGGATTTTTGGTGCTCGTGCTTAAGCCGAATTTTTATTATGCAACTAATTTCGTGCAACTAGCATTACGAGTACACTGCGGCGTTTGATCAATCACTTTTGAAGCGTTAGGTTATCGGTCGAGCAAAGTAATACTAGTTGCACGAATTAGTTGCAATGTAAATTCGGCTTTACAGTTAAACTCACAATCAAGGGAGGATCCGAGTTTTTTCTGAAGGGTGCTCAAGGGGCGAAGGGGCAAAAAAACAATAACTGTTAGAATTAATCTTGAAGTAAGTAAGTAAAAATACCGTCATGCACGGGGGCACGTGCGTGACAAACACAAAGTTTTAAATGCATATTTGGTCAAAATAAATAATAGTAGATAAATAAATAGTAGTAGTAGTAGATTTACTAAACAGATTTATATTATGGGGAGTGTGAATGGGTGCGTTGGGAGGGGAAGGCCTAGGCGGACGTTCCATGATCAAATTGGGGACGTTTTGGACCAAATGCCAGGTCAAGAGTACCCGAAACCGACGAACATGTATGAAGAGATTAATGAATGTGGATGAAGCGAAAGAGGTATGTCAGGATCGTAGCAAGTGGAACAAAGTAGTCTCTGCCTACCCCTGTGGGAAAGAGGCGTGACGATATGTATATATGTATGTATGTAAATAATAGTAAAAATATTAAGTAAGGACCTCTTTCACCACTTCTTGTTAAGTTGCAGTCATTTTAAGTGCCAGCTATCTATAAGGAATATCTGTCTATTAGGTACGTAGTCTATCAACGCCGCGGCTGGCCGAGGCGGAGATGGAGAGATGACCTAGACACGTTCTTGAGCGACTGGCAAGAAATAAGTGCGGACAGGGTGCGTTGTAAATCTGAGGGAAAGGCCTTTGCCCAGTAGTGGGACAACATTACAGGCTATAAAAAAAAAAAAACGGAATCATAGATAACTGACACTTAAGATAATTGGAACTTAACAGGGAAACAAACCCTTAAACTTTTTAACTATTATTTATTTTAACCATTTATGCATTTCAGACTTCGTGTTTTGTCCGGCACTCGTTTTAACGGCCGCGTTTTTCTATATCATGTAGCCGCATCATAAGGCCATCAGTACACGAATAGAAAGGGACTATTCGCACGACATCCGTTGGAAAGGCAGCGACCTTGTATCATCTGTGCCAAAGAGGATCAAAAAAAAATTATGCAGTAGGTATTTTTTTTAACACTAGCATCGAACAATTTGCCGCCTTACTTCAAAGAACAAACTGGGTAGATGCGAGTCGGACTCGCGCACCGAGGGTTCCGTAATAAGTAGTACCGTAAAACTACACAATTATAGTCCAAAAACATAATAAGATATGGCTATATACCTACCTATATTCAAATTTAAAAGAAAAAACAGAAATTTAATATTAAAAACAGGAAATAAACGTCTTTATGTCTACCTGATAAAATAAAAACAATAAAGTACAATTATGCAATAAGATGCGTTAAAATGTCAAACATTAAAATTTATGAAATAAAAAAATATATAAACATAATAGGAAATATCAAATTAATCAAGAAATTTACTTCTTGATTTTTAATGTTTACTTTTTACGTTTTACCGTTAGAAATTTAATTTCTAAACGACACTGAAAATTAGAACACATAGAAAAATCCGAAAAGTAAAGCTATGGCCGGGAATCGAACCCGGGTCCTCGTCATTCCGTGACGCGTGCTATACCCCTACACCACCCATAGCAGGTGAGTAAGCCTCCGAATTTTTCTATCTGTTTCCAACTGTCACGTGACCTTGTTACTATGCGAATATAACGTATTCTTACTCACCTGCTATGGGTGGTGTAGGGGTATAGCACGCGTCACGGAATGACGAGGACCCGGGTTCGATTCCCAGCCATAGCTTTACTTTTCGGATTTTTCTATGTGTTCTAATTTTCAGTGTCGTTTTGAAATTTTATAAACATAATACATAAACTCCAAAACTATCTTACTGTCTAACTAGCATACCATTTATTTCCTAATTAATATTAAGTAAGTAGTACGCATACCCAAAGTCAAAGGTTACTGTGCTACTAATGTTTGATGGACAGACAGACATATAAGTATAACGTATGTCAGATGCTGTAACGTATGCATTTTTTATTGGGTTTGATAAAATGATAAAGGTCGATTTTACTGACATCTTGAGAAACATTTATAACAGGAGTATTCAACTCGCGCTTTCTCCTAAGGATGTTCGTTACTCTTTCACACCGGAGCGGCTGAACAGATCTGGTTAAAATTTGCCACATACAGATTATAGTTTAAAATTACAGCGACTTTTTGTCCTGTAAAATTGCCTTGTTCCCAAGGGATAGAAATAAACACCGAAAACTAGAGAACAAACATGCGTATTTTCATATAAGTACAAATATCTGCCCCGACCGAGGATCGAACCCGAGACCTCATCAGGTTCTCTAGCTCGCTATCCGGTTGTTTAATCTCAACGAATGTAAAAGTAACTCTGTATGTCTGTCTGTTACCTTTTCACGCTTAACTCGCTAAACAGATTTTGTTGAAATTTTGTACAGTCACCAGCATAAATATTGTGATCACTTTTGTACCTTGTCACTAAAGTCATGTTTGAAAAACCATACGAAATCATGTAACGACTGAAAGCGACAAGGTACAAAAATGATCACTTATGCTGGTGACTGTACTTAACAGATAGTTTTTATCCCGGAAAATTATATAGTCCCAACAACATCTTGTCTCAAATATTTATCTATCTGATTGTCAGTAATACCAATATTAAAATGACCCCATACTGCGTACATTTTGCTAAGCCGAAGGATACCAGGATAGGAATATAATTAAACGCATCGTATTACGCACTTTAATTGAAGTAATTAATATAAACATTCCAAACCCGATGAATCTCTAATTACAACGTGAACAAGATTGCGTTACATCAATCTACAAAGTCGATTTGAAACTAATTTGGCATTAATTAGTACATCATGATTCGTATCTCATTTGCATACATCTCATTTGCCCAGTGGTCTACCTTGATACAGGACTTCCGATGTTGACGTCGGCGGCGTGAAGAACGCAGCGGCTTTGACGCCGCGATTGTGACGCCGCCATAGAACGACCCTAGGGTTCCATAGCCAAAGCGTAAAAACAGGACCCTGTTAGGTACTTAAGACTCCAGTTCGTCTGTCTGTCCGTCTGGCCGTCTGTCTATCACCAAGTTTAAAGCGTAAAAATAAATATAAAGATTCATGAAGTAAAATTCCTGATTCATTTGATCATCATCTTCATCATCTTCTCTTAGCGGTAACAGCACGCATCACAAATTTTGCGGGTGGCAGGGCCTTGTGCAAGGTTCGTCCGGATCGCTACCACCATCTTACTCGCTAATCTGCTAAGTGCTTGCACTGCTGTGTTCCGGCGTGGAGAGTTAGACAGCCGGGGAAATTACGGGCACAAGAGGAATTTCATCTTAGTCCTCTAGGTTGGCAACGCATCTGCAATCCCTCCGGGGTTGCGGGTGTCTATGGGCAGTGGTGATCACTTACCATCAGGTGACCCACTTGCTCGTTTGCCTTCCTATTCATATAAAAAAAATGAGGATCCGGGTTTGTTTCCCGGCCACGGCTTAACTTTCCGATTTTTCTTTGTGTTTTAGTTCAGTATTGCTTAGAAATTTAACTTCTAACGGGTACCGTAAAAATCTAACTAATATTATAAATGCGAAAGTATGGATGGATGGATGGATGTTTGTTTGTTACTCAATCACGCCAGAACGGCCCAACGGATCTGGATGAAATTCGGCACATAGGTAGAGAAAAGTCTGGAATAGCACATAAGCTACTTTTTATCCCGGAAAATTGCGTAGTTCCCGCGGGATAGCGATAAACGAATTCTTTGCAGACGAAGTCGCTGGCAACAGCTAGTAAAATATAAAAATAAACATTCTTGATTCTTTTGATAAAATATTTTTTGTTCATTAGAAAATTATAAACCTCCGCAAAGTAGCTTGATTCAGTCAATTATTTGGCTATAACTATTATATAATTATTAGGTACTTACTATACTTATGCCTTACGCAGACGATCTATCATAGATCCAATTGGTCAAGGTATAGTTAGAGTGCCGGGGCTGTCAAATGATTCACGCGCCATAGCAATTATAGCAAGTGGCCTTTAATCGATCGATCGGCGCGGGCGCAGCGTATCTGAAGATTTAGCGCACGCATGTAAAGACGCGCGTCACCGGTGCTAAACTATGTCTCAAAATAATAATAAAAAATACCTAATCAATAATTCTAAACGAGGCCTTTATGATACCTTAGCTTCTGTCTATCCCGTAAGATATAAATACGTGATTTATGTATGTATGTAATCTAACAAAAAAAAACAATTTATAAAGCAAGCTCCTTTTTAGGGTTCCGTAGCCAAATGGCAAAAACGAAACCCTTATAGACTCGTCATGTCTGTCTGTCTGTCCGTCCGTATGTCACAGCCACTTTTTTCCGAAACTATAGAACCTATACTGTTGAAACTTGGTAAGTAGATGTATTTTTGAACCGCGTTAAGATTATCACACAAAAATAGAAAAAAAAAACTAAAAAACTTTGGGGGCTCCCCATACTTAGAAATGAAACTCATTTTTTTTTATCAAACCCATACGCGTGTGTGGGGTATCTATAGAGAGGTCTTCAAAAATGATATTGAGGTTTCTAATATCATTTTTTTCTAAACTGAATAGTTTGCGCGAGAGACACTTCCAAAGTGGTAAAATGTGTGTCGTCGTCGTCCCCTGTAACTTCTAAAATAAGAATAATAAAACTAAAAAAAATATATGATGTAGATTACCATGCAAACTTCCACCGAAAATTGGTTTGAACGAGATCTAGTAAGTAGTTTTTTTTTAATAATTTCTGTCTGTCTGTATAAGTAACCAATATAAAATGACCTCACCCTGCCTACATTTTGCTTAAGATCAGGGCTCTGCTAACACCGGATTTTATAATAATTTTGCGAATTTGTACGGAACCCTCGGTGCGCGAGTCCGACTCGCACTTGGCCGGTTTTTAATATACATATAATAAATAGCCACAGTATTGTGCTAAATAGTGATTAGAAATCATCAGATTACGCAGAAAATGGCGACGCAGCCGTCGAACCTTGGACCGCCTGGGAAGCAGGCATTACTTGTAGTAATTGGTGTGCTACCATGCAATCTCACGTATGGAAGGTCGTGATGAAAATTGTTTCTCTCAAAGGTCACGGATATTATTTTAAAGCTATCATTAAAATTATGTTTATTTATTGTATTATTTTTGAGTTCACATAGTTTTTGATTCCCCTTTCCACGCTCACATACGCCCATACGCCCACAATCATGCTAAACGTGGTCTTTAGGTCGGTGTCCTTCTATTTGACCTAAAAATTATTGACAAAAGCATCATTTTACAAAATGATCATTTGTCAAAATTTTAATATCTGATAAACCGTGAAGTTTTTTAAAAATCGAAAACCTTTATGCGTGGCCCACATTAGGCTAGGTTACGTTTGTTTTATAAGTTTTTAATAAGTTTACGGTTTATCAGATATTTAAAGTTTGTCAAATGATCATTTTGTCTATAATTTTTAGGTCAAACGTTAGTGAACTCTTTAGGTCTTACCTTAGGCTCTGACGTAACTTATGCATGTGTGTATGTACCTCTATGTCACATTGATAGACGATAATACATTATATGTATTACATCATACTGTGTGAAAATTTCAACAGTCTAGCTGTCAAGGTGTATACAGCTCGGTGACAGACAGACGGTCAGTGAAGTCTTAGTACCTAATAGGTTCCCGTTTTTACTCTTTTGCTACGGAACCTTAAAAGGAACCCGGATGAACTCTGCTAAGTCGCGGAACCCAATCACTACCACTCGAGTCTTCAACAGCTAGCAAAAGATGTCCAAATGACGTACCACCCTCGATTAGCAGCCTGTCGTGATAGGGCGCGTCTGAAGTCGCTGACATGACAAATACGGAGCGTGGGCGCATGCGCCGTGGTACGCGCGCATGAGACGGGTGCAACTTTTAGAAAATAACAAAATATAAATAAAAATCTTGGTACATTGGTACCAAACCTAGTCCCAAACTAAGCAAAGCTTTTAATATGGGTACTAGACAACGGATAAACATACTTATGTATTTAGATAAATACATACTTAAATACATATTAAACATAAACACCCAAGACGCGATATTATAATATACGTATTTTCCATACAAATACAGGCCCCCTTATTCATCTTTCTCTCTGTGTATGCATTTTCATGTGTGTTATTCTCGCTCTAAAGGCTTCTGCTAACTTAACAATCATTTGTCAATGAACACAAAACGAGCACAAGCGATGCACATGCGAACCAACTTTAACTTTGAAAATGATCCCGTAGAAGGATCGAAACGCGCGTCAGTGTTTGTGTGGTGTTAGGGATAATTAAGTTTGTGGGATTTATTGTGTTTTATGTGGCAGTAGTGGAGGGAGGGCTCGCATGCAAAACATATATATTTCGCACAAGCTTGGTTATCTTGCACGTAAGTAGCGGAGAAGCAAGATAAATATTTTGTGTTCATTAAAATAGAACTCCGCATAGTAACGCCTGATTCAATAAAATAATCATTTGTCCTTATCTGTCACTTTGACATTTACCTGTCACAGATAAGGACAAACGATTGCTAAGTTAGCAGAAGCCTATAGAGCGATTATGAATAGGGGGGAGAGTCACCCACTAGGCTATCTGGTCGTCAAAAAAAAGAAAGACGAAAAAAAATACATACATACTCGTACATAAATCATTATTTTGATTCCCCTTTCCACCTATACGCCCACAATGCCTGCTCAGATCTGTTATTTTCTCCGATCCGTTATGGTTGCCTGGTAGAGATCGCTCTGTAGCGATAAGGCCGCCTATTGTTACCTTATTACTTCTGCCTACCTTACCTTCTGCATACCTTTTTTCTGTTTTGATTGTTTATGTGGTGTTCAATAAAGAGTTATTGCATTGTATTGTATTTAATTGTATCATCACGTGGCCTTTAGGTATTACCTGAGGCTCTGTCTACCCCGTAAGTGATCGACGTGATATATCATCATCATCATCATATCAGCCGAAAGACGTCCACTGCTGGACATAGGCCTCCCCCAAGGCTCTCCACTCGGACCGGTCCTGTGCCTTCCGCATCCACCGCGATCCCGCGATCCTGATCAGGTCGTCGCTCCATCTTGTTGGAGGCCTACCGACAGCTCGTCTCCCGGTCCGCGGACCGTATATGTATGTATGTAATTATATAAGCTGCACATCAATCCATCGTATGAACAATGGTGGCATTTCTCACAACTTCTACTATAGTTCAAGAACAATTCTTTTGTCGGACTCATCTCGACTATTTTAAAACGAGTTCATTGTTGAACGACTTCAACCTTTCAACCCGTGATACAATTACGTCACTTCATTGCACTAACATATTATAACAACAAAGTCTTATCACCCTTTCGTAGTAAACCGATAACATACTCTACTCATCGACTTTACGGCTCTATTTTGATTACACTGGAGATTAAATATAAGTTCTTGTTGAAAGTGACGCTCTGACTAGCGAAAAATTTACTGACATATTGGTGTGTGATAAAAGATTTGAGATGTTTATCTTTGGATTAGCGCTTACACATACGTACATAAATCACGTCTTTATCCCTTACGGGGTAAACAGTGCCTTAGGTAACAACACCTAATGGCCACGTTTAGCACGATTGTGGGCGTATAGGTGGAAAGGGTAATCAAAGTAGTGATGGGTTGCTAGCATCGCCTATAACATGATTCCTAAGATTTTCACCTCCCTCGATGGGCTTTTACCATCTGCGCGAGAAGAGAAGCAACTGGTACATTCTATGTTTTCTCTTTGCTCCCAGACGCATGGAAGATAATAACAATAAGGTCTGATGTCCAACCAATACAAATTGCAAATAAAGATGATTTATTACTCGCTTGCAGTCGCCATCGTGTTCATTTTGACAGTTCTTGTATGAATGTGACAGTTAGCTGATTCCGATGCCAATTGTCAGCCCATACATGAACTGTCAAAATGAAAACGATGGCGATTGCGAGGGAGTTAGACAATAAGCCTACTGGTGTGAAAGTGGATATGGTGACTAGGATAGAAAAAGGTATGCTTAGTTGGTTTGGTCACGTAGAGAGGATGGATGAAAGAAGATTAACTAAACAGAGTGGAAGTGTGAATGGATGCGTTTTGAGGGGAAGGCCTAGACGGACGTTCCGTGATCAAATTAACGTTTTGGATAAAGGTCAGGTCAAGAGTACACGAAACCGACGAGCATGTATAAAGAGATTGATGAATGTGGATTAAGCGAAAAAGGGTTTGTCAGGATCGTAGCAAGTACCTAAATAAATGAACAAGCAAGTCAACAAAGGTACAAAGTAGTCTCTACCTACCCCTGTGGGAAAGAGGCGTGACGGTATGTATGTATGTATTAAAAGACCCTGTAGAGTGTAGGTAGAGAGTGCATTAGTTAATTGGCGTCTCAGAGTACGGGTGCTCCTTAACCTCGTATACCGTTCGAATGAAGTCACGCGTAAAAGCGGTGTAAATTATATTTGGAAGTTATTCGTGACAACAACAACCTTGACAGTAGAGAAGGCACGGTACTTATCCGCCATTAATATACGAATTACTCACTAAATTCCTTTGAGTTTACGGATGCTTCCAGACAATAGGCGGTAATCAGGCTCCTGTTTCACCATTCATTTTTTATTTTTATTTATTTTATTTTAAGCGACAATTTTCGGTAATATGTAGAGACTAGTGATGGGCCGACTACGGCTTTTGCCGACAACCCGACTACCCGACTAGTCGGTTCCAAAAATGCCGAATAGTCGGCCGACTAGTCGGCATTGCCGATCATTGTGGGCGCTCGTCAACTCGCTTTATTTCTGCAGCCATACCGATAAAATTGTCAGACTTCGGCTAATTGACAGCACTCGCGCATACTTGTGGGCCAAATTTTGCTACATTTGATTTCAACTTACCGTGTTTTTAACTTATATCGTGGTTTTGTAATATTTTCTAAGTAATTTTTTACCTTGCTTACAACCATTGCTTTAGAAGACATTTGATTTATTCACCGAGGTTTTACTTATGCGTCATTTAAAAAAAAATGACCGACTAGTCGTCATTTTTTGCCGAATAGTCGCCGACTACAAATAGTGCCGAATAGTCGGTTTCCCCGACTAGTCGGCAAGTTAGTCAGCCCATCTCTAGTAGAGACCGGATTAGATGCATTTGCATATTTGCATATGCATTTGCATATTTAAGCCATTTTCAGCGGTTATAGCATATTTTACCTAATATCTAGTTATGATGCATATTATCGGTACATTTACAATATTTTTACGAGTGCAGTACACTCAACCTGCGTTCCGTAATGCGAAAGAGACAGCAGAGCGTCGCGCTCGCCTACTGCAAAGTCGTCCCTACCTACATATTAGTTCATACTTGACGTGCGTACTCATTGATCTGCAGTTTAGTTTTTTATTTATTTGAGTAAAATTTGATGCGTATCATGCTTCCGGAAAAAAAAACAGTGTCTTCGTGGAGAACTGTCCCTCCTGGAACATTTACATACGACGGAAATGTTTTATATCGTCAAGTTTGCGAGAAAAAATCCTGAAATTTATCATTTAGTTTTGCATATCTTGCATATTTCGTGCATATTCTGGCAATTTTCGTACATATTTCTGCCATTTATCATGCATATTTGCATGCATATAACAAGCTTTTTATATTGCATATAATCCGGTCTCTAGTAATAAGTGACAATTGTCTGTGACAAGTGACAATTCTGCTTACATTACAAACTCGACGAGAATCTACGCCGGTTGGGTTCGTATTGATCACGCGTTGCAATTCGAATTGTCACTTGTCACCGACAATTGTCGAATTGTTAAATAAGGGCCCACTTGCAGTAAAAATAAATCTTGATTTAGTCACTAAATCTGGTTAATTTCCGCTGTTTGTCTGTCTGTCCCCATGTATGCTTAAATCTTTAAAACTACTCAACAGATTTTGATGCGGTTTTCTTTAATAGATAGCGTGATTCGAGAGGAAAGTTTATAATTATGTATAAAATCAGACGAAGTCGCGGGCAGAAGCTAGTGTCATAAAAAAAAAAAACACCGAGTAGCACTCCGGGAGTGCTTGCAGAAGTGAAAACTACACACACGCACACTCGCGCAAAAAGAAAAAAAAAAGAAAAAGAAAAAAACTTTTTCTTCACGAGTCACCTGAGAGAACGCACTGTTATTCCACACCTTATACCACTAGGCTAAACGCACATACGTTAAAGCGACGAAATCAACGTACACTTCAAAAATCGAACGCGACTCTAGCTTCATTCGTATTTCAAAATAAGCTCTTAGAGGAACTTAAACTCTCCGTCCGTCTTACGCCTGACGCGAGTTTAAATTTTTTTACCCATCCCAAAAAGTGTTCAACGCCGCTCAGGATCAGAATCAGGATCGTAGCAAGTGGAACAAAGTAGTCTCTGCCTACCCCTGTATGAAAGAGGCGTGACGGTGTGTATGTATGTATGTAAAAAGTGTTCAACGCCGCTACAGAAGTTTTCAGTTCGAAAAGGTGGGTGGAGCTTCTCTTCGGCCTTATCATAAACGACTTCACTAATAGCGAAACGTTTCACATTCGCTTCTCTATTAGCCAACATATAAAATTAAACATATAAGCAGGTCAAAGGTGGAGCATTTGAAACAATATATTTCCCCTTTCCTACCTCGCCTTGACAGACGTTGCGACAGACAGACAATCGAACGAAACTGGACCATTGTTCGCGGCAACAATGAGCCACCCTTGACACGTTTTGTAGGCATTTGCTAATTTTTGTGTTGATCACACTTCCGATTCTCATTTATTAATTAGAGTTTCCAATTAAACAAACGGATCATCTTCTTTTTAAATTTAAGAGCCCAGCTCTTCTCGGTGGAGTAATTCGCCAGCGGATACCCGGAACCAGGAGATTTCAAGGCACTACCACTGCGCCAAATCACCCAACTCATGAAGGGCAGTTCTCCGAGACGAGCTGTTTTAGGTGACTTCGGTGGTAAATTTTTCTACTAACTTTTTTATTGTATCACCTCAAAATCTAAATTTAAAAAATATTGGTACTAAAGGCCTTCTTGTAAACCTGTTAATTAGTTAGACATTTAAATCAGCTAAATCAAACATACTCACCGAAATCAAAATTGTTTTTACTGACTGAATTTAAATGATCTCTCTCTCTCTCTCTCCAGCCTATATACGTCCCACTGCTGGGCACAGGCCTCCTCTCAGAATGAGAGGGCTTGGGCTATAGTTCCCACGCGGGCCCAGTGCGGATTGGAATTTAAATGATATTTGTGTGTATAATACGAGTTATAAACAAGTTTAGTATATGGGAACCTATTTAAGACCTGACAATAAAATTCCTATCCTAAGATATAATTTTTTTTCTCCGCTCATCTGCGCAAGGGCACTACCACCGAACGTCAATTTTTAAATGTAATATTTTTTTCTTTAGTTGTATTAATAACTATGAAGTATGTTGATACTTATTTTATTGAATCAGGCGTTACTTTGCGGAGGTCCATTTCAATGAACACAAAATATCTACCTTGCTACTCCGCTACTTAAATAGCCCTGCTCCAAAGCAAAATGTACGCAATGTGGGGTCACTTTATATTGGTCACTGATATATACAGACATACATACATATTTACGGTTTTCGCAATTACTCCTTAATCTGTGCTGTAAGACCTATCTTCATACCAAATTTCAAGATTCTGAGATCACGGGAAGTACCCTGTAGGTTTTGATTCCCTTGCATAAACGACTTTTTCTTTTGATTGCGTTGGCTTAGCAGTTTGATTTTTTCTCAGCTCCAAGGGGCAGTAGACCTAAGTATTTGATATAAATTTCAGCTTGATACATCCACGCGTTCTTGAGAAAAAAGGTCTTGACAGACGGCCGGACAACAAAGTGGTCCTATAAGGGTTCCGTTTTTTCCTATTGAGTTACGGAACCCTAAAAAAGAAAAGAAAGGTAGATTTTTATCACGGAAAATTGTATAGGTAGTTGCCGCGGGATAACAGTAAACATAGCCCATCGCATTAGCACGCTGAAGTGGCAATGGGCCGGTCATCTAACCCGAAGAACCGATAACCGTTGGGGTAGACGAGTTCTCGAGTGGAGACCACGGATCGGCAAACGTAGCGTAGGACGTCCTCAGACTCGGTGGAGCGAGGATCTTCGCAAGGCGGCAGGCAAGAGCTGGATGAGAGTGGCCGAGGATCGTGCTCAGTGGCGTGCCATGGGAGAGGCCTATGTCCAGCAGTGGACGAATATAGGCTGATGATGATGATGATGATGATGATGATGAACGGTAAACATATCAATTGCTAATTCTATAACGAAGTCGCGGGTAGAAGCTAGTTAACTATATAGCATTAAGATGAGTTAATTTCATACAATCAAGAATTCATTGGAACGGATCATCAAACCAACCAGTTTATCTCGACCTGTGAGTCTTCAAACAATCTCGAGAGCATAGTAAATTATGAGTGGTTTCCGTAGAGTAAGAGCGACGAGAGTTGAAAAGTTAATTACTATTTCATCACACTTGCTCGTAAACTGATTTACTGATTACGATCCAAGATGGCGGATGACATTTTGACATTAAAAATATTGATGGCGGGTATCATTTTCGAGTAAATTGGTCTCTGAGCCCGATTTTGGCATAATTTTTTGGATCCAAGATGGCGGATGACATGTTGACACTATTGATACTAAAATGATGATGGGTGTAATTTTCGAGTAATTTAGTGGCTCTGAGCCCGATTTTGGCATAATTTTTTAGATCCAAGATGGCGGATGACATGTTGACACTATTGATACTAAAATGATGATGGGTGTCGTTTTCGAGTAATTTGGTGATTCTGAGACCGATTTTAGCATATTTTTTTGGATCCAAGATGGCGGATGACATTTTGACACTATTGACACTAAAATGTTGATTGGTTAGTTTCGTTTCGTTCTGAGCTCAATTTTAGCATAATTTTTTGGATCCAAAATGGCGGACGATATTTTCACACTATTACAAACATGTTGATGAGTGTCGTGAACTTTGTGATTCTGAGCTTTTTTTTTTTTTTTTTTTTTTTTATTTCCTCGCAAATGTGATGAAAAACATTGTGTGTATCACGGGCAGTAAGGGGATTACAAACTCGAGTCATTAAAAGCCCTCCGCCTTCGGCGTCGGGCTTCTAACAGACTCTCGTTAGTAATCCCCTTCTTACCGCCCTCGTTGCACAATGTACTATTAGGTATAGGGTTTTGTATCCAAAGGTGCCGTTACGAAATTAGGAGCAATGACTAATCATGCTGGTCTCAACCAAAGAAAAAACTTACCCCCTTATACATAAACGTTCTATATGCTTCTGCTAACTTAGCAAACGTTTGTCCTTATCTGTGAAAGGTAAATGTCAAAGTGAAAGATAAGGACAAACGATTGCTAAGTTAGCAGAAGCCTACAGAGCGTTTATGAATAAGAGGGATAGAATGTACCAGTTGCTTCTCTTCCCGTGCAGATAGTAAAAGTCCATCAAGGGAACGGGTGAAAATTATAGGAATCATGTTATAGGCGATGCGGCTAGCAACCCATCACTCTTTTGATTCCCCTTTCCACCTATACGCCTACAATCATGCTAAACGTGGCCTTTAGGTCTTGTTACTGCTCTGACAACCCCGTAAGGGATATAGACGTGATTTATGTACACACAGCAAAGCTATTCGGTAAGCACCTTTGCATGCACGCGCCGCTTTAAACCTGCTTACCGAATAGCTTTGCTGTGTGTACGTACTAGCTGTTGCCAGCGACTTCGTCTGCAAAGAATTTGTTTATCGCTATCCTGCGGGAATTTTCCGGGATAAAAGTAGCCTATGTGCTATTCCAGACTTTTCTCTATCTATGTGCCGAATTTCATCCAGATCCGTTGGGCCGTTCTGGCGTGATTGAGTAACAAACAAACATCCATCCATCCATCCATACTTTCGCATTTATAATATTACTAGCTGTTGCCAGCGACTTCGTCTGCAAAGAATTCGTTTATCGCTATCCCGCGGGAACTACGCAATTTTCCGGGATAAAAAGTAGCCTATGTGCTATTCCAGACTTTTCTCTATCTATGTGCCGAATTTCATCCAGATCCGTTGGGCCGTTCTGGCGTGATTGAGTAACAAACAAACAAACATCCATCCATCCATCCATCCATCCATCCATCCATACTTTCGCATTTATAAGATTAGTTAGACTAGCTGTTGCCAGCGACTTCGTCTGCAAATAATTCGTTTATCGCTATCCCGCGGGAACTACGCAATTTTCCGGGATAAGAAGTAGCCTATGTGCTATTCCAGACTTTTCTCTATCTATGTGCCGAATTTCATCCAGATCCGTTAGGCCGTTCTGGCGTGATTGAGTAACAAACAAACATCCATCTATCCATCCATCCATCCATACTTTCGCATTTATAATATTACTAGCTGTTGCCGGCGACTTCGTCTGCAAATAATTCGTTTATCGCTATCCCGCGGGAACTACGCAATTTTCCGGGATAAGAAGTAGCCTATGTGCTATTCCAGACTTTTCTCTATCTATGTGCCGAATTTCATCCAGATCCGTTAGGCCGTTCTGGCGTGATTGAGTAACAAACAAACATCCATCTATCCATCCATCCATCCATACTTTCGCATTTATAATATTTGTAAGAAGTAAGATAATTAAACCTTTAATAACATCATCTTCCTAGCGTTTTCCCGATATTTGACATGACTCACTGAGCCTGGGTTCCGCTTTGACAACCTAATCCCAAGATTTGGCGCAGGCACTAGTTTTACAGCAGCGACTGCCATCTGACCTTCCAACCCAGAAGGGTATCTAAGTCTTATTGGGATTGGTCCGGTTTCCTAACGATGTTTTCCTTCACCAAAAAGCTCGTGGTAAATTTCAAATGTAATTTCGCACATAAATTTCGAAAAACTCAGAGGTGCGAGCCCGGGATTCGAACCCGCGACCCTCTGCTTGAGAGGCCACAGGTCAAACCACTAGGCTACCACGGCTTCTTTAACCTTTAATAACATATTAATTAAAAACAGTGGGTTTCGTCGTGTTACCTGCTGTAACGATAATGGGTGCGTGTGCGCAATTCTTTGACTTGGGAAAGTGCTCGTTGTCTACTCCGGTCGTAAGAGCTGTGTGATAGAGACTTTAGTATCGTGAGAGAGGTCAACATACGTTGGTAGTTTTTGCTTTAATTAGGGATATATTATATATCGCGTACTAAAGTAATGTAGGTCGTATTTGCAATGTTTAATGGATCATTAAATGCTAGAGCAAATGTCAAGTGTGGTAGGTTTTTATTGGTCCTTCGAGCCGGATCGTCTTGGAAATACCTTTGCATTCGTTTAGATATATAATCTAACTAATATTATAAATGCGAAAGTATGGATGGATGGATGGATAGATGGATGGATGTTTGTTTGTTACTCAATCACGCCAGAACGGCCCAACGGATCTGGATGAAATACGGCACAGATAGAGAAAAGTCTGGAATAGCACATAGGCTACTTTTATCCCGGAAAATTGCGTAGTTCCCGCGGGATAGCGATAAACGAATTCTTTGCAGACGAAGTCGCTGGCAACAGCTAGTTAAAGATAAATGTTGAAATTACCGCATCCAAATCACTAGATAGCATGTACATCTAGCGGCGGGCGAATCGCATCGCCAGTCCTACCTTCCGATGTTTAACATAACTGAATGTACCTACCCGCTTTTGTTTTTTATTAAGTCAATATTTGTTAGGTGCTGAATGCTCGTTTCTTTTTTTCTATAATATACTTAAATTATTGTTCTCATGTAAGTAAATTTCTGTTATAATTCTTTATGAGAATAAAGTTCTTAAACCATAAATTGCATTTATTAATTATTAAATTACATTCATTCATCGCTATTTTTAGTTACATTTTAACAAATGTTATATTTACAGATTTCCTGTAGGAAATAAAAATCCGGAATAAAAGCATTCTATATCCCTCTCCGGGCCATGCTGTCTATACGCAAAATTTCATACAAATCCATTCAGTGGTTCATGCGTTAAGCTACAGACAAACAAACATACATACGAAATTTCACTATGATTTAATGACATAGCAAACCTGCGCTTGTTCATTACACATTGTTGATGGCTGCGTAATGAAATACCATGATTGGAACGCCTGTCGCGGTAGTCATCAGGTATTGTAATGAACACAAAATATTTACCTTGCTACTCCGCTACTTACGTGCAAGATAACCAAGCTTGTGCGAAATATATACGTTTTGCATGCAAGCCCTCCCACCACTACTGCCACACAAAACGCACACAAATCCCACAAACTTAATTAATCCTAACACCACACAAACACTGACGCGCGTTTCGATCCCTCTACGGGATCATTCTCAAAGTCACATGCATCGGTTGTGCTCTGACTTTGAGAATGATCCCGTAGAGGGATCGAAACGCGCGTCAGTGTTTGTGTGGTGATAGGATTAATTAAGTTTGTGGGATTTGTGTGCGTTTTGTGTGGCAGTAGTGGTGGGAGGGCTTGCATGCAAAACGTATATATTTCGCACAAGCTTGGTTATCTTGCACGTAAGTAGCGGAGTAGCAAGGTAAATATTTTGTGTTAATTGAAATGGACCTCCGCAAAGTAACGCCTGATTCAATAAAATATCAGGTATTGTAATAAGTAACTAAAAAACAAATAATAACATTATATTAAACAATTTTAATTTCCGTACGCCTTAATCAAGTAATCGTACGTAAATAATAATATAAAAATATGTCAAAAATGCCTTACATCATTTTGGAAGAGATCTGATGTTCTTCAAACTACTGGGCCGATGTTTATACCAAATATAGAAAGAAAGAAAGAAAAAACAATTTATTGCCACAAGAACAGATTTACAAAAACTACAAATTAAGTAAAAATACTCAAAACGGTTTATTATAGCTAAGAACTACTAATCTAACTAATATTATAAATGCGAAAGTATGGATGGATGGATGAATGGATGTATGGATGTTTGTTTGTTACTCAATCACGCCAGAACGGCCCAACGGATCTGGATGAAATTTGGCACATAGATAAAGAAAAGTCTGGAATAGCACATAGGCTACTTTTTATCCCGGAAAATTGCGTAGTTCCCGCGGGATAGCGATAAACGAATTCTTTGCAGACGAAGTCGCTGGCAACAGCTAGTATTATAAATGCGAAAGTTTGTGACGATGTGAGTGAGTGAGTGTGTATGTTTGTTCCTTCTTCACACTGAAACGACTGGACGGATTTCGATAAAATTTGGAACAAAGATAGCTGGTACCCTAGATTAACACATATTATTCCGAAACATTGCATATTTCCGTCGGAATAGCAATAAACATATGTCAAAGGTCGTAGCTACCTAATGTTAGTCTAAATCTACGCGGACGAAGTTGCGGGCAGAAGCTAGTTAGATGTATACGCATCTGATCGCTAATTGGTTCTAGATTCCTTAAGATTATGGCTAACGAGGATGGCCTTTACAATCTCGGAATGTTGCTACGTCATTTCGTGCCATTAAATCAATTAGGTACCTAAATTCGTTCTTTTTTCCACTTTCTACTCCTGTTCGGATAATTTGGTTGTGTAATTTGGATATACAATACAATACAATAACTCTTTAGCAAGTGGAACAAAGTAGTCTGTGCCTACCCCTATGGGAAATATTGAACGCCACATATACCTAACAACCAAAATAGAAAAAAAGTTATACAGAATATTACAAGGTAACAATAGGCAGCCTTATTATCGCTTCATCTATTTATATAATCTTTGTTTAATTACTCGTAGTCTTTTAGAATACTGGTACATGCTACCTATATAAATCAAAATCGCTCCTCGCTGTCTGTAAATATGTACACCCAGCTTACTCGTATATCTTTTACTTAAACTACGATTACGATTTAGATGAGATTTAACGGTGCGGTTGGCCTAGTTGGTAGTGACCCTGCCTACGAAGCAAGCGTCCTGGGTTCGAATCCTGGTAAGGGCATATATTTGTGTGATGAGCACGAATATTTTGTTCCTGAGTTATGGATGTTTTCTATCTGTATAAGTATTTATTTCTCTATATAAGTATGTATATCGTTGTATAGTACCCATAACACAAGCCTTACTAGCGCTTACTTTTGGACTAGGTAATTTGTGTGAATTGTTCCTAATAATTTATTATTATTATTATTATTAGATGCGGGTTTCATCAAAAAGTATGTCTGTTTTCTATACGTCTATGGCTTTAAGGTTTAGGCATAGCTCGGTAAGTAGGTTCTTACGTGGGAATCCGTTTTGAGGTTAACTCGAGTGGCAGCTTGAACTTAAAATCTGTGGCACAGTTGCATAAGTTTAATTGACATGACTAATAAATAAATAATATAAATAAATAAATATATTGGGACAGTTAACACCAATTGACCTAGTCCCTAACTAAGCAAAGCTTGTGATATGGGCACTAGACAACGGATAAACATACTTATATAGATAAATACATACTTAAATACATATTAAACAGCCAAGATTCGAGAACAAACATTCGTATTTTTCATACAAATATCTGCCCCGACCGGGGATCGAACCTGGGACCTCAAGCTTCATAGTTAGGTTCTCTAACTCGATAAATAAAATGTACTAGCTGTTGCCCGCGGCTTTGCTCTCGTTTCAGTTTTTTAAATATGTTTTATGTAAACCAGTAGTTCCCAAAGTGGTCCAGGTGGACCCCCAGGGGTCCACGGAAGACTCGACGGGGGTCTACGTTGGGCGTGACCAAAAATGGGGGTCCACAATCGCAAGCGGGGGTGCATGAAAATTAATTTGGTCGATAGTGAAGAACTAAAATGTTGGCTTGACTTCTCCTATCAATATGCCTTATAGGCCATAGGCAGATAATATTTTAAGAAGCTCAGCGACTGTTACTTGTAAAACTTGCATTTTCCATATTCAGTACAACGCGTCGAGACACACGTAAATAGGTATACTATATTTATTTTTATTTTTACCACTCCGAATGGGACGTTTTCTGAATAAAATTTGTGAGAATTAATTGGTTCTTGTGCTGTGAGTCATTGTAGATTTCAAGAAAGTAAAGTAGGATGGAGTCACTCGCAGCACAAAAATTAAATTTAATTGAAAATTTGTTTAGTCGACTTTATTTTCAAATATTTAACCCTATCAAGCAATCAATTCTAACCATTTTTTTCGAAAACTGTTAATTTATCGTTGAAACTCAGCAACAACGCAAGTTTCCATAGATAGAGCTAATCTTATTTTTTTTTTCGAGATTTAGTTTAGAAATTAGTGGTAATGTAGCTGCAGGGGGTCCACCGGATCCAGCAAAATTTTGAAAGTGGTCTATGGAACAAAAGAATTTGGGAACCTCTGATGTAAACCTTGGCCTATGATGAACACAACAAAAAAAGAAAACCCAATTTGGTGCAGTCGTACGGAAGTTATGTATGTATGTATGTATGTAAAACTCTTTATTGTACATAAAACACATGAAAAAGATGAATACAGGAAAACACGAATGCACAAAGGCGAACTTATCCCTAAAGCATAAGTATTATGCGTGATAAATTTCGACGTTTGCGCCCGGTAGGGCCTTGTGCAAGGTCCGTCCGGATCGCTACCACCATCTTACTCGCTAATCCTGCCGCTAAGCAGCAGTGCTTGCACTGCTGTGTTCCGGTGTGGAGAGTAAGACAGCCGGGGAAATTACGAGCACAAGAGGCATTTCATCTAAGTCCTCTAGGTTGGCAACGCATCTGCAATCCCTCCGGGGTTGTGGGTGTCTATGGGCAGTGGTGATCGCTTACCATCAGGTGACCCACTTGCTCGTTTGCCTTCCTATTCACATAAAAAAAAAAACGTTTAATTTCATTTATATGTTTAGAAGATACGACATAGGATAGCTACATACATAAATCACGTCTTTATCTCTTACCGGATAGACAGAGCCTAAGGTAACAAGACCTAAAGGCCACATTTATTTATGTTCTTATGTTTTTTGCTTCTTTTTTCTTTTGTCTTTGTAATGTTATCACGAATAAATGTTTTCTTTCTTTCTTTCTTTCTTTGTATTTAGCATGATAATGGGCGTATAAGGTGGAAAGAGGAATCAAATGCCTATGACACGAATCCTAAGATTTCCACCCATTTTCAACGGGTTTTAATCATCTGCACGGGAGAGAGCATCACATTCATTTTATGTTTATTTATTGCTACCAGCCCGGCTAGCACAACAGCGCACAAGAGTCGCGTCGCGTGCGAGATAGATTACCCGTCCCTTTCTAGAGCGAACAGTAAGAAAAAGACGGACAATCTATCTCGCGCGCGACGCGACTCTTGTGCGCTGTCGTGCTAGACGTGCAGACCAGCGTGGAAGAAATGTTACCTATGTACTTACTTAAAAAATGTTTTTAATTACCTACCTCGACGTTTCGGCCACGATGCAATAGCCGTGGTCACGAGCAGACTGCCATGTAGGGTATCCCAAAAGTAGTAATAGTAGTCCCGAAAGTAATACTTTAAATAGATAATAGCTTCTGCCCGCGACTTCGTCCGCGTAGAATTAGCAATTGATATGTTTATCGCTATCCCGCGGGAAGTATACAATTTTCCGGGATAAAAAGTAGCCTATGTTTAGTTTTAGCTGTCTTCGTACCAAATTTTATCCAAATCCGTCCAGTCGTTTTAGCGTGAAGAAGGAACAAACATACACACTCACTCACTCACATCGTCACATCATCACATCGTCACAAACTTTCGCATTTATAATATTAGTAGGATGAGTGAAAATCGCGGAAGTTTAAAACATTCTATTTTAATACGTAGTTATCATCAGAATAAAAAATAGAAAAAAATTGGTTGCCTGTAAAGTCGGTATACGGGCGAAAGTTTTACGTGACAACGACTTTGAGTGGTAAAATAATTTTAATGTGAATATTCATTCGTATAGTAGGAAGAAGGACGTGTAAACTTGTATGCAGGCGCCTAAGCGAAATAGAAGCGCAAGACATGAACCGGTGTGTATGCCTATCTCTCTCACTCTCTCTCTCTCGCTCTGTCTCTCTCGCTCTTAGGCGGGCTAACTGTGCTCGAGTGGAAGGGACGCGTGCCTTTCACTTTTTATGTCTGTCTCTCTCGCTCTTGGGCGGGCTAACCATGCCCGCGTGCCTCTCACTCGCTCTCATTGTGAGCGCATAACGTGAGCGGAGCGTAACGCAGTTTCTTGAAGTGTCACCCGGCAAACCAATTTATAAGACGTTGTCACGTCAAAAGATCAAATGGTTAAGAACACTTGTTATTCTCAAGTAATTAATAATCTTAATGATCCTCAATGAGTGATCATGTTCCGTACAATCAATTCAAAATGGGCCGACTTAAGTATCAATAAATCTGTTGTCTCTGAGTGCCACAGTAACTGTAAGGCCCTTACGCGCCTCTTTACACCTACACAATACTTAAGGTAAGCCAGAGACATGTAAACGGATAGACTTAGCAAAGAACGAATGTTAAGATCTTGTGCAAGGTAATCCAATAAAGAGTAAATCCAATAATGTGCAATAAAGAGTTTACATACATATACATAATCCTACTAATATTATAAATGCGAAAGTTTGTAAGGATGGATGGATGGATTTGACGATGTGAGTGTGTATGTTTGTTCCTTCTTCACGCCGAAACGGCTGGACGGATTTGGATGAAATTTGGAAAGAAGATAGCTGGTATCCTAGACTATTTATTTATTTTTTATTTTAAGCCTTTTTATTCCGAATTCGCTATAATTTCAGTAAGTACATGTTGTTGTTATTGTCGTTTATTTATTAAATTGTCGCGTAATTCGGCGTGCCTCATGGCATAGGCCTCCTCCGTGTATTGGAGGGTTTGGGCTATAGTTCCCACGCGCGCCCAGTGCGGATTGGGAACTTAACACACACAATTGAATTTCTTCGCAGATGTGTGTGCAGGTTTCCTCACGATGTTTTCCTTCACCGAAAAGCTCATGGCAAATTACAAATGTAATTTTCGCACATAAATTCCGAAAAACTCAGAGGTGCGAGCCCGGGATTTGAACCCACGACGCTCTGCTTGAGAGGCCACAGGTCAAACCACTAGGCTACCACGGCTTTTTTTTTGCTTCCAGACCAGTATGGTAGTTATTAGTGTTCACAAGAAACATTAAAAATTTGCTTTAGGTTTTAGACACATTTATTTTCTTTGACAAGCTTCGATAGCAAGACATTGACATATTTAAAAAAATATAACTATTAAAAAGGTGCGCGTTGCAAGGAGGCGCCAACATGCCGGCCCCTAGACTAACACATAGGCTATTTTTTACCCCGTATAATTACATAGTTCCCGCGGGATAGCGATAAACATGTCAGAGGTCGTAGCTGCCTAGAGTCGCAACGTTAATAATAATTGCAGAATATACTGTCGACATCAGTTCTTAATCTTAAGCCTAATTCTACGCGAATGAAGTCGCGGGCACAAGCTAGTAAATATGTAAAGAAAATCGCCACGGCTAATAATTATTAGCCACCGTTTTTCTTAACTTTAATTTGCCGCGTTTTGGGGTACCTATGACTGACGCGCCTTTTTTGACAGTTGTCATTTTTGACAGGAGATGCAAGTAAGGTTATAAACTATTACCGTGAGCGAAAGGAAAATAATAATATTTTGTAATATAATACCGAAACCTGAAGTAAAGGCTTTAAATGTTGTTTCTTGTGTTTTCAGGTGAGTAAAATATCTCGTTTACATACGAGAATAATGTAATAGTTAGCTATAATAATAATTTGTACTGAAATAAACTTGTGTTTTCAGAGGAACGCAATTTCGTCTTTATTTCAATAATCCTGATGATTCGTGTTGGAAGAGTTTAACTTCATTATAATATTGTTAGCATAAAACAATATATTCCATGCAGGGAGGTTACCTTGACGCCATAAAGCGATTCAATTCGCTGCCATTCGATGCAACTCGCTGCCAGATCCATACTAAAAATGACAGCTAAAATCTGAACTGAGTCGGAATTGACGCATTGAGACGTCATGGTAAGGAGCTGGTCTGGGAGCAAAGAAAAACATAGAATGTACCAGTTGCTTCTCTTCCTGCGCAGATGGTAAAAGCCCGTCGAGGGAATGGGCGAAAATCTTAGGAATCATGTTATAGGCGATGCGGCTAGCAACGCATCACTGTTTTGATTCCCCTTTCCCATATGCCCACGTTACGTTTATGCTCTGTCTACCCCGTAAGCATTAAAGACGTGCTTGATATGTATTTATATATGAATGTGTTATAACATCAGTCGCTCGAAATTGTGCCCGCAAAACGAAAAGTCAAAAGTCAAAAAAATACGGAACCCTAAAAAAAGTACAAATAAAAGAAAAAAAAGTCTAAAGTCTGCTCTGAGAGCTGCTTCCAGCGCATTCCAATAGAAGAAACCAGCATAACAAACAAAATTTCTAAACGACACTGAAAATTAGAACACATAGAAAAATCCGAAAAGTATAGCTATGGCCGGGAATCGAACCAGGGTCCTTGTCATTCCGTGACGCGTGCTATACCCCTACACCACCCATAGCAGGTAGGTGTAGGTATTTACCTGCTATGGGTGGTGTAGGGGTATAGCACGCGTCACGGAATGACGAGGACCCGCTTTACTTTTCGGATTTTTCTAAGTGTTCTAATTTTCAGTGTCGTTTAGAAATTAAATTTCTAACGGTAAAACGTAAAAAGTAAACAATAAAAATCAAGAAGTAAAATTTCTTGATTCATTTGATATTTCATAACAAACAAACAAAAAATAGATATACAAAATCCCAATGAGGCTTAGTTAGTGGGTCGGAAGGTCAGATGGCAGTCGCTTCTGTAAAACTATTGCCTACGCCAAATCTTGGGATGAGGTTGTCAAAGCGGACCCCAGGCTCACTGAGCCGCGGCAAATGCCGGGAAAAAACGCTAGGAAGATGATCTTAAGAGGCAGTTATCTATGATTCCGTCTCTATTTATTACTACGAAACAGACAGAGACGTCAACATAGATAACTGACAGTTAAGATAACTGGTACTTAACAGAGAGTGGTGAAACAGGCACTTAGTATAATTACAGATAAACATTAATTATTGCTACATCCGTTATGGATCGTCAAAAAAAACATAATTGAATATACATTTTTGTATAAAACTGCATTTAAAATTAACCTACCTATCCATATTAAGAGACCGGAAGGTTTTATTAATATAATGATAATAATTAAAAAAAAGGTCACTATCCACACGACAGCGTAGGTTGAACTAACATAGCAACATTATAATATAATAAATCTTCCATATGTATACAATAAGTGTTAATTTAATTGTGAAGGCTAATATGCTTGCTTAGGCGTGGATAGCTTTATGCACGAAGTGAACCAACGTAAAAATAAATAAATAAATATCTTGGGACAACTGACACCAATTGACCTAGTCCCAGACTAAGCAAAGCTTGTGATATGGGTTATATGGGTACTAGACAACTAAACAAAAATTACTTTTAAACCTATTTGTGACGATGTGAGTGAGTGTGTATGTTTGTCCCTTCTTCACGCTAAAACGACTGGACGGATTTGGATAAAATTTGGAATGAAGATAGCTGGTACCCCAGATTAAAATATAGGCTACTTTTTATCCCGGAAAATTGCATAGTTTCTGCGGGATAGCATGATAAGTCAAAGGTCATAGCTGCTTTGAGTCGCGACGTTAATAATTATTGCAGAATATACTATCAGCATCAGTTCTTAAGTCTAATTTTACGCGGACGAAGTCGCGGGCAGAAGCTAGTATTAAATACAGGGTGTTACAAAACTACCCGCAAAGCCGAACGGAGGTTAAATGTGACCTTATAACAAGTCCATTTTCAATATTTTAGGACCCCAGTATGGTTTCCTGAGATGACAGTTTACTAGGGTTGACAATATTTTTTGCTTTGATATTTTACGGGGTGTTTTGTAACACGTTGTATATCCAAATCTAATTCTATTTATGTCAGCCATTTGTATAACATCTGCCTGGAGAGAGATCTCTCTCCAGGCAGATGTTATGCTTGGGGACCGAAGTCCGAAGGAAGAGAGTTGGAAGTTGTATTTATGCATCCGTGTTGAGAAATTTCGTTAGCGTGATGTAGAACAATGTGACAGCTGTCACTAGAGTTAGCGCTAGCTACCCGTGCGTCGCAGTAATTATGTAGCTGTCAACTAGATGGCGCTAGTGTCGCTACAAAGACATGAATAATTAATTAATAATATTAATTGTAAATTGCGTTATTAATTATTAATTGTTGCATGTTAATTGTATTCTAACAATCTATGGACCCTGGGTCTGCAATAAAATCAATATTATTATTATTATTAATAATAATGGTTCCTTTCGGCGTGTAACTGTTCCTCCATTCATTAGTTAGTTAACAATGAAGTGCAGATGATTTGTACATTGTTGTAATGATGGTACGGGCCCGTTGAGCCGCGTTCAGGGTACCGTGGGCAGTGGACCATTCATAAAGTTGATGGAACCATGGATGACTCATGCCACTCATCTAACTAATATTATAAATGCGAAAGTATGATGGATGGATGGATGGATGTTTGTTTGTTACTCAATCACGCCAGAACGGTCCAACGGATCTGGATGAAATTCGGCACATAGATAGAGAAAAGTCTGGAATAGCACATAGGCTACTTTTTATCCCGAAAAATTGCGTAGTTCCCGCGGGATAGCGATAAACGAATTCTGAAATGAAATGAAATGAAATGAAATGTATGTATGTATGTGTATGTATGTATGTATGTATGTATGTATGTAATGTATGAAATGTAATGTATGTATGTGTGTGTGTGTATGAAATGTAATGTATGTATGTGTGTGTGTGTATGAAATGTAATGTATGTGTGTATTCTTTGCAGACGAAGTCGCTGTCAGAAGCTAGTGGTAAATATACCAGTGGTGAGTCCACCTAACAACTCGATTCACACCGAAGCTTCATGGAAGCATACGGTACGTATAAAATCACTGCCAAAACTTAACCCAAAAGTACGTTCCAAAAATATGAAAGTCGCAAATGCCAAATGATATTTCAACCACATTTTAAAATATTCGAAATACGACTGTATAACACAAACGTAACAGTTTTATTTCAAATGCACGTGTCCGGAATATACGACGTTATTAAAATTTAAACTGACAGCACGTCGTAAACCATATTAATAATAATATAATAATAATAATTTTTATTTATTGACAATACACAAAATCAAAATGAAGTCCCTGACCTCCGAGCTAGGTTGACACCTGTGCTACGGAAGTCAGTGTCCTCTCCCATTCAGACGATACAATATTGCCTTATATAACTAGATATGTGTGTGTGTGTGTGTGTGTGTGTTACAACAACGACTCTTAAGGCAATAGTGCCTCAGATTCCTCATAATTCAGTGTCAGTAACCATGCTTTTAGTTTATTTTTACATTCATAGGTAGGTACCTACCCACAAAGCCGTGGTTCTTTATCAAGAGATCGATCCCCAAAAATATCACTTCCACTATCATCCGTTTGCGTTTGGGTCACGTGTGTACGCCGGTCTTTCTTGCCAAAATACGGGTTCGAGACCATTCTTTGTGTGAATGTGGCATGGACGAGGGCTCACTCGACCACATGTTCTTCCACTGTTCCAAAATTGTTACTCCCCTATATGACCTTCTTCCATCCAAAATTCCTCGCCCTGTTAACTTAAATTTCCTTCTTACACTATCACACACCTCCCTTGTAACTGTTCTATGTAAATTTATAAAAATTAACAAATTATATTTGTAGGTAGTCTAACAATTTATGTATGTGTTGTCTATTTTAGATTCTCATCAGAGTACCGCACGCCGAAGGTACCGAACAACGGCTGATTGAAGACAAGCAGTGTCTTTTTCAACCTCGACATTGGCAGAATCATCGACAGTATCGATGGAGCTATAACTATAAAAATTGAATTGAATTTTATTTTATAAATAGATGGCCATAAACCTTTGCTGTCTTTTAGTAGTTGAAAGCCGGCACTTAAAGGATAAGCAAACGTTGGTCGGTACACGTTTAGAGGCACATTTTTCTTTATCATAGGGGGTAATCTTGTGCTGCTTAGTTATTGACAGCTCCATAGGGCCAGAGAGTGCTTAATGACAGATTCTTAGCACACTCTGCTCGGGACGAGTTTTGAGCGCCCGTAGTGAATCTAGGGTTTATAATATCACTGTAGGAAGAATATAGGTAAATTCTTAGGTAAGTATGTGTTTTTTTGCTTCGGGTTGCCTCGGTTGTATCGTAAACTTTCACGTAATGCCTCTGATACGACTGATACATACACATACACATATCACGTCTAAGATATCCCTTACAGAGTACACAGAGTAGGGTACCAAGACCAAGACCACGTTTAGCATGATTGTGGGCGTATAGGTGGAAAGGGGAATCAAAATAGTGTAGATACTAAATCTATGTAAAAGCCCGAGTATTGTTATAATATTCGAAAAGCTCGAGGTTCCGTATTGACACGACTCGCGCTTGACCACAATTAACTGCACGGCATTTTATTGATGATACTAGGAAGAGCGGAAAAGGTCAAAAACTTACGGTTAATAACATATTGTTAACAAATTATATATTTACACGCAATCATCGGAGCCTTGCGTTTTTTCGTGTTTCGCCGCCCAAGGGCGAAAAACAGGTCATTACCGCCGTTTAGGACGGCGATTAATTTGTAGACCACAGTCATTATTATATTTGAAAATTAAGTCTTTGGAGGTTGCTTATATTGTGTTTAGTTTAGGCTCATTGTGGTATCGTTGTGAGGCCCTTAAGAAATTATTTACTGTTTTATTTGGACGACCGGATAGCGGTTAGTGACCCTGACAATGAAGCTAGAAGTCCCGGGTTCGAATCCCGCTAGGGGCAGGCATTTGTATGATGAATACAAATGTTTGTGCCCGACTCAGGATGTTGTATGTATTTATCTACATTATATATGTATGTTTATCCGTTGCCTGGTACCCATAGTACAAGCTTTGCTTAGTTTGGGACTGAGTCAATTGGTGTAATTTGTCCCATGATATTTATTATATAAAGGACTAAAAAACCTCGTTGTAGTAGTGCTATTTATAAGAAAAATGCCTACAAAATGTGCATAGTGCTGTACAATGCCCTACCGTTTCATTTGAGGACTTTGCAAGGTCAAAAATTTAAGACAAAACTTACCAAATGGCTGTTGGAATGTTGTTTTTATAGCATAAGAGAATTTTTAGATTTTAAATAATTGTCTTATATGTAATAGCACTAATTGAATTGATTATTTTTATTTATGTTTAATTTTAACATTTTGTTTGGCTATTTAATGATGATTTTTAATTTTAATTATGATTTGCTATTCTATTATTATTTAATACTAGCTGTTGCCAACGACTTCGTCTGCAAAGAATTCGTTTATCGCTATCCCGCAGAAACTGCGCAATTTTCCGGGATAAAAAGTAGCCTATGTGCTATTCCAGACTTTTCTCTTTCTATGTGCCGAATTTCATCCAGATCTGTTGGGCCGTTCTTGCGTGATTGAGTAACAAACAAACATCCATACATCCATCCATCCATCCATCCATACTTTCGCATTTATTATATTAGTTAGATTGTATAATCTTGAAGCTTACATACCGAAGCAGAAAATTGTAATTTGCATGTCGTTCCTTGTGTCGACTGAATACTGTACTGTTTTGTATCTACCATAACATCCTGTACCCTATTCATGAATGTATTCTAGCAAATAAACTATTCTATTCTATTCTATAAAACGTTATCTAATTTGTATAATATCGCTCATATTCCCTGTGAATTGACTTATGCCTTTTTCTCACGCCCTAACACCATTAATCATTAGAAAAGTATACTTAGCAGAAATACGTTGCGCGAATCGCATTAGTATAAGAGAGTTAAGATCTAGACGAGCACACGAGTTTCATTTTTTATGAAATCATAGTCGTTACTTCCATGCGTCTGGGAGTAAAGAAAAAACATCATTTTGACAGTTGGTGTATGGGCTGACAATTGGCATCGGAATCAGCTAGCTGTCACATTCATACAAAAACTGTCAAAATGAACGCGATGGCGATTGCGAGCGAATTAGACAATAAGCCTACTGGTACGGGAGCAAAGAAAAAACATAGAATATACCAGTTGCTTCTCTTCCCGCGCAGATGGTAAAAGCCCATCGAGGGAATGGGCGAAAATCTTAGGAATCATGTTATAGGCGATGCTAGCAGCCCATCACTATTTTGATTCCCCTTTCCACCTACGGGGAAGACAGAGCCTAAGGTAAGACCTAAAAGCCACGTTTAGCACGATTGTGGGCGCATAGGTGGAAAAGGGAATCAAAATAGTGATGGGTTGCTAGCATCGCCTATAACATGATTCCTACAACTTAATATATTTTATTTTATTTTTATTAACATAGGTACAATAACATAATGCATATTGATAAAATTACACAGTAGATTTCCCAATACAATAATTACGGAGCATACATCACAATAATAATTGTACTCAGCATTCAAAACAACACAAAATATATAAATACAAAAACGGATAACTCACGTATAAAAGGCGAATAATGCCCGACATATGTTTCGGACTATTCCGTAGTCCGAAACATATTATATGTCGTAGTCGGGCTTTTATACGTGAGTTATCCGTTTTTGTAATTATGTTTGAGTCTCACGATAGTATCATGTTGAAACCTAATATATATAAAATATACCTACCTACAATCCTTCACATTTTACAATATTAATTACCTCATGCTACAGTAAACAAATTAACCCCGAAACAGCATTAAATCTATTGCACCGCATAAAACTAATTAATCAAAATAAAACCTAAGCGAAGCGCAAAGGAATTACATTAATGGCCCGTATCACCACTCTCTGTTAAGTTTCAGTTGTATTAACTGTCAGTTATGTATAACTAGCTTCTGCCCGCGACTTCGTCCGCGTAGAATTTGACTTACATTAGGCAGCTACGACCTTTGACATGTTTATCGCTATCCCGCGGGAACTATGCAATTTTCCGAGATAAAAAGTAGCCTATATGTTAATATAGGGTAGCAGCTAGCTCCGTTCCAAATTTTATCCAAATCCGTCCAGTCGTTTCAGCGTGAAGAAGCAACAAACATACACACTCACATCGTCACATCCATCCATCCATCCATCCAATCTCACAAACTTTCGCATTTATAATATTAATATTATTTATTACTACGAAACAGACAGAGACGTCATCATTGATAACTGGCACTTAAGGTAACTGGAACTTAACAGAGATTAGTGAAATAGGCCTTAAATCTTTTGATGTGAATTAAATGAGTAATTTGTGTTGGCAACTCATCAGAGAATTAGGGTTGCCACTGTTGCCAGTTACCAAACTGTAAAAAAGTATGTAAGTATTTATGCATTAGAGCTGGGTAAAGTTTTTATTATCTGTGGACTGTGATGTAATGTTGTTTTTAGGGTTCCGTACCTCAAAAGGAAAAAACGGAACCCTTATAGGATCACTTTGTTGTCCGTCCGTCCGTCCGTCTGTCAAGACTCTTTTTCTCAGAGGTATCAAGCTGAAATTTATATCAAATACTCAAGTCTACTGCCCCTTAGAGCTGTGAAAAAATCAAACTTTTAAGCCAACGCAATCAAAAGATACAGCCGTTTATGCCGCAAATTTCCGCAACTCTCAAGGGAATCAAAACCTACAAGGTACTTTCCGTGAACGCAGAATCTTGAAATTTGGTATGAAGGTAGGTCTTATAGCACAGATTAAGGAATAATTGCGAAATCCGTAAATATGTATGTATGTCTGTATATATCGTATATATCAGTGACCAATATAAAGTGACCCCACACTGCGTACATTTTGCTTTGGAGCAGGGCTCTGCTTACACTGGTTTATAGATATTTTATATATAGATAATGATACGGAACCCTCGGTGCGCGAGTCCGACTCGCACTTGGCCGGTTTTTTTAAGGTTGACAATATGGTCATTATATTAGGTAAGCTAATTAACAGGAGGTCTCTTTAGTAGAGACTGAATAATTTTACTGACTTAGATGGATCTCACTACTTTTACGGTAGAAGAACTACTACTACTTGCGAGACTTGGTTTTCAAGTTATGTTTTTGATGGGTACCTAACTATTATCACAGAATATTAAAAAGTAATTTTGATTTGCTCCTCAATATTCTTTGTAATGTCATAATTTAACACGCAAATTAGTTTTTGCGGTCGACATCGGCGCCACCTTCCATACTAGGACTTGAAATTAGTACCAAATATAAGTAATTCTAAATTTGCCCACCTGCAAATGTAAGTTGGTACGGCCTTGAGTTTTTACCGACTTCTAAATAAATTGGTTGTGTGGTTGACTCTAACAATGTGTTTTGTTGATGAGTTAACCACATACTTTAGTTAATCAGGTACATAATCATACAAAAGTAATTCGATATGAATTATTCGCTGTTTCGTTAGCATTGTTGTAGCCTTGAAGTACGGAATCGCTTCTCTTCTCGACTTGTCGTCGGCACTGCCGCGCCCCCTGGATTTGCTGCACTTTTGCTTCATAATCAAAAGTTTATTTTGCAAATAGGTGACTTATATCACACTAATCTTGGCTTTGGGTTGTACAAACATAGAAACAAAGAAGAAAGAAAAAAAGAAAGTACGTTTATTTGACGCATAGCGTTATTAATCACGTCTTTAACCCTTACGGGGTAGACAGGGCCTAAGGTAACAACACCTAAAGGCCACGTTCAACATGATTGTGGGTGTATAGGTGAAAAGGGGAACCAAAATAGTGATGGATTGCTCCGCATCGCCTTAAACATGATTCCTATAATTTTTACCCATTTTCGACGAGCTTTTACCATCTGCGCGTATAGAGAAGCAACTGGTACATTCTATGTTTTTTCTTTGCTCCCAAACCAGCTAAATTATTTAGACATTGTAATACAACAAATGAAAATCGTTTCGCAACATGAAATTAACGGCAATTAATATCGAAATTAAAGATGGCCGTCCTCGAACGCATATGGAATTTAAATATTCTATGTAAATACAAAATATTTCGCGTACGTTCGCGTAAATGCGTGAATTACCTGCAATTTGTGCTTTTTAATTGTTTATAATTCACAATGGAGATTATAGTTTACGTAGTTTACTATCAAACACGGAGTAATCAAAGAAACACGTGGGTTTTTGTTTTGGATTGACCTACATACGACTTTAACCTCAGATCTGGGGGCGCGGTAGTTCCCCCGCCAAGTCTGCCAACCGTGATCCGACGATTCCGACGATTGCTGAGTGGACTCCTTTTTCACAATATCACGTGTACATATATAGTTTATTGTACCTAATGATCCTGTTATTTAAATAAATAAATAAATAAATATTTGAGAACAATTCACATAAATTGACCTAGTCCCAAAGTAAGCGCAAGTAAGGCTTGTGTTATGGGTACTAGACAACGATATACATACTTATATAGACAGAAACATCCATAACTCAGGAACAAATATTCGTGCTCATCAAGAAAGAAAGAAAGAAAGAAGACATTTATTCATTTTGCAAGACACACAAATATAAGAGCATGTACACACAATTTTATAAAAAAAAAACAACAATAAAAAAACCAGACATGATAATTTGATCATCAGCCTTGTGTGTGTCTTCGCAAAAGTGAAATGGTCGCTGGCTCAGCATTACGCTGAGGTATTAGACACCTGCAGCACTGATTTTCAGCCAGAACCGTCTGTGACTCAAGAAACGATACACAGTGTAGATTAAATAAATTAATATACTACATAAACCATAAACTTTTAAGTAAGAAGTAAAGTAATAAATAGATAGAACCCGACTTATGTGTAACTAGAAAATACATAAATTTATTAAATAATTTTCAATAAACAAAAAACGAAGTGTAAATCACACAAATATCGTCCTATTACTGCAAATACCAGTTATCTGCAAAAAAGTCATTTCGAGATAATTCAATTTTAATGTTCGTGGGTTGTTTTATACCAGAAAACGCGTAGTTTATACTAAAGAAAAAACATCATTGATATGACTACTACACGCGTTTTCTGGTATAAAACAACTCACGAACATTAAAATTAAATTATCTCGAAATAACTTTTTTGCAGATAACTGGTATTTGCAGTAATAGGACGATATATGCCCTTACCAGGATTCGAACCCAGGACGCTTGCTTCGCAGGCAGGGTCACTACCAACTAGGCCAACCGCGTCGTCAAAAACGTATCCGCGCGTACGCGTAACGTATACATACGCGTCGTATTTGTGTTTTCTTTTATTATTTATTATTCAGAAATTTTAACTTTAACCTTCTGGGGTAGCCTAATTTTTATTATTATTTACATACATTATTATTAGAATGTATTAACTACATACTTATTATTTTATTGAATCAGGCGTTACTTTGCGGAGGTCCATTTCAATGAACACAAAATATTTACCTTGCTACTCCGCTACTTAAGTAAGCTATTAAGTTCCGCTAGTTAAGTAGCGGAGTAGCAAGGTAAATATTTTGTGTACATACTTATTACTTACATTTGAAATTTAACATGAGCTTTTCGGTGAAGGAAAACATCGTGAGGAAACCGGATCAATCCCAATAAAGCTTAGTTACCCTTCTGGGTTGGAAGGTCGGATGGCAGTTGCTTCTGTAAAACTAGTGCCTACGCCAAATCTTGGGATTAGGTTGCCAAAGCGGACCCCAGGCTCACTGAGCCGTGGCAAAGGCCGGAAAAAACGCTAGGAAGATGGAAGATGATCAATTAATTTAGCAAGCAATGTATCACACAATGCGTCGATTAAATTAACGTAACTCTACGTAAACTTTATGTCAAATGAAATCGCACGTGTTACATTGCTCCTGAGACATAGGTACTTAAAAAAATAATTACGCTTCAATAATAAAATTTACAAACAAAATATCATTTTCACATGATTTGTATGATCGTTAACTACTTGGATAAAATATATGGACGTGTAATATTTACACACTGTACCTACCTATACATACATACATACATAACGTCACGCCTCTTTCCCACAGGGGTAGGCAGAGACTACTTTGTTCCACTTGCTACGATCCTGACATACCTCTTTCGCTTCATCCACATTCATCAATCTCTTCATACATGAACCTATACATATACAGGGTGTATCAGACACCCCCTAACAATAATCCACTGAGGTATATAACCATAGCTATATAAGCTAAAAAAAATATTCAAAAAAAATTGGAGTAAATTTGTTTTATATATTTTCTATAGGAATGATTGCAGTTAATACTACCATTCCTATAGAAAATATAAAAAAAATTACTCCAATGGTTATATACCCCAGTAGATTATTGTTAGGGGGTGTCTGATACACCCTGTATAGCACGAATTTACTGGAGCAGTTAAAACATCTCGCAACTTTAAAGCACTATCCATTACAGAGTACAGTCAGCACAATCAATTGGTTCCACAAACCGGTTCAAGGTGCAGACTAATTAGAGTGTATCTTCATTGCGCAATTAATGTAGGTGATTATACTTGAGTAGTTCGGTGATGAAATTTTCTTTGTGCTTTAGCGTTACCTTTTGTACGGTAGCCTTTGAGATGCTATAGGTACCTACTAATAATTTTAGATATTTCATTGCCGTCAAGCCTATTATGTATAATATGTTCCAATTACGTACCTATTAGGTATGTTACACCAGCCAATGAAAACCTGAAAACAGTTTCAGAGTCAAAAGTTCGATTACACTGCAGTGGCGGGGCGTCAAGTATATCAGAAGGCAAGCCGACGGGAAATTAACTAGCCTTTTCCTCTAATTCTGCACAATAAATTGCCCAACTGCCTTAAAATAGGCAAGCCAGCGGGAATCGAGTTCTATGGACGCCACGCCACTGCTACACTGTAATGTAAAATAGCGACGGGTAGCACTCCGGGAGTGCCGGCAGAAGTGAAAACAGCAGCTTAGATTAGTTTTAATGTACCTCCAACGCTCAAGACGCGTACCGTACTGGCCGCTTAAAAAAAAGTACGTATTATCCATATGGCCTCCGAAACGAGAGCACGCCATCTGTCCCGATCGTGCGCAGCTTCTTGCCAGTCGTCGACTTGAAGATGTCGCAAATCCGCCAGGACAGTGTCCCTCCCTCCAGCGATACCTGGGACGCCCAACCGGGCGGCGACCAGTTGGTCGTCCCACGTACGCCCTCTTGGCAGCACGATCTTCTCCCATTCGGAGTAGGTGGCCGAACCAGCGAAGTCTGTGTGATTTTGTTACGCCGATAATGTTGGGTTCAGCCACCAGCTCCTGGATCTCTATGTTTTTCCGGATCCTCCACGTGCCGTCGTCTCTCTTGACAGGTCCCAGGATCTTACGCAAGACTTTCCTTTCCGCTTCAAGGAGTTGATATTCCTCTTTTTGAGTTAGTGTCCAGGCCTCACAGCCATACATAAGACCCTATTTGGGTCCCTGAGTCAAGTTAGTTAGTTAGTTATTATCTATATGGACAGACCTCTAACCTCTAACAATGTGCTGGGGCCTTACCATGACGTCCTAATTCCGACGCAGTTCAAGTTTTAGCTGTCACTTTTAGTATGAATCTGACAGCGAGCGGACCTAAACTGAAACGCATTAAGACGTCATGGTACGGCCCCTGATGCCCTAGTACTTTTGCTCGACGACTCAAAAAAAAACACTTCAAAAATCGAACGCGATTCATTCGTATTTCAAAATAAGCTCTTAGAGGATCTGATATCCTGGCACTTGAACTCTCCCTCCGTTTTACGCCTGACGCGAGTTTTACATTTTTTACCCATCCCAAAAATGGCGAAAATCTCAGGAATCATGCTACAAGTATAATGACTTTCTGCCAAGTTTCTTGCGGCACATTCGTCTTGGCAATGATGGTATTTTAAAATGCGCTTGCGTGTAATTACAAAAAGACATGTAAAAGAGCTGTAAGTGTAAGACATGTAGTAGGTAGCCTAGATATTTACAAATTAAAGTTTTAAACTACGAATTTTATAGGCGATGCGGCTACCCATCACAATTTGTATTCCTCTTTACACCTAAATATACCCTTACAATCATGCTAACGTGGCCTTGTTACCTTATAGGCTCTGTCTACCACGTAAGGGATAAAAACGCAATTTATGTGTGTATGAGTTTGAACTTCTTTGTTTTTTGGAAATTTCAATATAAAAAACCGGCCAAGTGCGACTCTGACTCGCGCACGAAGGATTCCGTACTAGAAATACTCTGTTGTATGGGAGCCCCCCTAATTATTATTATTATTTTGATTTTAGTATTTGTTGTTGTAGCCACAATAAAAATACACAATCCGTGAAAATTTCAACTGTCTAGCTTTTACGTTTCTTGAGATACAGCCTGGTGACAGACGGACGGACGGACGGACAGGGTAGTCTTAGTAATAATAGGGTCCAGTTTTTACCCTTTGGGTACGGAACCCTAAAAAGGAGATGTCTCTATTAGAGAGAGAGAGAGAGAGAGAAACATTTATTTACACACATTCGATACACTGAGATATAAAACAAGGAGAAATACAATATACTAAGGAATAGTACCGATATGGTGTAAAATGGATCCCACTCAGCATAATGTTGCGGCAAGCCGCAACGCTGATTTTCAGTGATGAATGCAGCTGCAACATAGGTTGGCGCCTGCGCATGTCTAATACTTTGTAACCTCCTGAGTTTATAACCACTTTACGCGTCTACAAATTGGACAAGCGACAGATTTGGACGTTATTTCGCGACATAAGACGTTTTTACGACTTTGACATTAACGTCGCATCTAACTAAATGATTTAAGCTGTCTATTGCAAATTTTACGATCTAAGCCATAGAAGTTATAGGATTAGATCAGCGAAGTGAAGGAAAATAGAGCGTATGTTACAATGAGAAAGATAACACGAAATCATGTTTGTGTAGGGAACGTGCTGGTGTGAAAGAAGATATAGTGACTAGGATAGAAAAAAGTATGCTTAGTTGGTTTGGTCACGTAGAGAGGATAGATGAAAGAAAAATAACTAAACAGATTTATATGGGGAGTGTGAGTGGGTGCGTTGAGAGGGGAAGGCCTAGGCGGACGTTCCGTGATCAAATTGGGGACGTTTTGGAAAAAGGCCAGGTCAAGAGTACCCGAAACCGACGAGCATGTATGAAGAGATTGATGATGATTGTCAGTGTCGTAGCAAGTGGAACAAAGTAGTCTCTGCCTACCCCTGTTGGAAAGAGGCGTGACGATATGTATGTACTTATGTAACTGTTTTTTATCAAAAGCATGTTTTTACTTTTTAGGGTTCCGTAGCCAAATGGCAAAAAACGGAACCCTTATAGATTCGTCGTGTCTGTCTGTCCGTCCGTATGTCACAGCCATTTTTCTCCGAAACTATAGAGCTATACTGTTGAAGCTTGGTAAGTAGATGTATTCTGTGAACCGCATTAAGATTTTCACACAAAATTAAAAAAAAAAATTTTTGGCGGCTCCCCATAAGTACTTAGAACTGAAACTGAAAAAAAAAAATTTTTTTTTCATCAAACCCATACGTGTGGGGTATCTATGGATAGGTCTTCAAAAATGATATTGAGGTTTCTAATATCATTTTTTTCTAAAATGAATAGTTTGCGCGAGAGACACTTCCAAAGTGATAAAATGTGTGTCCCCCCCTCCTGTAACTTCTAAAGTAAGAGAATGATAAAAATAAAAAATATATATGATGTACATTACTCTACAAACTTCCACCCAAAATTGGTTTGAACGAGATCTAGTAAGTAGTTTTTTTTTTATTTAATATTTGTCTGTCTATATAAGTAACCAGTATAAAGTGACCTCACACTGCCTACATTTTGCTTAAAAGCAGGGCTCTGCTAACTCTGGATTTTATAATAACTTAGCGAATTTGTACGGAACCCTCAGTGCGCGAGTCCGACTCGCACTTGGCCGGTTTTTTACGGTATGTACCTACCTACTATTTCTGTATTAACACAACTAGATTTCCATAAAGGTGATGAGATTCATCCGTATGCCCTTTAATACATAGGTACTTCACGCATAACTAGTGGAAATTCCATAGAAACATCACAGCAATTTATGCGATCGTTAAGTACGCAGAATTTCTTGGATACCTCTATTTACTTTAACTTTATTTATTTACGCTTCAGTGAGTAACATTTATGAGTTAATCCTACTTAATATTATAAATGCGAAAGTTTGTGACGATGTGACGATGTGAGTGAGTGAGTGTGTATGTTTGTTCCTTCTTCACGCTAAAACGACTGGACGGATTTGGATAAAATTTGCATCGAAGATAGCTGGTACCCTAGATTAAAACATAGGCTACTTTTTATCTCTGAAAATTGCATAGTTCCCAGGATATAGCCATAAACATGTCAATTGCTAATTCTACGCAGACGAAGTCGCGGACAGAAGCTAGTAGAGACATAAATCTATAGTAAAAATTACATACGTATGTACGTATTAATCACGTCTTTATCCCTTGAGGGTAGACAGAGCCTTAGGTGACAATAATGACCACGTTAAACATAATAGTGGGTGGTGGAAAAGGGAATGAAAATAGTGATGAATTATATAAGGTTGCTTTATTGGTTTAGGTTTAAATTAAGGTCATTGCTCTTCTAGTTCTCTAAGTATGTAATTTGGAACAGATATAGATTATGGTCTGAAATAATACATGTATAGGCTACTTTTTGTCCCGGAAAATTGCGTAGTTCCCGCGGGATTTGTTCCTCGCAAATAACCAAGTAAGCTAACCAGCAGCCAAGGAAAAATAAATTTTCTTCCTAGATAACTGGTTTATTAACGGGAATAGTAGATTGATAAACAAGGGTTGAAATATACCCATTTCACCTGAGATATTTCTGGCGCACGAACGAAGTGAGGGCGCCAAAAGTTCGAGGGAGAAATGGGTAATTTCATACGAGTTGAACACTCTACTTTTCATTTCGAATATGAGGAAATTAAAAGAAGGTTATTATGACAAATTTCACGGTCGCACTTAATATTTGTTACGTCTGTCATTCTCTTCCCGCTCTTTTTTCTATTACGCGATTTACGCGCACTGCGCATTTCTTCTGCGCACCAATGGCGGCCGGATAGTTTTTTTTTTAATTTGCAGACACGGAGGTCGGTATCAATTAATTGTCGACTTAAATATTTCAAGCTTAAAAAATTACCGAACGTAATAATTTCTACTAATTCTCGTTGTATACGCTTGCATAAGCTTATATATAGCGGGATTGTTATTTTAAGATTATTTTGCCTTTTACAATTAAAAAGGAACTATTTGTATAGATTATTATTTTAAACATAGATTACATAGCTGTATACGTATTTCCATTGCTATGTACCTCATTTGGATTAGCTAGAAAAAAAATTTACTTTCAACCCAAGGGTCGCGATGAGTCACTTTCAACCCTATATCCAGATAATCAATGACCTACTTTCAGAGTATGAGAGATGAAAAGATTTTTTCCTGCACGATAACCAAGTTACATAACCGGCACTGGTAAAACCAATGGAGGATGATTAATTGGGATTAGCTTAGGTTTAGATGCGGTGGGGGTGGCCCCTGGGCCACCCCTAAGCCGCGAACATGTTTGTTGTACTTTAGGAATACCTAGTCCACAGAATATATAATAGTACTAACGTACAGAATGGCCACGCTCCGCCCCGCACCGATTCGAGTTACCCCACCCCTCAAGCGCAGTCTGCCGGAAAGCTGCTGGCAACTAGTAGGGCTCGCAACGCGATGTATGTCGGCCGCACGTCACAAGTCGGGAACCTATCCTTCCTACTACTTCATTTTATAAAACATTAGAAAATTAATGCTTTCTGAAATTATCGCGATTAATACATGAAGAAATAACTACAGAATCATTCGCTTAAGTTTGTTGTCGTACATCTATTGTAATTGAAAATAATAATGCTTAAATACACAGACAGACACATTTTAAGTAAGTTTAAATAAATAGATAACGATTAAGTACATTTATTTGCACACATCTAAGCCATATCTTCATTATAGGTACCTATATTTATGTCATTGGTAGTACTTATAGTACTAGATTTTGCGATAGACAGCCCTGTGTATCTTACGCACACATTGACGCGTGTACAGACGACGTCGTGCCTGTGTTCATTCCAGAACGCGGATTTTGTACGTCGTGGCCGCCGTGTACCTAGTCTTTATTTTACCTTATAGTTATGTACAGGGAACAAATCTTTCCCGTTAAAAAAACAGTTATCTGGGAAGAAAATTTCTTCCTTTTTGGCTGCTGGTTGGCTAACTTGGTTATCTGCGAGGATAATACGAACACGTCGCTAGAGATTGGCAATGTCAAAGTGACAATGTTTCACTAGGTCAGCAATTAAAGTTAGCAATTGTAATTTGTAATTGAAATCAAACAAAAGGTAATAAAAATTAAAATGTTTAAGTAATTTTCAGTTTATACATTGCGTCGCTCAAGTAATTTTCGCAAGCGTGTAAATCTTCGCCAAACTTTGGTAACGCATAATAATGACAATTATGCATTATAAAAAATAAGGCAATTGATAAAAACCGCAATTTTCAGAAACCTCTTGAGTGTGTACAAAATAATTGTGACAGCATTTTACTTGAATATTACGCGCAATAAATTTTTAACGCGGACGCACGAGCTTTCAAAATGACGTATGCGCGTTTAAGATTCTCAAGCACATACGTCATTTTGATTCGCAGGTGGCTGTTCGTAACAATGTAATGAAATATGCCCGACCACACGACCGTGCAAGTTTCAACTTTGCGTTTAAAACAATCAAATTAAAACTTTAACGTCTACTTAATAAGACGTTCGACGGATGCGTGTTCGGGTTGGAATGTTGCAGCATTCTTCAAATACGCCAATGCAGGTGGGATTATAAGAATTAAACTTTATTGCTGAAGTAATAAGGTTTACGACGAATGCGTTACCAAGTCAAGTGCAATCTCATGAAGATATTGTTGTAATAGTTAGCGTTAGGCTTCTTTGTAATAAGTACTTACATTTCATTTATTCTATTAAGTGTCTAATATTCGGAAATATGAGTGTCTACTTCCTATTAAATAACTAGGTATAGCTTAGCTGTTGCCCGCGACTCCGTCTGCGAAGAATTAGCTATCCCGTGGGAACTTGCTATATTCTGGGATAAAAACTATCCTATATCCTTTCCCGGGACGTAACCATCACTATACCAAATTTCATTAAAACGGTTTAGCTGTTTTACAAACATCCAAACTTACAAACTTTCGCCTTTATAATATTAGTAAGAAGATTTCACAGAAATTATACTACCTAATATGACAGAATCAAGTTTCTTCCATCTAGGAAGGCAGCGGTTGTTGTGAGCTATCGTCAAAAAGGTCAGGTCAAGAGTACCCGAAACCGACGAGCATGTATGAAGAGATTGATGAGTGTGGATGAAGCGAAAGAGGTGTGTCAGGACCGTAGCAAGTGGAACAAAGTGTCTGCCTACCTAACCTCACCTAACCTATGTATGTATAGTAATCAATGCCAGAGGGGGACGGCAACACTAGCGCGCGCATTTCCGTACCGCTACGCTAGTTAATTCATCTAACAAAGGAACATCTTTAATGGCGGCCTGTCAAAGACCCGTCAATCTGAGGTGCTAAAGTTCACGTCCTTGTTTGAATGCTACACATTCTTCACCTGGGAACGAACCTGTGACCTCCGCTATTACTCACTCACTAAGCATTGTTGCCCAATTTGTCATCTACTTAATTTTTTATCTGTTATTGTTAACTAGTTAGTTTTTAATAGTTATGCTGGTCTGAGAGTAAAGAAAAAACATAGAATGTACCAGTAGGCTTATTGTCTAATTCGCTCGCAATCGCCATCGTGTTCATTTTGACAGTTCTTGTATGAATGTGACAGCTAGCCGATTCCGATGCCAATTGTCAGCCCATACACGAACTGTCAAAATGAACACGATGGCGATTGCGAGCGAGTTAGACAATAAGCCTACAGCTGCTTCTCTTCCCGCGCAGGTAAAAGCCCATCGAGGGAATGGGCCAAAATCTTAGGAATCATGTTATAGGCGATGCTAGCAACCCATCACTATTTTGATTCCCCTTTCCACCTATACGCCCTCAATGATACTAAACGTGGCATTTAGGTCTTGTTAACTTAGGCTGCATGCAACGACTTCTCCAATACTTCGGACACGTGGCCAGACGTGAACCTGACAACCTAGAGAAACTCATTGTAGTTGGTCACGTGGAAGGAAAGAGGAGTCGTGGAAGATCTCCAACCCGATGGACTGATGCGGTGAAGGAGGTCTGCAAATGCAACTTGCAGACCTCCATCCGGATGGCCGAGAACCGTGCTGTCTGGAGAGAGCGGGTGCGCCGCGCAACGACCTCGCATAGTCACGACCCTCAGTCATGAGGAAGCGACAGAGAAGAGAACTTAGGCTCTGTTAGTCTACGTGTACATTCTACGTTTTTAGGGTTCCGTACCTCAAAAGGAAAAAACGGAACCCTTATAGGATCACTTTGTTGTCCGTCCGTCCGTTTGTCAAGACCCTTTTTCTCAGGAACGCGTGGAGGTATCAAGCTGAAATTTATATCAAATACTCAAGTTTATTGCCCCTTGGAGCTGTGAAAAAATCAAACTCCTAAGCCAACGCAATCAAAAAATACAGCCGTTTTTGCCGCAAATTTTCGAAACTCGCAAGGGAGTCAAAACCTACAGGGTACTTCCCGTGAACGCAGAATCTTGAAATTTGGTATGAAGGTAGGGCGTATAGCACAAATTAAGGAGTAATTGCGAAAACCGTAAATATGTATGTATGTCTGTATATATCAGTGACCAATATAAAGTGACCCCACACTGCGTTCATTTTGTTTTGGAGCAGGGCTCTTCTTACACTGGTTAAGAGGCTGACAACACCAAATTTTGTTGAAATTGATGTTATTTAAGCACTTTTGTAAGAAAAATTACACACAATAAAGATCCAAAAAAATATGTATGTCAATTTTCATTATATTTCAAACACGCTGGACGGACTCGATACATAATTGAACAAAATCGGCTCGATAGAAAATAATTGCAAAGATTGGTCTTAAAATCATCATTAAACGGTTCTATGTCTTTATTTTTTCGACGTATGGGTCTGAAATTAAAAACATGAAGTCAACATATTCATACCTACACGGCTAACGAGTCATATTTCACAAATAATCTATACTTTTTTTTATTTCTTATTATTTGTGTCTTATTTGCAAGATTTTAGACGCGCGCCAAGCTGCCGAAATAGTTTCTTCTCTTTCACTAACAGGCATGCGATCCGTATGTGTGAAAAGTGGCGCTGCTCTAGGTCATTTGCTGTTGACAGCGCCTTAATCGATTTTAATAGATAATGGTACAGAACCCTCGTACCTACTATCAGTTCCCATGGCACATGTTTTGAAACAAATTCAATAGAAATTATTACATACGTTACACAATATTGCGTATGGTGAATGATTTACTGACGTTATGCCTTTACAAAATTACCCATAACCCACCTGAGGTCGTTTATAGCACCTACAGGTCTATAATGGTCGTATAACAGCCGTGATTGTAGCCGTTATAATGCTTTAAAGTGCGATTATCTGCGCATCAATTTGTCGGTAAATAGCTTACAGATATGTTTACCCCATTCCATATACTGATGTGGAAATATGTCAGTTTAACATAGAATGAAACTAATTTGAATGATAACTATGTTTTTTACCTAACGAAGAATATACCAGTTGCTTGCTCCTCTTCTAATGATGATTACTTCACTAAATAATCCTCTTTCAATGTTAATTTGAGGGAAAAGTAGAAATATAATTTAGTGCGTCCGAAATCCAATAACTCATTGTTCTATAAAAGCGCGTTCATGACGGCAATACGCGTAACGCACTACCCAATGAAATAAAAATTCTTGATGGAAATGGTTTTAAGAATAAATAAAAAAATTGGCTGATGGATAATGTATTTTATAATTTAAACGAATTCTTTTCAAATGCCGCATGTAGTACCTAATTAATTCATATTTAATATAAGTCCTATAATCTTCCTAGCGTTTTTTTCCGGCATTTGCCGCGGCTCAGTGAGCCTGGGGTCCGCTTTGACAACCTAATCCCAAGATTTGGCGTAGGCACTAGTTTTACAGAAGCGACTGCCATCTGACCTTCCAACCCAGAAGGGTAACTAAGCCTTATTGGGATTGGTCCGGTTTCCTCACGATGTTACACTTCACCGAAAAGCTCATTGTAAATTTCAAATGCGAGCCCGGGATTCGAACCCGCGACCCTCTGCTTGAGAAGACACAGGTCAAACCACTAAGCTACCACGGCTTTTGTTTTATATTAGTCTTATGAACAAAATAAATTTATGCTCGAAATGAGCAACTGTTGATACCTACTTTTGTCATTTACCATCTTTCTACACTGTTTACAATGAATAAATACTTAGGTACTTCTCGGGCAGACGTAAAAGCCCATCGAGGGAATAGGCGGAGATTTTTGGGATCATGTTACAGCGATGCTAGCAACCCATCACTATTTTGATTCCCCTTTCCAACTATATGCCTACAATCATGCTAAACGTGGCCTTTAGGTCTTGTTACTGCTCTGACTACCCCGTAAGGGATAAAGACGTGATTTATGTATGTACTAGCTGTTGCCAGCGACTTCGTCTGCAAAGAATTCGTTTATCGCTATCCCGCGGGAATTTTCCGGGATAAAAGTAGCCTATGTGCTATTCCAGACTTTTCTCTATCTATGTCCGGAATTTCATCTAGATTCGTTGCGCCGTTCTGGCCTGATTGAGTAACAAACAAACATCCATCCATCCATCCATCCATCCATCTATCCATACTTTCGCATTTATAATATTACTAGCTGTTGCCAGCGACTTCGTCTGCAAAGAATTCGTTTATCGCTATCCCGCGGGAACTATGTAATTTTCCGGGATAAAAAGTAGCCTATGTGTTTTTCCCTATCTATGTGCCGAATTTCATCCAGATCCGTTGGGCCGTTCTGGCGTGATTGAGTAACAAACAAACAAACATCCATCCATCCATACTTTCGCATTTATAATATTATATATATATATATAGTAAGACTAGTTAGATGTTTGACATTAGGTACTCGCTTCAACCGTCCTTCACCATATTCCCACACAGTTATGTCATACACACACGCAATTATGATACGAACTATGACAAATTGATATTTAATTGAGTATTATGACATTTATGACACTTGTTTAGGGAGGGCGGTGTGCGAGACGGCGCTATGGTGGCATTTTTAACCCCTGTAGGCTTATTGTCTAACTCGCTCGCAATCGCCATCGTGTTCATTTTGACAGTTCTTGTATGAATGTCACAGCTAGCTGATTCCGATGCCAATTGTCAGCCCATACATGAACTGTCAAATGAACACGATGGCGATTGCGAGCGAGTTAGACAATAAGCCTGCTGATGCAAAAAGAGGAGTGTTAGAAGTTTGGCGTCAATGTCTGTGTGTGTGTCTGTCTGTCTGTGGCATCATAGCTCCCAAGCCAATGGACCAATTTCATCATTTCATGTTTTTTCTTTACTCCCAGACCAGCATGGAATTAATTGATTTTACGGTACTTAAAAATGACAACTGAAAATTTGGAAAATATAATTAATTAAAAAATATATGTTACTAGTTAGTTAGTTAGTAAACATTAAAAATCAAAAAGTAAATTTCTTCATTAATTTGATATTTCCTATCATTTGAAAAACAGCGTCGTCTCTTGTCCCTGGTGAGCAGTAGATGTTCCACGGGAGTTTGTAATTGTGTCGTACAGACACATCATTCAAACAGATGACGCTTAGCGACAAATATTCGCATAGTAACAAGGTCACGTGACAGTTGGTAACAGATAGAAAAATTCAGAGGCTTACTCACCTGCTATGGGTGGTGTAGGGGTATAGCACGCGTCACGGAATGACGAGGACCCGGGTTCGATTCCCGGCCATAGCTTTACTTTTCGGATTTTTCTATGTGTTCTAATTTTCAGTGTTGCTTAGAAATTATATTACTAGTTCATTATCGTATACTAAAGTCCCGTAACACTTGTGACCCGCGTCCCCGACCTCTAAGGCCGAGCAAAAAGTGTGTGTCTGTCTGTTTGTCTATTACTGCGAGCAGATCGGCGACGCACGGCCCGTGAGCCACATGCGACCCACAAAAAGATGTTGTTCCGAACTATTTTACTTTGTTTCAAAAATTAAATGTATTAAATGTATATAATGTATTTTTTTTTGTGATTTGTGTCTGTTTCTTTCTATTTGTACAATAAAGCATTACTTACTTACTTAAATCTCGATTTATAATACTAAGCTCACACTAAACTAAAAGTGTCAAAATATAAATTTTCAACATTATGTACGTATATACTCTTATTTATTTATTTATTTATTTAAGCCTTTTTATTCCGAATTCGCTATAATTTCAGTAAGTACATGTTGTTGTTATTGTCGTTTATTTATTAAATTGTCGCGTAATTCGGCGTGCCTCATGGCATAGGGTATTTATTTCATTTGGTGCAAATTTGGCAGTTTGTTAAAAAAATAAAAATAAAATTGTTTTCAATCACAAACTTAATCTTAATTGACAGTTTGTCATACATGGGTTATAAAAAAAATAAAGGCCATCTTTTAGGAGCCCAAACATGGAAGATATGGACCCGCAATGTTTTAAGCGTCATGGTAATGACATTTTGCATGCTTGGTAATGACGATAGCACATGGTAATGACAAATGTTCCTATCTCTAATTACTTTGTACAGTTTTTGACGTATTTCAAAGTACCGAAGTATTTAATGAATTTGGTTATTAAATAAAAGAATGTAAATATTAAACAAATAAATAATAAAATACCAAAATATGAGTAGCATAATGATTTTTTTAGTAGCTTCATATATAGCTCACACATTTGAAATTCTTTGAAGTAGAAAATAATCTGTTTTTCAATAATTTTGTTTTTTTTCTCTTCAAAAGTCAAAAGTTTATTTTGCAAATAGGCCGCCAAGGGCTCTTTTACATGTATTTTTTTAATCCACCAGCATATTCGGAAAGACGGTCATTATTACTTAATCTGTCTGTACAATAATTGTTAGATTTAATTTTTTCGCGTCTTTTTTTCAGCTACTTATCCGTTTTTTTATTAGCAATTCTTGTTTACTATCTCCTTTTTACTTGGCATATTTATTTACTTCTTCCACTGAAACAGATAAAAAACGTGAAAAATATTTGCGAAAAATACAGAATCAATTAAATTAACAGAAAGTGTGGACAGATATAAAATGGAAAAATATATAAAAGCAAGGTCTTTACAGAATTAAGTGCAGATAGTCATTACCCCATGGTTTAATGACGATGATTCCATAATCATCGTCCTTTCCGTGGGTAAAAAGTCCACGGTAATCAGTGGTAATGACCACCTTGGTAATGACAAATCCAGCTATTTTCACTTTAGCATGTACCTTATTAGTTATTCCAAAATGTTTTATTGATTACGTTATAATCAATCGGTTAGGCTATACGATAAAATATGATAAATATAAACAATTCATGTACTTACCGAGGAATGAGACCCAAGGGAATGACAATATTATTGTGACAAAAACCACGGTACGACTTTGTAAAAAAGAAATAAATTCTTAATTTTGCTTTGCGCGTCGTGGGCTCATTCTGCCTTCTGAATGGTGACAGGAGGCACGCGGGGGGAGCGGCGGGGGTTGTGCAGAACTGTTCAGTGCAGAGCTATATGTCGCGTTACGTTGTGCCACGGTGATGATGAGTTAAACAGGAACCAAAATGTACGATGTTGCTGTTCCGTTTTATATGATGCGTTTTAATTTGTGCAATCAATATTGTATGATATAACTATTAAACTTTTTAGGGAAATAGTAGCTTCAGCCGTAAACGTCAGTTAAATGGAACTTTTTGCAGAAGTTTTACCGAAAATTGGAAAGCGGACACCCCTTGGTAGTGACATTTTGGCCCTTTTGAACGAAATAACTTTCACATTACTTTATATATCAAAAATTTAAAAGAAGCGGCCGTTAGAAATCATTCCTTATTACAAGATACTTTTACACACGGTAAACATCCATCATCATTTGGATGGTGATATTGTCGCGGACAGCCGATTTACACCAAATGAAATAAATACCCCATAGCCCTCCTCCGTGTATTGGAGGGTTTGGGCTATAGTTCCCACGCGCGCCCAGTGCGGATTGGGAACTTAACACACACCATTGAATTTCTTCGCAGATGTGTGCAGGTTTCCTCACGATGTTTTCCTTCACCGAAAAGCTCATGGCAAATTACAAATGTAATTTTCGCACATAAATTCCGAAAAACTCAGAGGTGCGAGCCCGGGATTTGAACCCACGACGCTCTGCTTGAGAGGCCACAAGTCAAACCACTAGGCTACCACGGCTTTTTTTTAAATAGACATAGAATGCATGAAATGAAATTTAATTTAGTCACACTATACTCTTATACTCTACTCTTACATACATACTCATACATACATATCGTCACGCCTCTTTCCCACACAAATAGCACAAAACAACACAAAAAAATAACACTATAACATATAGTAGGTACAAAGGTGAACATTATCCCTAAAAGCCAGCTAACCTAATTCAACTTTAAACTAGACTTAGTTCCAGTTTTTTTTTTTCATATATAAATAGAAAGGCAAAAGAGCATGTGGGTCACCTGATGGTAAGCGATCACCACTGCCCATAGACACCCGCAACTCCGGAGGGATTGCAGATGCATTGCCAACCTAGAGGACTTAGATGAAATGCCTCTTGTGCCCGTAATTTCCCCGGCTGTCTTACTCTCCACACGGGAACACAGCAGTGCAAGCACTGCTGCTTAGCGGCAGGATTAGCGAGTAAGATGGTGGTAGCGATCCGGACGGACCTTGCACAAGGCCCTACCACCCGCAAAAATTAATTAGTATACAATCATACTTAAAAGGTATAACACGCACCGATCACCCATCATCCTATATACAAACACCGGCAATAACTCGACAGAACAAGTGTCCATCCGTCATGCTGTAACAATGCGCCGGAGTTGCCGAGACGACGTCTTAATCACCAACCACTTAGTACAGGAGCTGCCGTAAGCTCTGCACTTTTTGTGTGTCCCTATGTATGCTTAAATCTTTAAAAGTATGCAACGGATTTTTATGCGGTTTTTTTAAAGTGAATCAAGAGGAAGGTTTATATGTATAACTAGCGACCCGCCCCGGCTTCGCACGGTATATTATGCATGTATTATACATAATAAACCTTCCTCTTGATTCACTCTATCGGTTGCGTAGTTTTAAAGATTTAAGCATACATAGGGACATAGGGATATAGGGACATAGGGACAGAGAAAGCGACTTTGTTTTGTACTATGTAGTGATGATAATACCGTGCGAAGCCGGGGCGGGTCGCTACTGTCGCTAGTTATAATAATAAATATCTTGGGACAATTGACACCAAATTAACCTAGTCCCAAACTAAGCAAAGCTATATGAGCTCAGACAACGGATAAACATACTTATATAGATAAATATAAATACCGTTATACAGTACTATTTACGAAATGCAAAAAAATAGGGTACAAACACACACATTTGTTCTTTTTTCTTATTAACCAACAATTTCAAGAGGCATTTCATCTTAGCCCTTTAGGTTGACAACGCATCTGTGATCTCTCCGGGGTTGCGGGTGTCTATGGGCAGTGATGATCACTTACCATCAGGTGACCCACTTGCTCGTTTGCCTTCCTATTCATATGAAAAAAAAACTCATTTTTTCATACAACAAAGAACTCAAACAAGCAAAACCAATAACCTAACATACCTATTTTTAGCAAGAAAAGCACACTCTGCCTACTCTTGTCGTAAGAGCTACGTGGTCTCAACTTAGTAAGTCTATCTGTGCCAGTTTCTAGCACTAATTACTTGCATACTTCTATATACCCGACTGCCCGCAAGAGGGTTATGTTTTCACAAAGTTTTTTTCAACGTGATATATGTATTTATCATTTTCATGTGTTTTATGTACAGTAAAATGTTATCTAACTAATTATAAATGCGAAAGTATGGATGGATGGATGTTTGTTTGTTACTCAATCACGCCAGAACGACCCAACGGATTTGGATGAAATTCGGCACTTAGATAGAGAAAAATCTGAAATAGCACATAGGCTACTTTTTCTCCCGGAAAATTGCGTAGTTCCCGCGGGATAGCGATAAACGAATTCTTTGCAGACGATGTCTCTGGCAACAGCTAGTTTATTATATGTGTGTTTGGTGGGGGCGTAAAATCAATGTAGCATTACCTATTAAATAAATAAATAAATAAATAAATAAATAAATAAATATTAGGGAACAATTCACACAAATTGACCTAGTCCCAAAGTAAGCGCTAGTAAGGCTTGTGTAATGGGTACTAGACAACGATATACATACTTATATAAAGAAATACATACTTATATAGATAGAAAACATCCATAACTCAGGAACAAATATTCGTGCTCATCACACAAATATATGCCCTTACCAGGACTCGAACCCAGGACGCTTGCTTCGTAGGCAGGGTCACTACCAACTAGGCCAACCGCGTCGTTACCTATTATATCTCACAAAACTCATTTCCGGTCATTCAAATTTCATTTTTAAAGAGTGGCGCCATCTCCTGACACACGGCTGAACTAACTTCCGAATTCGTTATGCGAAGTTCGCCCAGTATCCTCCCTCTCACTCTTATAATAATCGCCATTAGTGTAAAAGCAACGACACTACCAAGTTCACAGTATAAAGGTATTCAGGTCTATACAAAGTAGTGTTTTTACGAGCTAATTATATAATAGAGGGTAATTACGAGGTTTAATATCGCACCTTACTTCACTAAGTTCCTCATGACAGCTTTAGCCGTGGCTAAGGAATACTGGTCTGCGCAATATAAACGCCATGGCATATAGGTCAAGCTGATTTTTCTTCGCGTCTTTCCTGATGACAAAAGTCAAAAGCATCAATTTATTTTAATTTATTGTCTTTATTGGGGAAAAAAACCTAGGCAGTGGTTTGACCTGTGGCCTCTCAAGTAGAGGGTCGCGGGTTCGAATCCCGGGCTCGCACCTCTGAGTTTTTCGGAATTTATGTGCGATATTGCATTTGAAACTTACCATGAGCTTTTCGGTGAAGGAAAACATCGTGAGGAAACCGGACCAATCTCAATAAGGCTCAGTGACCCTTCTGGGTTGGAAGGTCGGATGGCAGTCGCTTCTGTAAAACTAGTGTCTACGCCAAATCTTGGGATTAGGTTGTCAAAGCGGACCCCAGGCTCACTGAGACTTGGCAAATGCCGGGAAAAACGCTAGGAAGATGATCATGAAGAGTCATGATAAATAATTTTAGCATTAATTAGGTGGGTCACCTTTTTTATCACTATGGTTCTCGGTCACTCTTTAAACCATAAGTCTATAATATAACTAGCTGTTGCCAGCGACTTCGTCTGCAAATAATTCGTTTATCGCTATCCCGCGGGAGCTACATAATTTTCCGGGATAAAAAGTAGCTTATGTGCTATTCCAGACTTTTCTCTACCTATGTGCCGTATTTCATCCAGATCCGTTGGGCCGTTCTGGCGTGATTGAGTAACAAACAAACATCCATCCATCCATCCATCCATCCATCTATCCATCCATCCATACTTTCGCATTTATAATATTAGTTAGATGATTAAAATTTGCCAATAATCTTAGGCGTGTTCCTTAATTCGTGATAGTTCGACCCAATTGCTACAATTGGCACAGGCATGTCTTCTTATGCCACTGTGTATCTTTATCGTTAAGTTTGCAGGAATTTCTAGGCACTAACTACTTAATACAATATCGTAAATAGGAAAGGAATATATAAGTACCTATTGATTTTTATTTTTACTATTCATGACATGACCATTTTCTCTTTTTTGTATTGTAATCATTTGACAACTTAGCATTATTATTGAGTTTAAATAGACATTTTTTATTTATAAGCCTTTTTATTCCGAATTCGCTACAATTTCAGTAAGTACATGTTGTTGTTGTTATTGTCGTTTATTTTTTATTTATTTATTAAATTGTCGCGAAATTCGGCGTGCCTCATGGCATAGGCCTCCTCCGTGTATTGGAGGGTTTGGGCTATAGTTCCCACGCGCGCCCAGTGCGGATTGGGAACTTAACACACACCATTGAATTTCTTCGCAGATGTGTGCAGGTTTCCTCACGATGTTTTCCTTCACCGAAAAGCTCATGGCAAATTACAAATGTAATTTTCGCACATAAATTCCGAAAAACTTAGAGGTGCGAGCCCGGGATTTGAACCCACGACGCTCTGCTTGAGAGGCCACAGGTCAAACCACTAGGCTACCACGGCTTTTTTTTTAAATAGACATAGAATGCATGAAATGAAATTTAATTTAGTCACACTATTTTTTTTCCTAAAGTGTTGTTGTTTTAATTGAAAAAATTACAGTAAATTTTTTACGAAAGATTTCAGCGGGGCCCTATTTTATAAAGCTACAAATTACAATAAAATTTACAAGCGGAAGTCTCTATCTAACACATAGGGTCAGAAAGAGACTTCCGCTTGTATATTGTAACTGTAGCTTTATAAAATAGGGCGCAGGCGCAGGTGGTTGGGTCATTTTGACTAAATAGCCGTGTGAATATTTTTCATCATTTTTAAATCTCATAATAATCAGTTTAATACTTAGTTGACAAAATGTTTCCATGCATTTTGATCGATCGCTTTAGTAATAATTTTTATTTTTAATAAATGCAAGGGAAAGGATAAATTTTAAAGGATTCCCGTAATGATTTCGAGGCTTCTCGCCTTTCAAAATGCTCAAATTTGCACGGAACCCGGAAGGCCCCACTCCGCCTAGAAACAAGAGCATGTATATAAGATGCGCGGGAGTGCACCGCGCAGTTATCTCTGTGCCCGCGCCGGTTGCGATTGTGTGTGTGTGACATTGGATTTTGTGTTACGGTACGGTTTTTTTTTTAATTTTTTGCAGAAGATTAAGGGGCTTGTGGTTTTTGATTTTTGCAGTGGAATCGAGGATGGTATTCGTGTGATTTTTTGTGAATTTTTTGATATTTTGAAAAAAAAAAAAATTATTTTTCATCGATGACATTGGTACTTGCGTTTCCAAATTGAAAAAGCAATGGCCAAGTTACGTGAGTTAAGTTTTTTTTTGTTTGCGCCCATATAAGAAAACCTTATAAGACAAGACAGAAGGACAGTTAAAAAATTTATAGTTTTTTATATTACTAAAAAAGAAGCAGATTTTCATTTTTTTTTGAAGAATTTGGGTTTTGAGAAGATTTAATTATTAAATGGGTGGATTTTTGACGTTGTAATTTGTGTGCAATACGTAAAGTATGGCACACAAATTACAACGTCAAAAATCCACCCATTTAATATTAAATCTTCTCAAAACACGCATCGTTTTCACGCATCATCTCTTTTCATTTAATATTAAAATATACTTAAATTCTATTACAACCGTTAATTTTTGGTATTGTTTGTTTTCAAAATTAATAATTTGAGAAGAAAGTGAATTTTATTGACTTCTATCAAAAAAAAAAATCAAAATGTCTTTATTGCGGTTATGGGTAATAAGGTTGTTAAAGAGCTATGTACATAGATAGGCGCCATATCCTGCCTGCTAGAGGCGTACAATATTCCTGCAGCTGCACACTAGTTCTAACACAAAAGATTAATTAAAATTGAATTTTATTTTGTGAAATTCGATTCGTCCACGACTTAAAAAATAATCATGAGCCATAATAGTCGATAAGTCGCTTCTCTTCAAACTTGGTTAAATCCAATTCTTATTTTCCTTCGGATTTTGGAACATAAACATATATATAATATTTACTTAAACACTATCGTAAAGGTACCTACACTAAGAAATGGTTTTTCGAAATTCCCACCGAGTAGGATTATTATTAAATTTTTCACGAATCTGCGTAAATATTTCAGTAAGTAAATTAAAAAAATACCTATATATCTAGCTGTGAGAAAAAGGTTGGAAAACATCTTTTCTATGTTAATTAACGATCAAATAATTATTATACCATAAAATACCCATAAAAGTCATATAAATCCGTTTTAAGAGACGCGTGATTAATAGTACCAGCCATAAATCAATAGATCTAGACAGATTGACATAATGTGTCATCTATCAATTTTGTTTTGTTACGCGGTGTCATGTTAATTATCTGTTTAATGTATCGTAAATCTAATTAAAATAATAATATTGTCAACATCAAATAAGTACTTAAGTTTTTTTCTTTATCTTTGTTTAAATGAGCCGCTTATTTTTCAACCTTTGATAAATCTAATTCTTGGAGTTTTTGAGATTTCGGTATAAAAAAAAACGAAACAAAAACCTTTTTTTACATACATACATACCGTCACGCTTCTTTCCCACATAGGTAGGCAGATACTACTTTTTCCCACTTGCTACGATCCTGACATACCTCTTTCGCTTCATCCACATTCATCAATCTCTTCACACATGCTCGCCAGTTTCAGGTACTTCTGACCTGCCCTTTTTCAAACCGTCTCCTATTTGTCTTAGACCTTCCCCTCCCTTCGCATCCATCCACATAATTGTGTGTCATGCAAAAAGGAATAAATGTCTTCTTATTCTTATTCTTATTCTTATTCACACTCCCCATACCTATAAATATGTTTAGTTAATCTACTTTCATCCACTTTCATTATTATGTTTGTCTGCTAAATTTCAAGCCCCTAGTTAGTTTTCCGTTAGTCAGTTAGTCATACTGTTTTATCTACATATGGGTCACGATCTACTAGCTCTAAGTCTGTGCCCCACATATGGGTCACTAAGAAACTATACTACTCTTCGCACTCAAATTAGAACACACTGATTAGGACGTGTAGTGGCTGAAATACTCGTAGTAGTTGAAACTTTTCATATAATAATAATAAATTCTAATGAACACAAAATATTTACCTTCCTACTTAAGTAGCGGAGTAGCAAGGTAAATATTTTGTGTTCATTGAAATGGACCTCCGCAAAGTAACGCCTGATTCAATAAAATATAATAAATTCTCTCCACAACTGGCGTTAGGTATCCCCCAAAACGCTCCACGCAAGCCTCCAGGCCAGTGATGGGCAAACTACGGCCCGCGGGCCAGCTCCGGCCCGCGAAAGAATTTAATGCGGCCCGCCGGCGTTCCTTCGAATTGGAGTGTTATGGCACAGGATGACGATATTTAGACGGTGCTGCTGTATAAAATAGAATAATAGATGCGAAGGCAAAGGAGCTAGCTAGACTAGCCACGTAGTTCATGCGTCATGTGTCAAAAAAATTGCAAAATTTTGGCCCTTCTTTGAAATATCTGTGATTTTCTGGCCCTCCATGAAAAAAGTTTGCCCACCACTGCTCCAGGCTCTCGATATACCTTCATCCGCATACACACTCCTACAAAAAGCTGTCATCCTCAACACATGCCGTATAGTGAGACCATGTGATAAATTAGCATTAAAAAAAATTAAAGCATTTGGCTTAGGCCCGTGCAAAGTACCTATTTCCTCCTAGGGGGAGATTATGTTAAGAATAAGAAAATAATAATAATAATAATATACATTTTACACAATTATTCTCACATTTAACATCTTGTACGCTAAAGAAAACGGAAGGGAAATATTATGTATTTAAATACCCTGAACTAGGAAATATGTATTCCTGTGTCTCAGGTGTATAATAAAGGATTAAGGACTTACAAAACGGATTATAAATTAATCACATGCAAAATATAAGTAAATGATTTTTAGACCGTTTAGTTTTGGTATAAATAATTACTTAATTAGGTGTAAAAAAATTAAAAATAAACCGGGACAAACTTGTGTTAGCTGTCATTTTTAGTATGGATCTGACAGCGAGCGAACCTAAACTGAATCCGAATTGAATCGCATTAAGACGTCATGGTAAAGCCCCTGTAGGCCTTAAGATCAGATTAAGCCAAATTGGAAACAAAACCTAAGGCGTAGGTTTCGTTTGGCTTTATTTATACTCACCCACTTACGATGATGTTGCATGCAGCATGGAGTGGGTTAACCTATATTTATGTCAGGGCCACAATCTCGATGGTTGCTGGATGTTTTAGAACAACTGCCTACCATCATAACGCAACGCAAACGCGAACGCAACGCAAACACAATTAAACGCAAACGCAATTTCTTTCCTCGTACGACGAAGATCTGTAGGCTTGTTGTCTACGAGTAACTCGCTCGCAATCGCGATCGTGTTCATTTTGACAGTTGTTGTATGAATATGACAGCTAGCTGATTCCGATGCCAATTGTCAGCCCATACATGAACTGTCAAAATGAACACGATGGCGATTGCGAGCGAGTTAGACAATAAGCCTACTGGAACCAACTTCATGCTGCAACATTCCCTTTAAAAAGCGAGCCTCCCTGTTCTTGAAAGGGCCGGCAACGCACCTATGATTCCCCAAGTCTTGCAGGTGTCCCTGGGCGATGGTGATCACTTTCCATTAGATGACTCGTCTGCTCGTTTGCCCCCTCTTATTATAAAAATAAGAATTATCATTTCAACGTTCCAAACGATACTTAGGTACTTAATTTTCAAAGATTTAAATAGGTGTAGCAAACTGATCTTAGATCGTTCATTGAAGACAAAAGTAGTCTTAGGGCCTGTTTCACAACTCTCTGTTAAGTTCCAGTTATCTTAACTGTCAGTTATCTATGATTTCATCTCTATTTATTACTACGAAACAGACAGAGACGTCATCATTTAGATAACTGACTGAAAATAATAGGAACTTGGTGGGCCAAAAGAAAACCTAATAAAGATGTTTATCTGAAGACTCTTTTTTTCTAAACGCGAGAAAATGAATCACCAAAATAAAATAAAATACAAACATCAGAACAAAGCAGTCCTTAAAAAACGTAAATTTCGTTCAATTCGTGTCGTAAGTTTCGTTCTGTGTTCCGGTGTGGAGAGTAAGACAGCCGGGGAAATTACGGGCACAAGAGGCATTTCATCTAAGTCCTCTAGGTTGGCAACACATTTCTGCAGTCTCTCCGGGGTTGCGGGTGTCTATGGGCAGTGGTGATCGCTTACCATCAGGTGACCCACTTGCTCTTTTGCCTTCTTATTCACATAAAAAAACTTAAAGAAAACATTAATAGCTCAATGTTATACAGGTCAGTGTCAAAGTTAATAGTAATATGTTAACAGAGCTCATTGTTTTATTATTAAAAAAATCCCACGCAATAACTCAGTTTAGATGCATTTTCGATAAACATTGAGACATTTTTTCCCAAGTGAAAAATGAAAGATCCGTATCTGTACGGTAATTAAGTTGTATCTAGCTATGTTTTGAGCAGATATTAACATTTTAAACGGGTTGGAGTTTTGTGATTTTCAGTTAACCCTTTACAACTTATATACGCTTTTGTATTTGCGTGTATATGTATATTTATATACCAGCAGTGGGGCGTATATAGGAGAGCTTCTTGTTTATAGGCTAACTAGCGACCCGCCCCGGCTTCGCACGGTATATTATGCATGTATTATACACATAAACCTTCCTCTTGATTCACTCTATCTATTAAAAAAACCGCATCAAAATCCGTTGCGTAGTTTTAAAGATTTAAGCATACATAGGGACATAGGGACATAGGGAAGAAAGCGACTTTGTTTTATACTATGTAGTGATGATGAAGAGATTACATGACACTTGACGTACCTACCATCTATTCTTTCGTTTTTTTTTTCGTAATCGGTAATCCGTTTTATGGACAATCACTACATAGTATAAAACAAAGTCGATTTCCGCTGTCTGTCCCTATGTATGCTTAGATCTTTAACTCTACGCAACGGATTTTGATGCGGTTTTTTTAATAGATAGAGTGATTCAAGAAGAAGGTTTATATTTGGTTTATTATGTATAATTCTACGTAGACAAATTTGCGGGCAGAAGCTAGTATAAAGATTATTTTATTTTAAAAGATTATTTTACATCATTCAAACAGAGGACGCTTAGCGACAAATATTCGTATAGTAGAGGTAACGTGATTATTTTTAAAGGCAAAAACAATTTAAAATGGACTAATTAAATTATAATATTTGCTGCGATTATTTGTACAATATTTTTTTCAATTTCAGAAGTGTGTTTGAATAAAAATGACGCTCCTAATTGAAAAAAAAAATATATATTACAAAATAAATTAAGTATAATATCTAGACGAGAATATTTAACGATATTGTTTGCTTGCGACAATAATTCTAAACTCGGTAGCCTAATAGCGAAAGTATGTCAATGTTTATTTTATTTACAAATAAAAATTTATGTTACTTGCAAAGGTTGCCAATAAAATAAACTGCAAAATAACAATTGAATTTGAAATACTCGTATCTTAATGTGAAAACTGATATCTTCACCATTTGATGAAGATATTTTATGAAGTGTTACATTATCTATAAAACTTCGTAATAAAATAAATATTTTGTGTTTTTATGCTATCTCTGGCTTTAGATGAAAAACTCAAGTGAATTTCTGTATGAGTGAGTAATATGTACGAATAGACAAATTGACGTTCCAAATTCGAAAAATGACTTAAGTCCCACATCAGATCTGTACACTACTACTACGATTATGCTAACGTACGATTTCAGATTCGTTGTTTTTTTAACAAGTCATTGAACTTTACTGCAGGTTCACAATACTGAGTTAGTAGGACAATAAATCTTAAATCGTGTCTATAATATGCCAATGTCGTGCTGTACTGTACCATTTTACGCTAAGAGGAATTTGGTTCACAAGACTTACGGCTTGTCTCATCACTCTTTGTAAAGTTCCGGTTAACTTAAGTGTCAGTTAACTATAATTCCCTCTCTATTTATTTATATTTATTGTTTTTTTAAAGAACTGTCATAAAAATTGATAAGTGTTTTTAATGATTCACGGTTTAGTTCATTCGAAATGTTATAAACGGGATGTGAACCGCGATTACCTTTATTGAGCTCCCGATATTTCGATACAGTTGCATATATCATGATCACGGGTAGACTGAAAAAAAAAAAAAAAAAATTCACCTGTAGATATAAAAATTGATATCTACAGGTGAAAAACTTAAGTAGGTTTAGCGGGTGGTAGGGCCTTGTGCAAGGTCCGTCCGGATCGCTACCACCATCTTACTCGCTAGTCCCGCCGCTAAACAGCAGTGCTTGCACTGCTGTGTTCCGGTGTGGAGAGTAAGACAGCCGGGGAAATTACGGGCACAAGAGGCATTTCATCTTAGTCCTCTAGGTTGGCAACACATTTGCAATCCCTCCGGGGTGGGTTGCGGGTGTCTATGGGCAGTGGTGATCACTTACCATCAGGTGACCCACTTGCTCGTTTACCTTCCTATTCATATAAAAAAAAGGTACATTATGTTGTATTATGTCGTATGTAGTAGTGTACACGGGCCTTACCATGACGTCCTAATTCCGACTCAGTTCGAGTTTTAGCTGTCACTTTTAGTATGAATCTGACAGCGAGCGAACCTAAACTGAATCGCATTAAGACGTCATGGTAAGGCCCCAGCAGAACTGATATAGAGGACTTAAGTCATTTTTCTAATTTGGCACGTCAATTTGTCTATTCGCATGTAATGATACTCACACATACAACAGGTCATTTAGGGGTAACTATGACGTCTTAATGGGATCCAATTCCGGTTTAGTTTAGGTTCGCTTATTACTTCTCTCCCGTTAACTGGGGTGACTTTGGTAATTTTGGGGCTACTTTGATCGTTTTAAAATTGCTATAAAATCGATATTATCCATATCCGGTGAATGTTTGGCATGTAGACGCAAAGGCGATCGACGAGGACATTAATTGGAAGCAGTAACGCATATAAAAAATAATGGTTTTGTCATTAAAACTACTTTTTAAAGTCACCCCGTAAATCAAAGTCACAATACAATACAATACAATAACCCTTTATTGAACACCACATATGACAATCAAAACAGAAAAAAGGTATACAGAAGTAATAAGGTAACAATAGGCGTCCTTATCGCTACAGAGCGATCTCTACCAGGCAACCATAATGGACCGGAGAAAAGAACAGATCTGAGCAGGTGGTGCAATTCAGAATATATATTAATATACCTAAGTAGTGAAAATACATACATACTAATACACATAATACAAGAAATAATACACTATACATGAAACACATTTATAATAAATGGAGATATATATAGACACATATACACATACATAAAAAGAAAACCAGCTATAAGAATCATGGACAGGATGACAGATAGTGCTCCTTTAGCATAGTTTAGTTAGTCACCCCAGTTTACTGTATACCTTTTTCTGTTTTGATTGTTATATGTGGTGTTCAATAAAGAGTTAGTGTATTGTATTGTATTGTTCGCTCGCTGTCAGATCCATGCTAAAAATGTCAGCTAAAACCTGAACTGAGTCGTAATTGAATCGCATCAAGACATCATAATAAGGCCCCAGCTTTATACCCCCTTTTTGACAAATAAAGTTTCGTTCCCTCATTCATTCTAACAACACCTGTACCAAAGTTTCGCTCCCTGAGGACTTCAAATTCCGAAATTCGCAGTTCATGTAAGGTACCTCATTCTTACCTGTCCTATTTGGCAAACAAAATTCTAACCTCAATGTGCAAATTTTTGTAAAGAATAAGGTGTATTTATGTGGTGTTTATGTGTTGTAATTGTGTCGTACAGACACATCATTCAAATAGATGACGCTTCGCGACAAATAATCGCATAGTAACAAGGTCACGTGACAGTTAGTAATAGATAGAAAAATTCGAACGCTTACTCACCTGCTATGGGTGGTGTAGGGGTATAGCACGCGTCACGGAATGACGAGGACCCGGGTTCGATTCCCGGCCATAGCTTTACTTTTCGGATTTTTCTATGTGTTCTAATTTTCAGTGTCGTTTAGAAATTGTATTTATGTTATCAAATAAACCTGAGGCAACATTTTGTACATAATTTTGCTGATATTTTATCTCCAGTTCCTTTATTTACGATGAAATAGCTAAAAAATAACAAAAATGAGACGTTTTGAGGTTAGAATTTTGTTTACCAAATAGAATGAATAGACAAGAATGAAAAGACCTTAGTAAGTACTACTACCGTCCCTCTTACAGTTAAATGAATGACTATTGGTTAGAAAGGAACAGAACGAACTTCGAAGCTAACCTGGACATAAACCTTGTGGTGTAACCATAGCTGTGATGGTATAATTAAGTTGACATCATTGTAGCTGTTATTCTTGAACCCGCAGCCACAAATTACTCTAAACCACAGTCACGACTTTGTAAAATTAAATTACGCATTCATTTGATTGCAGGTACATTTAGTGAGGGAATAGAAATGGAATCTTCATTAAGAACGGTAAGTGTTTTTATCTATATACATAATTGGCTGTTGTCCTCGATAAATTCGCGGGAACTATGCGATATTCCGGGATAAAAACTATCCTGTGTCCTTTTCTGGGACTGTAATTATCACTGTACCAAATTTCAATAAAATCGGTTTTGCCATGAAAGAGCAACAAACATCCAAACATCCAAACTTACAAACTTTCGCCTTTATAATATTAGTAAGATAAACAATTACTGCGTTCTTTGATCTATCTGAACTTTTAATTTTCAACTAGTAAATATGTTATAGGAAACGTTTTGCGATATATTTAAAATCACACAGTACACTATATATATACACAATTTATTTACACAAAGTATTTACAAATAACAATATTAAAACAGAGCTAAATAGGAAAGCAACTACGCGCAAGCAAGCCTACTTAGAAGAAGAGAGCGCGCATGCGCGAGTTTTGCACAAACTCCCAGTTTCCACAGAAACCGGAATCGGAAGTCAATGACAAAACTTACTTAAGACTATTTACAATACTATACATAAAAATAAGGCAGTCGCCACAACGTCACTCTCACACAATCCTATCACTCTGTCCCTTCCTCATCCGCATAAAAAAAAACACTGGGTAGCACTCTGAGTGCCGGCAGAAGTAAAAACTACACACACGCACTCGCGCAAAAATAAAAAAGAAGAAAAAAAAAAAAAAACTTTTTCTACACGAGATTCGAACTGTGGTCATTTGAGAGAACACTGTTATTCCACACCTTATACCTCTAGGCCAAACGCACATACGTTAAAGCGACGAAACAACGTAAACTTTAAAAATCTAACGCGACTCTAGTTTCATTTGTATTTCAAAATAAGCTCTTGGAGGATCCTGATAACCTTGTACTTAAACTCTCCCTCCGTCTTACGCCTGACGCGAGTTTAACATTGTTTACCCATCCCAAAGACTGCCCAACGCCGCTAAAGAAGGTTTCGCTTCAAAATCACCTCTTCCTTATCCGCTTCCACAAACTTTGTGGTTAAAAAAGCACTTCCTCGTCAACCCTAATCCAAATCGATTCGAAAACACCGAATAGAGCCGCTGCCCTCAAAACGTCTTCGTATTTTAAAAATATAATATGAACAAACCTCGCTCGCATTTGCGTAATCTATGGTACGAGCTGTTATCTGTTTTCAAAAGTAACAAAAAAATGTACTTGAGAGAAATGTTACTGCGCTGTATTTTGTAAATAATTAAAAGCCGCACACTTTAATTACTTAATTATAAAGCAGCAAACCCTTGGTTCTCACGCTAGCATTGTTAACATAACTCATTTGTTGTTGGAACTGAAAGTATGTCCTATACCTTATTGATTTGAAACAATATGGCGTCTAAAAACATTTGACAGCCGTGTGCTTTTGCTACAAAGACTGTTGTGAGATTAAAGTAACATACCCAACAGTTTTTTTGTTTTCATTAAGAATTCTTTATGTTTTTGTGTTGAACAATACTTCAAGTCAGTCGGATTTTTTCATAAGTACCTATCCCTGTTACTTTTTTGTAGTCTTCCGTCAAGAAAAAGCAAAGGGAAGATGCCCATGCAGGCAAGTCTAAATATACATACATTTGGTCAAATTGATGCCAATTTACCTAAAGCGAAGCCTGTATTATCGGTACCAGGCAAGGGATAAAAATACTTACATAGATAAAAGTCTTAATTAATTAAAAAATACTTACCTACATTGCTTCACCGGACTCCACCCAAAACTCCACCGGGGGTCGAACCCGGGACTTCAAGCTTCTCTGCACTTGGCCACCCGGTTGTCTAATAATAAACCGCTTACAAAGAAAACCTACGTATTGTATATATTGACAGACCTCTAACAATTTGCTGATGCCCTAGTACTTTTGCTCCACGAGTCAACAAAAAACACTTCAAAAATCGAACGCGATTCATTCGTATTTCAAAATAAGCTCTTAGAGGATCTGATATCCTGGTACTTAAACTCTCCCTCCGTCTGACGCCTGACGCGAGTTTAACATTTTTTACCCATCCCAAAAAGTGCTCAACGCCGCTAAAGAACTTTTCACTTCAATAAATTCTCACTTTTTAGGAGTTTCTAACTTTGATATCAACATATTTTATTATATGTTGTTTCTTACCGAACGCGTGACCTCAAATGACCCAGCAAATGTTACTTTACGTCATTTCAATCATTACTCTTACGTTAGACTGTTATTTATAGATGCTACGCAATATAGATCTTATTTCATTGAAGATAAGTGTCTGTTTTGGATGACCGTTGTATTGAAAGTGTAAGTTTCTGCAGCAGATTGCTAGGATGGAATTTTATGGGATAGTAAAGTTATACATACATACATACCGTCACGCCTCTTCCCCACAGGGGTAGGCAGAGATTACTTTGTTCCACTTGCTACGATCCTGACATATCTCTTTCGCTTCATCCACATTCATCAATCTCTTCATACATGCTCGTCGGTTTCGGGGACTCTTGACCTGGCCTTTTTCCAAAACGTCCCCGATTTGATCACGAAACGTGCGTCTAAACCTTCCCCTCGCAACGCACCCATTCACACTTAAAATTATGCATACATAAATAACGTCTTTATTTCTTACGGGGTAGACAGAGTCTAAGATAACAAGACCTAAAGGCCACGGATATCATGATTGTGGGCGTGGAAAAGGGGAATCAAAATAGTGATGGGTTGTCGCATCTAAAAGACGAACAAAAGAGGAACGATTGCAAAAATAAAAATGGCGGAAATGATTTCGGCTATGTTGCGTGTTGCAAAGTATTGTTTATTTTGAGACAATGGATAAGAATACGAATTGAAAAGTAACGCATGACAGCACATTATTATGTTAAGTATTAAGTGCATCAAACGAAATCATAGAGTCATCTCATCAATCATTATTTTAAAAGCGAGGCGTGACAAGACGCGGATATATAATATATAATTATATTAGGTCAAGAGTACCCGAAACCGACGAGCATGTATGAAGAGATTGATGAATGTGGATGAAGCGAAAGAGGTATGTCAGGATCGTAGCAAGTGGAACAAAGTAGTCTCTGCCTACCCCTGTGGGAAAGAGGCGTGACGATATGTATGTATGTACTCGTAGACTATACGTGATTGAGTAATAAACAAACATCCATCCATTAGATTAGTAGGGGTTTTATTATATTTATAAAGAAACAAAGTTCACCTCTTTATAATATTAAAAACGTATGCTTATTTGATTTAATAGTAATAATTTCCGCATGGAAATGATACGAGGAAATTGCTACCCATTACTTATCATTAAGTTCTGTATACGGAACCCTAGCAAATCAACATTAAAATAATCTAAACAAAAACTAATTTCGTGTTACATAATTGCAAAGAGCACGTATGTCAGGAGATGACTAAAAAATTACACTAAGGTTCAGAGGTAAGGTAAGTTTTGTTGACGTTACTTCGGACGTCTCAAACACGATTGCATTAAAATTTCAAATAGTAATAGAATAGTTTGTTGTTGATCTTCCGCAGAGTTTTAGAGCTTTCTAGCTTCCGTGAGTGCACGAAAGCAGGCAAAAGTGACGGAAAGATGTAATCCTACTTACATACATAGTATAAAACAAAGTCGATTTCCACTGTCTTTCTGCCTGTCCCTATGTATGCTTAGATCTTTAAAACTGCGCAACGAATTTTTAATGCAGTTTTTTTTTAATAGATAAGAGTGATTCAATTATCTTTACTGAACACCACATAGTAAACAATACAGACAACAGGCAGGTATATAGAGAAAATTATTACGTAAGCAATAAGGCAGCCTACATAATAATTATAGAATATGGCGGCTAATATACATAGAATACTACCTTCTGCCCGCGACTTCGTCTGCGTAGAATTATACATATAAAAAGAGTCATTGCGAACACTTTGATTGACGAATTTTCGTTATCAATCACCCCAAAACAGCTGAAAAAGTCTGGAGTATTACATAGGCTACATTTTATCGCGGAAAATGTGCCCCACGGAATAGCCATATAGTGATCGTTAGTGGAATTTATCAGGCAGCTCCCGTTATACGTGCTTCATGCGTAATGGCGTACCCATACATACATCTCAAAAGTAAATTATTGACCATCATTGTGCGTTTGAACTCAGGATGTTAACTTTTTACAGTATTTTATACAATAGCCTTAAAAGGTGTTTTAAAGGCGATTACATACTAATATGGTACGATATTTTAAGATTTGATGATGCATTACATACTTATACATACATAGCGTCACGTCTCTTTCCGTTAAGGGTAGACAGATACTACGTTGTTCCACTTGCTACGATCCTGACATATCTCTTTCGCTTCATCCACATTCATCAATTCGTTTCGGGTACTCTTGACCTGACCCTTTGTCAAAACGTCCCCAATTTGGTCACGGAACGTCCGTCGAAGCCTTCCCCTCCCAACGCACCCATTCACACACATCTTTGGCCTCATCTTACCTTACCATCAGGTGAGAGAGGTCAATCGCTGGTCAGTTTATAAAAAAAAAACGCCCTAAAAATCTGTTTAGTTAATCTTCTTTCATCCATTATAATAAATCACTAACTATTCCCCGCGGCTTCGTCCCCATTCCAGTATCTAGGACCTCTATCTAGGGCTTCATAGTTAATTAATTAATTAAGTATTGTAGTTAATTTTTATGTGTTTTTAATTTTCTGTTCCTTTTTATTTTTCTTTAATGTCTGTCTTAGGTCTCAATGCCTAAGTGTCACACTGTAATACTCTGTAAGATATTTTATAAATGAATAAATAAATAACTAAATAAGAAATAAATAATACTTAGGTCCTCTACCCGAATCATAATTTCACCAGTTTTCTTACTCTCCACGCCGGAACACAGCGCCGGAAGTACTACTGCTTAGCGACAGCATGAGCAGATCCGGACGGACCTTGCACAATCCGCAAATAAATGCTTTAATAAAAGTTGAGAATACACTGACAACTTACATTAATATCTGCGCCTATTGTATACCCGGCCTTATGCTAATACGCTGAGGATATCGTGTAGTTACTTCTTAATGTATTTCCTATGTTACATAACCATTAGTTTACGTAAATAGGCAGATGCGAAGTAAATGGTCGCAAATTGATGGCAAATTACGCTAAATCGGTTTAACGGGAAACGTCACACAGTGCTATTGGGGTCGGATATAAGTTAAGAGAAAATGCGGCAGATGGCGTTGTATCCTGTGCCACAGAATAAAAAATTGTGACTAGAACATAGTTTTGCCCGTAATTACTTTCTTCTCTCTTCAAATAGGAAGTCTTTATTCCATATCCCGTGGGAATTTTTAAAACTCTTGTAATTGCAATTTCGTGCCTAATTACAAGACTTCGGTAAAAAATTACGGAGGTCGAGCCCCTTTGCAGCGAACACGTGTATCCCATTTAGGCCCTATCCCGTGGGAATTTCCAAATACATACATACATATCGTCACGCCTCTTTCACACAGGGGTAGGAAGAGACTACTTTGTTCCACTTACTACGATCCTGACATACCTCTTTCCAAATATCCTATCTTAATGCACCTCTATCTTGAATCGGCCGACGTCGATCTCAAGATAATGCCTTTTTAGGCTAACGAAGGGCTCACGTACCATAGATATTAATATGGCATTAATTCGCCTCAAATCTAACGCGTGCATCTTCCAATTCGGTCCATTGCCGAGACCGATAAAGCCGCCGCCACACGGGTCAAGGGGCGGCATTGGCGCGTCATGTTGGTAGCACTGATTTGATTTCTCTATTCATACCATTCGTGATTCAACGGGTTTGGGATGTAAGGTCTTTGGAAGCGAATAGAGATCGCCATTGTAATTATATTGCTATAATGGTCGTCATCATTAATGGGTGGATGGGGCACGCTATGGAAGTGCCATGTGTGCAGTAGGTACGTATGCTAAATCAGCATGTCTTAAAAGTTAGTACATTGAATTTACGAGTCCAAATCGTTTAAAATAAAATATTAAATAAAAAACTTAAAAACCTCCACCCAAAGAAACTTAAGAGTAGTTTCAGAAACAACCCTTGATAATGAAATTTTGTGCCAAAAATGCCTTAGGTACATCATTTAAAAAGAACTATTGTACTTATTTGTCTTATGTTTATTTTCACAATAAAGAGTTTACAATAGCAAACTGCAGGACCGATTATTACCAATTATGGCTAAGAACTACCGCAAGCTGGTTTCCGAATTAAAATGTAGCATAGTAGCAAATTCTGCCGGCATAAAGAAATTATCCATCAATTATTATCATTATAATGTTCATCCTTTATCTTAAATACTAGGTACCCACAGAACCAAGCTTTGTACGGTGATATTGTCCCGTGATAATTTATTCAATTGACATTTATCCAATTCAACAAAGGCTTATCTTGGTTAGCGCTCCAATCTAGGTCATGATTTTGACAGTGGCATAAAAAGGTTTTTTTTAACAGTTGACCCTAACTTTCGTAAAACCTTATATGGCGGGGCTTTCTATGAAGCTAATCAGCCTAAACTTTACAATAAACGTTGAATAACACGTCCACAATGAAATGACAACTGTATCGAATATGGTTGGTTATATAAATGTGACTCTGACAGGGCTTGTAATATGCTTTTGTAAACAAGATAATAATGGGTTAGAAACATTATAAAAATTGCGCAACTAACACAATTAACGTCACTGTCAGGAGGATTAAAAGAAATAAGAACATCTTCTACAATCTAAATCTAATATATAAATGAATTGCTGTTCGTTTGTCTCGCTAAAACTTGGGAAGACTGTACCGATTTGAATAATTTTGGTTTCGAAACATTTGTCCAAGTCCAGCGAAGGTTTAAATGGCGGCATGACATTAAAAAAACGGAACGCGAGCGAAGCCGCAGGCCACAGCTAATCTATACATAATAATGAAAAAATAAAAGTGGCAGTTTAGTAGCTAGTAACAATAACATAGAAATTTATACTCAATAGAATAAAAAAAGTTTTTTATGCTAAGTAACACATGTAAACTTAAAGTTTTGGCGATTTTTCAAATAGGTACCTATTCTTTTAATTGCACTAATTGTTACAAATCGGTAACGATATTAAATGCACTAGCATTCGCTCACTTGCTCAGCGGATCGTTTAGCAGCTACCTGCTTAGCTGCTCTGTGGCCCATTTCTCGAAGCTACGAACTACGATTCTACTCTAACCTGGCAACATTAGTCTTATTCCTACCACTGATTGGTCGATTGAGCTAATTGTTGCTAGTTTAGGCTTGTATTAAAATAATAACTTGCATATCTGGCTGTTTCTTGCTTAGCAGATCTTCTGGCAGCCAGTTGCTTAGCGCGCTAGCAACTTGCATTATTTTCGTCAAGCTGTATAACCATCAGGCCATCAGCAGAAGTCAATTAGAAAAAAAAACATTATTTGCTTGACCAACATAATTGGCATGTCTTAATCATGAGTGCCGTGTAACAGAAAATGAAGACATATTGTTTTATAGTGTTTCTTCATTTTATTACCGTCTATATTGTTAATTGTTCTCACGAGAATACAAAAACATGTGTATATTTAAAGTTATGCTGTTACTTAAATAGCTACAGTGTAGCTACCGACGGACACACAGTAGTCAAGATTTTTAGGAACTCATCATCGCCATCATCATCTGAAAATAGGCATAAGAGCTCCATAAAGACCGGTCTTGCACGGCTCTCATACAGCGGACTCATTCGACCTTCACCAGAGGCCTTAACATTACGTCTTTCCGACTCAGTTCAGGTTTTAGCTGTCATTTAGAATGGATCTGACAGTGAGCGAACCTAAACTGAATCGCACTAAGACGTCATGGTAAACCAGGTCATCATACCTACCACCTTGTTCTGGTAACTGGTTAATACTGATTTTAAAAAATGAAATTAAGCGAAGTGTCACAATGATGACTTACCGTTCATATATTAATAGACAATACACACACATATCGAATCGAGTCGAATCCAAGAGAAACTTTTAGGGTGCGACCAAACCGCCGCGTATACGCAGTGACGTGTCGTGTGCGTCACGTTTTCTCACCGTTTCTTCATACATTTTGTTGCGATTCCGTAACGTCATCGTTTTTTAAGCGGCGGTGTGGTCGCACCCTTAAAATACACGAACAGGAAGGGGTTTTTTTAGGTTAATTTTTAATCATTTTTAACTTTTTTTTAAATCAATTTTCCTAGTTTAAGTGTTCTTTATTGTTATTTTGTTGTTAATAGTTTGTAGTTTTAATTAAAATACATACATACATAAATAACGTCTTTATCCCTTACGGTGTAGACAGAGCCTAAGGTAACAAGACCTAAAGGCCACGTTTAGCATAATTGTGGGCGTATAGGTGGAAAGGGGAATGAAACTCGATTGGCTTTTACCATCAGCGCGGGAAGAGAAGGATGCTGCATATTTATTCTTATGGCAGCTGATAGGTGGGTTCGCGGGTGGTAGGGCCTTGTGCAAGCTCCGTCCGGATCGCTACCACCATCTTACTCGCTAATCTTGCCGCTAAGCAGCAGTGCTTGCGCTGCTGTGTTCCGGTGTGGAGAGTAAGACAGCCGGAGAAATTACGGGCACAAGTGGCATTTCATCTAAGTCCTCTAGGTTGGCAACGCATCTGCAATCCCTCCGGGGTTGCGGGTGTCTATGGGCGGTGGTGATCGCTTACCATCAGGGACCCACTTGCTCGTTTGCCTTCCTATTCACATAAAAAAAAAAAAAAAAAAGGTACATTTGGAAACTAACGCCTGTTATTTAATAGTTTTTTTCGATAGTGAAAGGATGTTCTTATGGTTGCATGTCAACAATAATATTCAAATATCAAATTAGAGTTAACAAATTACACTGCAAGGTGCGGATATGCACAATTTAGTTGTCAAAACACACGATAGGTGCCGTCTGTTAGGAGATTTATTAGCTGTTGGGCAATTTTTTGCTGAGTAGCTACGGTCCACAGAAAAATGCTATGAACATCAAAATATTTCCTTGCTACTTGCCACGCTTGCTTGATTTGCTTGTGTGGTTTAAGTCATAGTTAAGTTTGTGGGATTTATATGTGAGGGTTTGAATGTAAAACATATATTTCGCACAGGCTTGGCTATCTTGCGCGTGAGTAGCGGAGTAATAAGGTAAATATTTTATGTTCATTAAAATGGACCTCCGCCAAGTAACGCCTGATTCAATAAAAATATTTTAAAAATACTATGTTTTAGAACTATCAACAGTCATGCTGAGCCTGGTTTTTAGGTCTTGTTACCTTAAGGCTCTGTCTACCCCGCAAGGGATAAACACGTGATTTATGTATATTTTAGAATGATACCGGAATATTTCATTGGGTACCTAACTTTTTGGGTTAGCTCAATAAAACACTCTCAAAGGTTTTCCACTGATTTTGAGCGAAACCAATTTTAATTATTTTGACATTGACATTTTGCGACAAGGTTCTATCGTAGCTCGACAGTTAAATTCTGCGAAGAGACTGAATCGCGTATCTCTGCAGTACCTTTTGTCATACGATATCGCAACAATTTCTTAAGCAGCTGTATGGTAAGTCATTATGACATTAGCAGTGAAAAGGTTCCAGTGGTACGCGATTCACTTTCTCTTCTTCATCTTAATGCGATTCAAATCCGATTCAGTTTAAGTTCGCTCGCTGTCAGATACTAAAAATGACAGCTAAAACCTGAACCGAATCAAAATTGAAGCATTGTGAAAGTTTGCTAAAAAATGACCGTTGTTTGTTTTGCTGATCGTACATCAAAGTCAAAGATCGTTAGCCTATTGTGCAAGTTCGCGTAACATTTTATTACAAGCATTACATACAGAATTAGTTCGGTGTGTATGATAATGATGCCTTGTATGGTTGCGGATTCTGATAGCCTAAATGGGACTGCACTTGGAGGCCAAGAGATAACTCGTGGATCTTGCGAGTATAATCTATAGCAAGGTTTTGCATTATTTTGCAAATATCTAGGCTCTAATAACTACCATACTGGTCTGGAAGCAAAAAAAAAGCCGTGGTAGCCTAGTGGTTTGACCTGTGGCCTCTCAAGCAGAGGGCGCGAGTTCGAATCCCGGGCTCGCACCTCTGAGTTTTTCGGAATTTATGTGCGAAATTACATTTGAAATTTACCATGAGCTTTTCGGTAAAGGAAAACATCGTGAGGGAACCGGACCAATCCCAATAAAGCTTAGTTCGGTACCCTTCTGTGTTGGAAGGTCAGATGGCAGTCGCTTCTGTAAAAACTAGTGCCTACGCCAAATCTTGGGATTAGGTTGTCAAAGCGGACCCCAGGCTCACTGAGCCGTAGCAAATGCCGGGAAAAACGCTAGGAAGATGATGACTGGTCTGGGAGCAAAGAAAAAACATAGCGTAGCTGCTTCTCTTCCCGCGCAGATGGTAGCCCATCGTAGGAATGGGCGAAAACCTTAGGAATCTTAGAATTAGGCAATGCGCCTAGCAACCCATCACTATTTGGGTTCCACTTTTTCACCTATACCTACGCCCACAATCATGCTAAACTTGTTGCCTTAGACCACAAAATACCACCATTACCTACCCTGCATTGCACGGTCTCATCGTCTAAGGAAAGAATAGATGGGCCCAGCGTACGAACCCCCCTTGGCGCGGTCCTGGCGGAAGACGGGGCCAGGGGGGGGGGCGTTTGTGGTGAAACCCTAGTGGCATCCCTCTGCGTCCCCGGATTGAGGCAACGCCGGAGAGTTTTTAGTCCGGGGGGTGTCCCATATACCCTAGGCAACCGTAAAGATTTCCTCTCCGTTAAAAAAAAGGCCACAAAGTACCACAACCCAGAAAGTAACATTGTTTGTCTGTCTGTGCGCTGTGTCTGCGCTTCTTTAGCTAAGACTTCAAGAGACCAAGGCTTTCTCTGATCAGCCAATACAATAGAACATCGTTTAATCAAAAAACAATCATGCCAACGCAACGGCGCTAACATTGCAAAATACGGCAACAATGTCCCAATTACTGGCCATTGTTTTTTTTTTATTGTGGGATGGGAAATGGTAACACCACAATGTGTCATAACGTTTATTATCTGTGCTCGTAATATTTGGACTGTTATTTTGCAAAATTCCGTTTTGTCATTGCTTGTTTAAAACAACAAAGTGTTGTAAATTGAGTTGCCGCTTTCGTCTCAACTTACAAATGCATGTGCTTCCTGTTAAAATCATTATCTGGTCTTTTATTTAAACAACAGGGCTATTATTTAAACAACAGTGAAGGCAAATGAGCAGGTGGTAACCTGATGGTAAATTAGCACCACTATTCGCAGTATTTGCAATACCAGGACCCCGTATCATAAAGCTACAAATTACAATTTACAAGCGGAAGTCTCTATCTAACACATAGGGTCAGAAAGAGCCTTCCGCTTGTAAATTATAATTTTTAGCTTTATAAAATAGGGCCCAGAGGATTGAAGATGTATTGCCAGCTGGGCTAAGATAGAATACATTTTGTGCCCATGTCCGATTTACCATATCAAGGTCCATAGACAAATTAGACAATTAAAAACGACTAAAAATAAGTAATGTGTAAATAAGTAACACCCGTGTGTGTTCCTGCAAAATAAACTCATTTCATTTTCATTTCACTTCAATTCAATCCTCGGGGCTCTTTTATGTTTATACCTTTTTTAACAGCCTTTTTAGTGTTTGCTTGGCAAAAGCCTCCCCTTTCTCTTTCCACCCGTATCAGTCACTGTTTTAAAGTTTACATTACTCATCTAATGGAAAATCCGGCCCTGTCGGTAATTTCTCTTCACGCTGGAACACTGCAGCGCAAGCACTGCTTGGCGGTAGGATTATCGAGTCGGATGGTAGTCGCGATCAGGACGAACCTTGCTTAAAGTTCTACCGCAAAAATATTTGAAACCAAATGAGCCGACGTAATAAAACCAATGTGCCAACATAACAAAAATTTTACACAATCAAATCGTGGCGCGCGCCGCCCTGCGTTGCAGCTACCTTCGTAAACGTGACTAGACGCTCTTCGTAAACTCTTCGTGACGCCATTTCGAAATTCAATAAACGAATTAAAGGCATTAAAGTGCAAGTTAAAGTCCAAGTGATATACGTTTAAAGTTTAATCTATAAACAAAGTAGTTACTCGCGAGCAACAAGGGGCGAGAAATTTAAGAACAATTCCTTCATACTCTTCCCTTCATGCTCTACCAGAACAACCAAATGGAAAACACTCTCACTCCTGGTTTTAGGTTATGAGTTGTATGGAAATGACAGCTGTCAAAAACAAATCAAAATCACCGACATTATTACAACGTCATCATTCCTCTGTTGTTCTTATTACACTCGATTTTTTACGCATCTCGACTACCTAGTACAGCTCTATGGATTGAAAGTCAATCGGTAATTTAAAAAGTTCATCAATCAACGATAACAATCGATACCTAATTCATTCGCAATCGTAATCGGACGCGTAATTATTAGCAATAAACTGAGTCGTGTTCTAGGTTGTTCACATAACCCGTATAATAATTAATAATTATTACGTCGAAACTCTCGCTTCATAACTCCTTCATAAGCTTTCTTAGATTATAATCTTAATTCGTAGAGACGGCTGAATGGCTGCGGTCAGCCATATTAGTTGGTAAATGTTATTGTCATTCATGTCACGCTTGTGTTAAGATTGTCTTGACTTTTTGAATATTCGTCATCATAAGTAATTAAATTGTCAAAATAAAACCTTGTAGTAGCGTGCAAATTCGGCAAGTGAATATAGAATCCAGTGTTAGCAGAGCCCCGTTTCCTAAGCACAATGTAAGCAGGGTCAGGGGCTACCATGACCTCTTAATGCGATTCAGTTTAGGTTCGCTCGCTGTCAGATTCATACTAAAAGTGACAGCTAAAACTTGAACTGCGTCGGAATTAGGACGTCATGGTAAGGCAGGTTATTCTATACACCTATTGGCTACTTACATAGACAGACAAACACAAAAAATAGGTTTTTAGACTACCCTTCATTTCATTTCATTTCATTTATTTATTTGTAAAACATTTATTTGTATGATTCCGCTTTCCACCTATATGGCTCACAATTATGCTAAACGTGGCCTTTAGGTCTTGTTACCATGAGCTCTGTCTACTCCGTAAGGGATATATTTAGACGAGATATTGTGAATGTGTATGTATCTTATTGAGTTGACTTAGAGGGTCGATGTTTTCACAGCTCCAAGGGACCGCAAACCTCAGTATTTGGTAATAATTCCAACTTCATACCACTGCGTGTTCCTATGAAAATGGGTCTTGACAGACGGACGGACAGACGACAACAAAGTTAGCCTATACATAGGATAGGGGTACCATTTATTTTTAAAGTACAGTCAACTGGGGTGATTTACAGGGTGACTTTAAAAAGTAGTTTTAATGACAAAACCATTATTATTTATTTTTGTTTACTGCTTCCAATCAATGTCCTCGTCGATCGCCTTTGCGTCTACATGCCAAACATTCACCGGATATGGATAATATCGATTTTATAGCAATTTTAAAACGATCAAAGTAGCCCCAAAATTACCAAAGTCACCCCAGTTCACGTACGGAACGCCAAAAATTAAAGACTGAGTCATTTAACCAAGGTAACAATTTTGCACCAAATGCTCCTCACCTTTTGACCTAACCACGCCTTTTCGTAGCCTGAATCCAATCCTAAATGTTGATTTAGAGTACCTATTTAACTTAGCCAAACCGATGAATACATTGCGGGCTGTGGATGGTACAAACTTTGCCCTTCGCTATAGCAGCACGCAATGTTAATGCTCTGGGTTAATGGTCGCAATCTGAAGGTAACAATGCCGTGGAACCGTAACATTTAGTGTCGCAGATAGGGTCACCGTCAGTTCGGATATTTGCGGACATTTTGGTGTATAGTCCTGTTTTCGCTTTTTAAAATGTCTAAACTTGTGACAAAGCAAAACAAATCTCGTTTAAGTCGTGATTTAAAAATAAAATTAGATTTATTATTTTCTGCAAGACACTCTAATATTTACACCTATTTTTGTGAAATGTTAACTGTCGCGTTCATTTTTTTTTACTACAAAAAATAATTTGCAAGGTTTACTGTTTCATTTTGATAAAAAAAGTACCGACTTTACTTCATAATGCGAAATACTTATTTTACCAGATAGTTGAGCAAAATGACGAAATTCATGAAGGATTCTCTTAGAAAAAACTTAAATTTATTCAAAATCTAGTAGCAGTGTTGGATTAAACTAACGCCATAATCGACTGCAATACAGTATACATTTCATGACACTTACTAACATTTCATATCCGGCTTGTCTCAACTTTTTCAATATGTTTGGTGCCCCTAGTAACAGATGATTCTAAAGTGCAACCACATGATTATTTCATAGGCCAAATTCGTGGTTGATAAGTGTATCGCTTGGTGTACACTTAAACAGATCGTGAGCAGGACATTGGAAAAGCTATTGACATTAGGTACAGTCAACAAATTTAATAGTTATTTTAATAATGCACTAGCGACCCGCCCCGGCTTCGCCCGCGTGATATTCAGATGCTAGCTAACACGGCGCTGCCACAAATTATCGTCATATTTCAAACTAGCATCTGCCCTCGACTTCGTCTGCGTAGAATTATACATGCAGACGTTCCTCTTGTATTACTCTATCTATTAAAAAAAACTCATCAAAATCCGTTGCGTAGTTTTAAACATCTAAGCATAATTAGGGACAGACAGCGGAAGTGACTTTGTTTTATACTATGTAGTCTTTTTTGTGATAGGTAATTCACAAAAAGTCTTGACAAATATAGGTATACCGAAAAAAAAAACATAGTCAATTAGAAAAGGTAAACGTAATTGGGAAATCATCGACATATAACATCACCTAGACTAGTTAGGATGCACTTGCAACTTTGTAGTTCTAACATTGATCAGAGAGAGGCTCGGCCTTGCGCTATGAGTGCATAGCGCTGTCGCAACGCAGTACTGGTGGCAAAACAAAGCGCATATCCGCTGGGAAAACTGTTTTTGAAGTGTAAGTAAACTTCTTTAGCGGCGTTGAGCATTTTTTTGGATGGGTAAAAAATGTTAAACTCGCGTCAGGTGTAAAACGAGGGAGGGAGAGTTTACCAGGATATCAGGATCCTCTAAGAGCTTATTTTGAAATACGAATGAAGCTAGAGTCGCGTTTGATTTTTGAAGTGGACGTTGATTTCGTCGCTTTAACAGTGCGTTCTCTCAGGTGACCAGTTCAAATCTCGCGTAGAAAAAGATTTTATTTTATTTTTCTTTTTTTTGGGCATTGTGCGTATATAGAATAACCTAAAAAATATATTTTAGTTTTTTTGCTTGCATAAAAAAACTCTTTTTTTATAATTTTAGTTTTTGTAGAGGTTGGTTTGTAGAGGTTGAGTGGGCCTTTGAAGTTACTTATGGTTGCAAATACAAGCCGTATTTCATAAAAAAACGAGAAAATCCATGCGTGGAACAAGGCTCATTGTCTTGCTGACTGCACCCGCGCATTCATTGTATGCAGATGCGCTCTGCTCGCTGCGCGTGCGGCGACAAACCTCGCGAACGTGAAAACTTGCCAGATTTGTAAATGATTTGCTATAATTTAATACAGTACATTCCTGCATTACACTTTGTATGCGCTTATTTTATACCCACGACGGAGCAGTTAAGGTACACGCATCTAGAGTGACAGGTTTTATTTGTATTTAATGATTTTTTTTGGCCATGCTGGTCTGGGAGGAAAGAAAAATCATTGAATGTACCAGCTTCTTTCCGCGCAGATGGTAAAAGTAGGGAATCCTAGGAATCATAAATAAATAAATATTACTCATACTCATACTCATACTCATTTATTCGTAATAATTATTGTTATTGTTGTGTTAATTATTGTTGTTGTTGTTATTAGGGAACAATTCACACAAATTGACCTAGTTTCAAAGTAAGCGCTAGTAAGGCTTGTGTCATCATGTTATTGACGGTGTGGCTAGCAACCCATTATTATTTTGATTCCCATATCACCCGAAAATAATAAAACCTTATATTTTGTTACAAAACTACAGCACAAATAAAAAAAATGAAAAATAAATTTATGTTATGTATGTTAGAGTTATACATACATACAAATTAAATTCTTCATTCACTAGTTCAATCAGAACTGTTATTTTCTTCTACCCTACTCGTATTCCAGAAGCGCAGTTAAATAAGAATGTTTGTTTCCAGATGCTCTTCTCCTGTGTGGTGGCCTCCCTGGTGGCCCTGGCGACGGCAGCCAACGAGTACCTCCCCCCCAGCAAGGGGTACAATTACGATACCCCCTCAGTACCCTTCCCCACCATCAGTAATCCAAGCAAGGTACGAACTCGTCCCGCAGTAGCGTTGCTGCAAAATCGACAGCTTTCCTAGCGATGGTTTTAATCGAAACACGCCATATATCGATAGTCATCATCATCATCTCCAGCATACACCTCACTGCTGGGCACGGGCCTCCTCTCAGAATGAGAGGGCTTGGGCTATAGTTCCCACGCAGGCCCAGTGCGGATTGGGATTTTCACACACATTGAATTGCTGTCTATAAACTATCCTGGGGCCTTACCATGACGTCCTAATTCCGACGCAGTTCAAGTTTTAGCTGTCACTTTTAGTATGAATCTGACAGCGAGCGGACCTAAACTGAAACGCATTAAGACGTCATGGTACGGCCCCTGTCCTTCCCCGGTACTGAAACAATCTCTGTAACAAATTTCATTAAAATCGGTTACGTGATTTAGGCGTGAAAGCGTAACAGACAGACAGACAGAGTTATTGTCGTATAGGAATTGAAAAGCCATTTTTTGTGTCTGTACCTACTACCGAAACTACAAAATATATTTTCTTTGATGTATGTTTAGTACTGCTGTAAGGTTGTAACCCTATTTGCCTAGTTAGGGTGCGACCAAACCGCCGCGTATACGCAGTGACAGTTTCTTCATACATTTTGTTGCGATTCCGTAACGTCACCGTTTTTTAAGCGGCGGTGTGGTCGCACCCTTATATGTATAAACCTAACGCACGTAAGTATAAAGACATTCTTCGCCATGGGTGTCTCGTACCAAAACAACATTGTATTAGAGAAATACAATAAAGTTTTAGGGTCACACACTTAAAACTAATGATTCACACAACAATTAAAATAACTGACCTCTTGCCCACGCGCATGCTATATTGTATTATATGCGCGCGATGCAGAGGCCTTGAACCACCGAAACATTGTTAGGCCCAGTTATTCTATGCTAACCATCCTTCCTACTAATTACTACATAGTATAAAACAAAGTCGCTTTCTCTGTCCCTATGTCCCTATGTAATGTATGCTTAAATCTTTAAAACTACGCAACGTATTTGATGCGGTTTTTTTAATAGATAGAGTGAATCAAGAGGAAGGTTTATAATGTACTAGCTGTTGCCAGCGACTTCGTCTGCAAAAAATTCGTTTATCGCTATCCCGCGGGAACTACGCAATTTTCCGGGATAAAAGTTTGCTGCTAAAATATACACTATGATTTTTGTGACACCAAATATGAGACGGGTACACCCAGTAGAATAGTGGAAATTTTCCTGGATAAAAAGTAGCCTATGTGCTATTCCAGACTTTTCTCTATCTATGTGCCGAATTTCATCCAGATCTGTTGGGCCATTCTGGCGTGATTGAGTAACAAACATCCATCCATCCATCCATCCATCCATCCATCCATCCATCCATCCATCCATCCATCCATCCATCCACCAATCCATCCATCCATCTATCCATCCATCCATACTTTCGCATTTATAATATTAGTTAGATAGTTAGATAATACATGCATAATATACCGTGCGAAGCCGGGGCCGGTAGCTAAAGGCTAACTAGGGCTTCCAAATACCAGACTTTTTCAATACCGGTATTAATACCGGATTTTATTTTTTCAATACCGGGATCCCTGTCTACCCCGGGCCCAAGGCCACAAGACCTAAAAGCTACGTTTAGCATGATGGAAAGGGGAATCTGATATTTTAAGTGTCGGTTATCAATGATGTCTCTGTCTGTTTCGTAGTAAGAAATAGAGAACCAATCATAGATAACTGATACTTAGATATCAGGAACTTTACAGAGTCGTGAGACAGGTAAATGTGAAAGCCTATGATGATGTTCGTAACTCTCATGCCAAAATGGTCGAACAGGGATGAAATTTGGCTTACAGCTAATAATCTTTTAGTGAATGTCAGATACTAAGTATACCTACTAGTTAATTATAACAATAGTTGTTGATGATAGAATAGAATAGAATCATTTATTGCAAGTCACATTACAGTTTAAAGGTGGAAATCATAATCATAAAGTAGTACACATGTGACACCCTGCAAGGGCATAGTATCATAAATATTTCAAATTTGGAGCTTAGATTATATAGCCGCTAGTGGCGCCACCAATTGGTCGATAGTAGCTGAAACGACGCGTTCGAGACGTGTTCTATAAACCCCCAACGGCATATACCTACGTCGAAACTTGGTTTCATATTTAGTATGAACACTAACGCGTTTCTTACACATATTAACTTGGATTTAAGTGTAGAATACGGAGCTAGTTGTTGTGATCCGTTGTTTCTGAACGAGCAGTAAATCGTTGGTTAACCGCAGCTTAAACGCTAGTAAAAGTTTAACCGGCCTTTAGAGTATCATGCGAAACAAGCGACCGTGAAAAAGGCGAATAATGCTTTGATAGTTTTGATAGAGCTTCGTACCTTTATAACTGTTGTACCTATGTACGTTATTGTTAACTGAGGCCATCGCGAGATTATGAGATCGTTTATAAATGTACTAGCTTCTGCCCGCGACTTCGTCTGCGTAGAATTATACATATAAACGTTCCTCTTGGATCACTCTATCTATTAAAAAAACCGCATCAAAATGCGTTGCGTAGTTTAAAGATTTAAGCATACATAGGGACATAGGGACAGAGAAAGCGACTTTGTTTTATACTATGTAGTGATGTAGTGATGATGGAAGACCGCATCGCATACATTCATAACATACATACATACAATTTCAAATGTATAAACTCATGTTCCGAATTTATGATGGTAATGAATTTTTGGCATGTTTTTTATGCATTTGTATTGCAATAATTATAATAAATTGTAGATGCTACGTTTTATTATTCACAGGTGTCAATCTAACATAAGAGATACAAAATATTTTAACTTAATTTAGAATTTAATTCAGTGCAGTTATTTTTCAACGGACATGTGATTTGAACGAAATTGTAAAACCACCACATCCATCGCCCAAAGAAACTGTAACGATCGAAACCTGGGTCCTTACCATGACGTCCTAATACCGACTCAGTTCAAGTTTTAGCTGTCACTTTTAGTATGAATCTGACAGCGAGCGGACCTAAACTGAAACGCATTAAGACGTCCTGGTAAGGCCCCTGTAATCTGGTATTAAAACAAGCATAAACTTTTTTTTTTTTTCCAGCAACCGTCTCCAATCAGGCCGCCTCCTCCTACCAGAGGGCCCAACTCATACGTGCCCCCTCCGCCTAACAACCCCCCACCCCCGCCGCCACAGAACCATGACGTAAGTACAATTAACAATTTCGCAGTTGGTTTAAATTATTATCATACCAAAACGCTGGGCTAACGAAGATTCTTTATATTAAAGGTGCGACCACACCGCCGCGTATACGCAGTGACGTGTCGTAGGCGTCACGTTTTCTCACCGTTTCTTCACATTTTGTTGCGTATACGCACCGTCAACGTCTTTTAAGCACCGGTGTGGTCGGATCTTTATGCGGAACTGGGGATGCGTAAAATGGGGAGCTACAAAAAAATTACGCAATAATGCTTTTCTCAGATTTAGGAGTTTGTTTTATTCCTGCTCATACGAGTATAAGAAACATTGACCTCAATTCTAGATACTCGTAGCTAGTAATATACGCTGTTTGTTATGTTCCCCTCCATTCCGTACTAGTGGCGTAACTATAGGGTGGCAGGGCTGGCAAAATGCCAGGAGCCCCCAGCTCTACGGGGCCCCGACTGGCTTGGCCTAGCGCAGAAGGGAAGATGATGCACTTCTTTATAGTGAGGAAGGGCCCCATCTGATGAATTTGCCGCGGGCCCCTGAGTTACGCCACTGTTCCATACATATATGTATCATATGCAAAGTAACAAAACTGACCAGGGGCCTTACCATGACGTCCTAATTCCGACTCAGTTCAAGTTTTAGCTGTCACTTTTAGTATGAATCTGACAGCGAGCGCGCCTAAACTGAAACGCGTCATGGTACAGCCCCTGGGGCCTAACTATGCCATCTATGCGATTCAATTTTACGTCCTAGCTGTCATTTTTGACACTTCTAGTATGTATCTGACAGCGATCGATTCAACTTTAATTCGGAGTTGTATCGCAATAGGACGTCATGGTAATGCCCCAGGGGCAAATTTTCGCGTCAGTAGTGTTGTTGATACAAATGTCCAAAAACAGAGGTACCTCAAATGTAAGAATTTGTAGTAGATATGTGTGGATGTATATTTATATTACATTAAGATCATTTGTTTATTTTAGCTGGGTCTTATACTAAAGTTAAACATCATCTACATAGTGGTCTGGCACGTGGGTTTTCTTCGGGCCATCATAGGCTTTGGTGGTAGGAGGTTCCGTATCATCAGTCGGATTCACTTCATTATTCGTTATATCTGTAACAACACGATCACAAATTTTATTGTCAAGTAAGCATGCAATAATTTGAAATCTTTTCCTCATAACCAAAAAAGAGCGGATGATTTCACAAGGATAAAGAAAAAGTATATTTGTAACAATATTATAAGATAGTTAAAAAACGAAAACAAACACTCTAAAAAATGAAGACCAACTAAGAGCAGTTTTCTCTTAGTTGACGTTAAGTTAATTACAATAATTAAGATTTTATATGAATCAAAGGCTGATCACTTGTATCAAGTGTATCTGTGATTGAACTAATAAAGTAGGTATGTTATTAATCCTAACAGTTGTATACCTTGCATCTGTTATTGACTTTGTTGGCATAATTATGTAACGTAGATTGATTCAATCCTTAAGGATCCTTTTAACAAATTCATTATCACAGATAAAAGTATGTTGATGGTTATGAACATTTTCATAGTTTATTTTGATTATTTTTGTCTTTGTTGATTTACATAAGATTAATTTTCATGTAAATATTGAACAAGATCTTATTGGCTCAGTTACATAGCAATAGTAAGAGCAATCAGAATTACCTTATTTGTACAGGTGGCGGCACGTAAGTCTAACGTGGAGTACGCCCGCCCGCGTCCCCTGCACTCCCCCGCGATGCCTTATTTTCGACTACTGCGCATCACGGTCATCGCTGGACTTACGTGCTGGCACTTGTACCATGACGTCTCAATGCGACTCGGTTTAGGCGCGCTCGCTGTCAAATCAATACTAAAAATGACAGCTAAAACCTGAACTGAGCCGGAATTAAGACGTCATGGTAAGGCCCTTGTAGGCTTATTGTCTAACTCGCTCGCAATCGCCATCGTTTTCATTTTGACAGTTCATGTATGGGCTGACAATTGGCATCGGAATCAGCTAGCTGTCACATTCATACAAGAACTGTCAAAATGAACACGATGGCGATTGCGAGCGAGTTAGACAATAAGCCTACTGGTCTGCCGTTGGAACCATCGTTGGATATATTACCTTCAGTAAGATCACCATTGGGGTCTTCAGTGGGCTCATCATTCAGATCGTCTGTTATATCAGTCCCATTGGGATCTTCAGTAACATCAGAACCGTCATCAGCTGTAAAAGTATTAACAAAATGTTTACTTAATTTGAAAAGCAGTTCGTAATCACACGTATTATCATATTTATCATTTAGATTTAAAGTTCGTAAGTAAAGAGACAAATCTTACTAGGCAGATTTTTTGGGTTTACTGAAACAAAAAAAAAGTAAGTAATTGATTTTTGTTTAGTGGCTCATGTCACGTTCAATATAGCTACCCGGGAGCAATAAAACCGGGGTCGCTTCCCGTAGAAAGTTGTAGAAAAACTGACCCGGTTTTTTTGCTCCCGGGTATAGATGATGTTCAATCACCACATCGACTGATCAATCTGGCTATTGCCGAAGACAGCCAGATTGTATCGTATAGGGAACACAGATGTAGGCTCTGGGTTTCACTCATCAGTTTTCTAACTTATTTAAAAAGAAAAACAAAGCATTACAAAAGTGACCAGGGAATTAGGCTACTTACGTTTAAGAGCACTGTTAGTAGTACATTTGGTAGTAAACAGTGCGTTAGTGGTAACTTCGGCATCTTCTGTCGCTTCGCCAGATTTCTCAACGTCTATGAGAATATCTCCAGTTGCCTTCAATATATTCACGCTATTCAACTGTTCCTTAGGTCCTGCAAATAACATCGTCATTTTAGTGCTAAAACACTCTCTTTTATACGACATGGTAAGGACCCCTTAGCAACATCAAAATGTCACATTACAGCTACTTTAATAAACTATACAATATTATAATTAACATTAAATTAAACAGTTTAAAATCAAATTTTATGCCAAAAATGCCTACAGGTGGCGGCACGCAAGTCGAACGTGGTGTACGCCTGCCAGCGACACCCGCACTCCCCGCGACTCCCCCGCAACTCCCCCGCGATACCTAATTTTCGACTACCCCGCATCAACGGTCATCGCTAGACTTACGTGCCGGCACATGTACATCGTTTTGGAAAAAAGCTGACACTTCAAACTGCTAGACTAAATTTTACCAAACATGGCTCAGAACTACCGCAAGGAAACTGCTTTCGATTGATAAACCCGAATAGAAATTAGTATATCCGTTTGATAGCTACGATGCCACAGAGAGACACACACAGACATCTAATGTCCAACTTCTAACAGCCCTCTGTTTTCGTCGGGGGTTGAAAGTGAAAGAGCCCGATTATTTTCTTCTAAAAGAAAAAGTTGAAGAATTAACTATTAACAGTCGCAAGTCAAGCAAGAAACTAAATCAGGTGGATACAAAATCAGGTGGAAAGAAAATTTAAATAGAAATTTAGATACTATAGATGTCTTTTAGCATATTTCAGTAGTTTATTTTAGTATGCTTAGTTGGTTTGGTCACGTAGAGAGGATGGATGAAAGTAGACTAACTAATCAGATCTATATGGGTGTGAATGGTTGCGTTGGGAGGGGAGGCGTAGACAGACGTTCCGGGACCAAATAGGGCAGGTCAGGAGTACCCGAAACCGGCGAGCATTTATGAAAAGATTGATGAATGTGGATGAAGCGAAAGAGGTATGTCAGGATCGTAGCAAGTGGAACAAAGTAGTCTCTGCCTACCCCTATGAAAAAGAGGCGTGACTGTATGTATGTTACCATCTTTTCGTAGATATTGGGACTCACCAGTCTCGATACCTGGAAGCGATAACTAAGTTCATTAGATTTCGAAAGACCTCTGATTGAAAAGAGTGGTGTATCTTTAGCCAGTAGGCTTATTGTCTAACTCGCTCGCAATCGCCATCGTGTTCATTTTGACAGTTCTTGTATGAATGTGACAGCTAGCTGATTCCGATGCCAATTGTCAGTTTTCATTATAACTAGTAATATTATATGAAACGCGAAATTGTCAACTTGTCATGACAATTTGACAAACTTGTCGAAATTTCCGATTACAAATATGTCAAGCCCAAAATTTTATGAAACATTCAATTATCGAATTGTCGACTTGTTACCTTTTACCTGTCACTGACAATTGTAAGTTAGGTATATGAAATAGGGCCCTGATCGAGTTTGTAATGTAAACAGAATTGTAGCTTGTCACCGACAATTGTCATGTTGTTGAAATAGGAGCCAGATGAGTACCTACCTACCCGGCTTTTAGCTCACGGGATGTCTATCACTCATTTAACAACGCGGTTGGCCTAGTTGGTAGTCTTGGTAGTAACCCTGCCTGCGAAGCATCCTGGGTTCGAATCCTGGTAAGGGCATATATTTGTGTGATGAGCACGCAGAGCAATATTTGTTCCTGAGTTATGGATGTTTCTATCTATATAAGTATGTATTTCTCTATATAAGTATGTATATCGTTGTCTAGTACCCATAACACAAGCCTTACTTGCGTTTACTTTGGGACTAGGTCAATTTGTGTGAATTGTTCCCAAATATTTATTTTATTTTATATTTATTTGACTCGGTACTCGTAACTCCTCGTTGTATCTGTTGTTCATCTGATTTATTACCTATCAATCAATCAATCAATCATTTATTTCATAAATATACCTATATATGTATATGGATACCAAATATTTATGTATTTAAACCAACAAATCTAAAATTACTTAACCTATGTATATACATACGAGTATATTATTTTCGTTTACTCGCTCACTCGCTTACAAAACCAAGATGCTTGTCCATACTTACTTGAAAGCCGTGCTCCATAGTCTGTTGGCACGACAAATTAACATAATATATAAAGTCATTACAGCAAATATATAGTGCGTTGGGATAAATTGAAAAGCGGGGTAAGATAAAAAACCGCCCGTAACTCCGAGTTACGGACGATTTTTTTATCTTACCCCAACGCACTAAGCTATACATGCATCGTCTAAGTAGCCATAGTATATGTAACAATAAATAATAATACGAGTAAGCTTTGCTTAGCGGTTCATGGCCGATTGGTGAAGTTGTCCCGTGATATATGCAAGTTTGTTAGGGTGTATGGATATTTGCTACTTCACGCTAGAACAGCTGAAGAAATCTGGATTAAATTTGGCACAGATATAGCTCATAGTTGGAATTACATATACCTAGAATACTTTATTATACGAAAACGGGACTTAATCACCGTGATTAAGTCCCGTTTTCGTATAATAATGTGTGAAAATCGCGAAAATTTGAATCGATATCTAGAATACTTTTATCCTGGGAAATGGTACAGTATTACTTTTAAGACGATTCGGAAGGCAAACGAGCCAGTGTGTCACCTGATGGTGAGTTAGCACCACGACCCCTGGACACCGACTACCCATAATATTATTTCAATATAAATCATTCAAAGACAATCTCTTACCCATTTCGCGTTCCTTGGCTTTAACTGCTAGAAAAATAATAGCGTTTAATCAATCAATTTCACTAATTCGACAAGTGTCGGGGACAAGTGACAATAAAATTCGAAACGCAATGCGTAGTCGCTATGAAGCCAACCACCATAGATTCTAATCAAGTTTGTACCATCAGCCAAATATGTGGTCTACCACCCTAAGGTTAAAATTCCCTTGCACGTCACAATAACTAACAATCTATGGATATTATCTGGAAATAAAATATTATTATTATTATTATATATAACGTCGATAAGACAGGCTGTCAACTTGAAAGTTCGACTTTAGCGACATTTTCATTTGATAGGAAGTTGGATGAAAAGTGGTAGACCACATATTTGGGCGACCGTACACAGAATGTCACTGACATTGTCACATCGGTGAAATCGACTGTGATTGTCTCAGCAAAACACTGATAGAAACGATAGTAGGTATTATATTCTTCATGATCCTGAGCAAAAATAATCCAAGTTCCAAATATGACAAAAAAAACTACGTCATTTCTTTAAAATTCCCCATCTAGTCTTACCCTGATTTAACGATTCGTATTGTCCATGTGTGGATATTATTGATACCTGGGAATAAGGAACACTATTATAATCGACGATCTAGTTTTTAAGTAGTACTTACCTACGTACACATACAGAGGCCTTACCATGACGTATTAATGCTATTCAATTCAGATTCTTTACCTGTCATTTTTGACACTTCTAGTATGGATCTGACAGCGAGCAAGGAACTTACGCTCGGCGAGAAAAGGTAGTTTAACTCTGGATAGATGTGTAGGTCTCAAGGGGCGGCCTGTGCCCGCAGTGGGACACAAATAATGGCTAATAAAATACCTAAGTAATAGCTACCTGCTATGGGTGGTGTAGGGGTATAGCACGCGTCACGGAATGACGAGGACCCGGGTTCGATTCCCGGCCATAGCTTTACTTTTCGGATTTTTCTAAGTGTTCTAATTTTCAGTGTCGTTTAGAAATTAATAGCTAACTTTTAATTTACACTTACTAAACCTCTTAAACTTTGTAAAGTTTTATTATAGTTATCCAACACCTAATAGCTAGGTATAGGTAGGTACTGTAGCGCACTGGCTACTTCGAAGCGTGATGCATTCCAAATTTGAGTTATTCGAAGAGTATTTCGAATAACTGACATTCCTTAGACAGACGATGTGTACTCGTAGCTACGTTTTGAAATACAATGATTGTGAATATTCAATCAAATCTTTATTTTATCAAATTCCTTAATGGTGGAGGTGCGGGGATCAATACCCCGCTCCTCCACCATTATAAGGAATAATCAAACAAATCTTTATTTTATCAAATTCTTTAATGGTTGAGGTGCGGGGATCAATACCCCGCTCCTCCACCATTATAAGGAATAATCAAACAAATCTTTATTTTATCAAATTCCTTAATGGTTGAGGTGCGGGGATCAATACCCCGCTCCTCCACCATATAAGGAATAATCAAAGAAATCTTTATTTTATCAAATTCCTTATAGTACCTCCCTAACGTAAAATCTAAAGTAGACATGTATCGAAAAGATTCAACGAATTCAATACTCACTAAAATATAACTGAATATTTGAACACAGTGCGTTTTGGTCCGATGCATTTCGCTCCCACTTTATCTTGCGAAACAATAACGATACCATGAAATTTTATTTCACATTTATTTACGTATCGTCGTAAAATTTGAAGCGAAATCTCAGCATAATGGTTCCGTGTGGTGTAAGATTCGACTTGTATGCCGGGTTTTGTTCTATAAATTTTTATTAGTCGATATGCAAATAAGTTTAAGTAGTTACTTAGTTACTTCCAAGGTGGTCCGATATTGTTAAAAACCGACGTTGAGGTTCGGATTCGGAAATTCATTGCGACATCATTAAAAGGAAATCGGTTGGCCGTGTCTCCGAACAAACGCATACCAACCCCTATTTTCTCCCTGGATAATCACATTACTTAGAACGAATAGTTATACCCCTGTTATAGCCTTTTCTCTAATTTTAATCAGCTAGTAGTTATTTAAATACTAGACTTCCGAAAATCACGAAAATTGCTGAATTTCAATGCCATAATTCAGACGGTAGTAAATTTTTTAACGAATAAAACAAAAGGAAAAGTCAGAGGCAAAGGCAAAATCCTTCTTAAATCCTATAGCTCATCACCATTTCCTGCCTATGTATACGTCCCCGCTGTTCACAGGCCTCTCATGAGAGGGCTTGATAGTTCTCACGCGGGCCCAGTGCAGCACGCTTATCACGTAACTCGCTCGCAATCGCCATCGTGTTCATATTGACAGTTCTTGTATGAATGTGACAGCTAGCTGATTCCGATGCCAATTGTCAGCCCATACATGAACTGTCAAAATTAACACGATGGTGATCGCGAGCGAGTTACGTAATTAGCTTGCAGATTGGGAACTTCACATCCTAAAAACAAAATCGGTTGTTTCGAGCAAATAGGTACTAGTCGAATGATATCATCGTATTTTAACACGTGGTCTACTGTGTTTTGTTCTATATTTACTGCTTTCAATTATGTATAACCCTACAATTTTTTATAACAGGGATGTATTATGGGGGTGTACTGAAAATCGGCGTTGTGTCAGTTGGCGAGTTAAAACAAAAAATACTAATTAAATGTCAGAGTAGGGGTGTTAAGTGCCTGTTCAAATATGTATGTATGTATGTATAACTCTTTATATACCTACATAGCAATGTGTGACTTTTGTAAATAAAATGAAGTCTATGCGGACGAAGTCACGGGCAAAAGCTAGTTAGTAATAATGTACCTAGTAAAAATAAGGTTAAAGCTGTACTTAATATATCTGTTTTTTGTAATTGTTGTTTGTTTTGTGGCAATAAATCATCTTTTATCTTTATCTTTGTCTATCTTCCAGCACTCCCACGATGAGCACCACCACCACGAGCCCGGCATGCCGTTCGACTTCGCGTACTCCGTCAACGAGGACGGCAACGATTACAGCCACAACGCCATCTCGGACGGCGACGTCACCCGCGGCGAGTACCGAGTGGCCCTGCCTGATGGCCGCACGCAGATCGTCAAGTACACTGCTGACTGGAAGAACGGGTTCAATGCTGAGGTACGTGTATAAATCACTTTATCCCTTAAGGCGCTGTCAACAGCAAATGACCTTGAGCAGCGCCACTCTTAGCGCACCACACATATGGTTCGCGTGCCTGTGAGTGAAAGAGAAGAAACTATTCCGGCAGCTTGGCGCGCATCTAAAATCTTGCAAATAAGACACAAACAAGAAGAAATAAAAATAAGTATGGATTATTTGTGAAATATGACTCGTTAGCCGTGTAGGTATGAATATGTTGACTTCATGTTTTTAATTGCAGACCCATACGTCGAAAAAATAAAGACATAGAACCGTTTAATGATGAGTTTAAGACCAATCTTTGCAATTATTTTCTATCGAGCCGATTTTGTTCAATTATGTATCGAGTCCGTCTAGCGTGTTTGAAATATGATGAAAATTAACATTATATTTTTTTTGTGTGTAGTTTTTCTTAAAAAAGTGCTTAAATAACATCAATTTCAACAAAATTAGGTGTTGTCAGCCTCTTAAGGTACGCGGGTGGTAGGGCCTTGTGCAAGGTCCGTCCGGATCGCTACCACCATCTTACTCGCTAATCCTGCCGCTAAGCAGCAGTGCTTGCACTGCTGTGTTCCGGTGTGGAGAGTAAGACAGCCGGGGAAATTACGAGCACAAGAGGCATTTCATCTTAGCCCTCTAGGTTGGCAATCCATCTGCGATCCCTCCGGGGTTGCGGGTGTCTATGGGCAGTGGTGATCACTTACCATCAGGTGACCCACTTGCTCGTTTGCCTTCCTATTCAAATTGTCCCACGATATTTTATTTACTAAACTTTTTTTTTCAGGTGAGCTACGAAGGCGAAGCCCGGTATCCCGATCAGCCAACCGGTGGGTACCAGTCAGGCCCGGCCACCGGTCCCGGTCAACAGTACGTCCCCCCCAGCCAAGGCGGTGGTTACCAATACTAACCTGATCAAAATGTGATAATGTGAACGTACCTTTATAAGCCTGGCAACATTTACACCACTTACTTTCGCATTCTCGTATCCAGCCGAATAGTGTGAAAAACAAATCTATGTTCTATGCGTTTAGACTTATGGTTGGTTTTGAAACAATGTGATGGATTAGATAAGTTACGAGGTTGGGAAAGTAAGTGATCGATAATTGCAATGATGAAAAATGAACCATTTGTAATTCAACTTTTATATTCGACTGTATTAGATCTAAAAAGACAAGATATTTTTAAAATATTAGCCTTCACTGATATCGTATCATATAAGCATAATTTGTTGACAATATTTTGTTTTGCAAGAAGTGAAAAAGTTCAATTGTCTATGGTCGCGTTTTGCGCCAACATCTCATTGAAAAAAAAATATGTTACCATTTCTAGTTTGTAAAATAGTTAGAATATTTAATTGATAGTTACCACTATTGGATAGTGTTATTTCAATTTCCATTTCTTGTTGATCTGTTTCATCAAACTTTCTGTATCAGTTCAAATTGTAATTATTTTCATAATACTCATTAAAAACTGCCGTCTTAGTTATATTTATTTGTAATGTCCAATAAACACATTGGTAAGTTGTTAGTAATAAAGACCTTTTGTACCTTATTTTTATACAAAATAAAATAAAATAAATAAAGAAATTGAGTTTTCATTTCATATATTATGTATTTCTGTATTTATAATATAAAAAAGTCATGAAATTAAAAAGTGGCAATACTGTAGTGTCGTCCCTTCCTAATCTATAGCTATAAGAAAACGGGACGACACTACAGTATTGCCACTTTTAAATTTCATGACTTTTTTGACAGAATATACTTAGAGTCTGTCTAACGAAAGCTGAACCTGTAAAAACGCGGCAATTTCAAAAAATCATGACAGGGTAACACAGGATCACTAACACAGCTGCAATTTGCTCAGAGAAATGTACACACTTATAGACAAAATGTTGCCAATCAAATAACTAGTGGGTTCAGCTTTTGTTAGACTCTAACTCATTCGAAAAATGAAAGGAAAATACATTGGTCACTAATTTCATTTCAATTATGGCCCACATTTCAATCATTATTAGCCACATTCTTTTCTAAGTGATATATCTTAACATGCCTATTCAATTCCCTTCTTAAGCTGAACACTTTATTACAAAATACACAACTCTCTGTCTTTTCCATGTGCTTCCGTTTCACATGATCATTTTTACGGCCAGACGTCACAAACTTTTTAAAACAAATATGACATTCATACGGAGTTTCGTTATTATGCAACCTTAAATGCCACATCAAACTCTTTTTACACGTAAAACTGTCACCACAGACTTCACATGTCTCATTTTTTACTTTTTCATGGGTACGAACATGATCAGTAAGGTTGCTTTTCTTGAAAAATCCTTTTAAACATATCGGACAAACATGTGGCCTAATACATAGATGGACTTTATTGATATGAGCTTCCAAGCTTGATTTATTTAAGCTGACAAAATTGCATTCCTTACATTTGTAGGTAGCTGTTCGCTTTCGTTTTGTTTTTAAAATGTGATTTCGTACATGGATCTTGTAATACGAATATGTTTTCAACATTTTAGAGCAATATGGACATTGTTTTTCGCTATGGCAATTCAGGTGGTCTTTTAAAGCATGTGGAGTCTTACAAACTTTGCCGCATGTGTGGCATAATAATGCCTTATCATTTGTTTTATGCGCGATTCCAGTATGCTCTTCAAGAAGTACATCTGATTCAAATTTCATTGCACATTTTGGGCATTCATGATCAGAATTTGTATGACTATTTATATTTGTTTGATCTGTATCTGCACATCTTAGAAAGCATTTTTGACCAGTTGCTTTTACATTCAATATTTCATTTTCTAATCTTTGAGCTATTTTTATTAACTCTTGTTTCTTTAAATGATGTCTTTGCATGAGGGTATACATTTTAATGATCACATGGGAGCATTCATCGCAGACTTGTCGCAAAATTGTTTCCTGAAACATAGATTAAATGATTAGAAAGAAAATAAATGTCTTCTTTCTTTATTTCTTTAGATTAGGTACCCAAAATAATAGGCTAGAGCAGGGCTTCCCAAACTGTGCGTCGAGACATTGTCCTATGGGCGTCGTACCTATGTCGATTTGATTTCGTTTTATTTTCTAATAAAAATTATGAATGTCCAAATATTGTTTTTCTGATGACCTGTTAGGCTAGACTGGTACTAAAATTGGTAAGTATTCTAGGGGGCTGGGTTGAGGAGCGTCGCAGAAAAATGGCAGTCCCAAGGGCGTCACTGTACAAATAAGTTTGGGAAGTCCTAGGGTAGTGTATTATATGTATACGATGACATCAGTTTCGTATTATTCGATTGAATTACTTACATGGTACGAAAACAAGTTAGACATTATTTTGTGAACAGAAACGGTAATTTCTAGGTCTCTGCCAACAATAACTATGTCTGCATTAACGTCTTGCAGATGTTCATGTTGTTTGAAGCATAAAAAGCAAGTTTGTTTTGCAACACCCGGGTTTATTATTAAGTTCAATAGGTTGGTACACATCTTGGTTGTTTTTGATAGTGCAGAAGAGGTGTATAGTATAAGAGAATTATTATATAATTCCCGCTAATTAGGGATATGTTGAGGTGTTTGAGAGTTAAAAGTAAACAAACAACAAACTTTGTATGTATCGGACAGGACCGACTGCGACTGACAAGTGTCAATTTTACTGACATTGACGTATCTGTCAGCAGTGTCAGCTGCTAATGTTTTTTTTTATTCTTCCCGGGCAGCTGCAGAAATTAGGCCATCATACCGTGCTATGTCAATTTATCAAACATTTTTCTTAATCATGAAGAATTTTGTGGAAAACTAGGTTTAATTTTATAATTATACTTTATTTCTAAACATTATGACGAGGTTTTTTGGTTCTTAGAGTCATACATTTTGTAGCAAAGGTCCTCCTTTAATATCAGAATACACTAAATCAGTGCTACCAATCTTTAGAATATATAGTAGGTGCGGTTTCAGATTAGTAACAATGCAATGTTTCTACTTTCTAAATTTTATCTTACTTATCTGTTTTAGTTCGATTCGATTTGATTGCGTAGTGCCATTTTGCGCTAATTATATTTATTTTATCAAAATATTATAAATGTAATTGAATTATAATAATTCTTACTAATTATTTTGCCATTGATGCCATGGTGAGTATTAGTTTATCAAAGAGCAAATAACTTTGAATGTACTTTAGGTATGGAATTTAACGATAAGCAAAAATAGCATTTTTTTGATCGCCATTTTGTTCGCTTTGCACCAACATGAATTTTTAAGTCAAATTCATTCAATCCAGCGGTGCCAGATTAGGCGACTAATCGCCATTTAGGCTACCTTAGGGGGTCAAATGGCGACCAAAAAATCCGATCGGCTACCAGTAGCCATTTAGGCTACCTAGGAAAAAATTTACCGGCGATTTAGGCTATCTCAGGATTACCCAAATTTATGGAGTCATTCCTTCATAATTCCAAAAATGCTGATGCTGATACAAGATGATTTGTAAAAAAAGTAAGAAATAATAACGTGATCTCGTGTCCATTTTTATTTCTTTACAAAATCATATAACCTCATGTATGCTTAGTTAAGTTCTCGATCATAAAACACGTCTCGAACGCGTTCGTTTCCTTCGTTTGTTGCCGTTTCAATTCGCAAGTGGCCCTGCCAATTATTACATATTAGGTGAACGTGTCCGAGACGTTCCTATATGCGAAAACCAAACACTAGAGGCTCTACAGAAGCCATCACCATGGTCTAAGATGATAAGAAGTATTTTATTATTCCATGACCATTATTTAATGGTATCTACCTACCATTACCTACCATTACCTACTATATCACTATCATTAAATGATAATTTTAAAATATAAATATTGATAGCTTTATGTTGTATTTTTTTACGTTTCTTCTTTATCTGGCTAGGCTAAGTACTTAGCTCAAAATTTTAGGCGAATTAGGCTACTTGAAAAAAAAAAAACATAAGGCGATTTAGGCTACTCGGTAGTCAAAATTAGGCGATTTGAGTTAGCTGACATCTGGCAACCCTGATTCAATCATCAATCAATCATTTTGATGTAGTGTAATCAAAGAGTAGGTATAGTAATTATATTTAGTGTAATTTAAAATGCAAGGAATGTAATACAAATGTGGTTTGTGTTTTTGTTTTTTTAGTGATATCAGTTTGTAATCTTGCGTTAAATGATTTGGAAAAAACCCTATAACGATAAGACCGCTATTTATTAAAGATACTTATTATTTTGAAACTAGTAGGTATGTTGTGGTATTCAAGTTGTATATATATATATGTAATTCTTTGTTATACATAAAACACATTAATTTTACAGGTAGGTAATGATACAAATAAATGTACCAAGGCGAACTTATCCCGTAAAGAGATCTCTTCCAGTTTCGAAGTTTTTTTTTAAATAATTATTTTTGGAGAGAGTGAATTTGAATGCAGTAAAAAGGAATTGTTTTTTAAAACTTATTTTTAATTACTTCCAGACAACTATGGCGGTCCCAGAAATAGCAGAGGAAACAGAAATAACCATATCCATTAAAGAATATGATGATTTTGACTACATAAGAGAGAATCTGAAACATGTTCTATACCTGCCACAGTTCTGTGGGATATGTTTAAAAGGAAGTGATGATTTATTTGATGTTGACGTTGAATTTGAGGTGGTTACATATCGAAGGACTGATGTGAAGGCTTTGAGAGACATTGTTGCTTATGTCTTCAATCAAGTAAGTATTATTATAATAAATCTGCCCAACTTCTTTCCAAATTTCATAACTCCGTGTAATGGAAATACCCCCATGCATTACTGAAAAAACAAGTCTTGACAGATTTATGTAAGATTTTCCTTTCGAGGTACGGAACCCTAAAAATATATGGTTCTGCTCCACTATCTGTCTATATGACTAAGCTGTATCTTTAAAACCACAAAAGGTAGGTGAACATTCCAGCAAAATACTATCCAAATTGATTCATAAGTTACATTTTATTTTTTCAGGTGCAAGAGATCCTAGCAAGCACCTACTTGTGCAACTCATGTATTGATCATGTATTAGAGTCATACATATTTATCTACAACACCAGAGAGACATCCAAAATCATTAACAACTGCATAAATGAATTAAATTACAAAGCTGTTAATGCTATTGAACAATTAGAGGCAACAGAGAGCTATGAGAACTCTGAAGTTGTTATAATATTAGAAAACAATGAGACCTACTATCCCCAACATGTCATCAAAGAAACCAGAGTTAATAAAGACATGGTTACTGTGAAAAATAAGAAATCACGTGTTAAAACATACAAAAAGCATGCGGGTTACCGTTGCGTGGAATGTAACATTGTAGTACAAACCTTCAAGGAGTGGAAACAGCATGAGAGAGATTTCCATGAGAAACCTCAAATCCAATGTCAGATCTGTAACAAAGTTCTAAGTAGCGAGCAAAGTCTTAAAACACACTACAAGACTCATGCTATGACGAAGTGTAAGATTTGCCAATTGCTGGTTCCAGAAGAAGACTTGAATGAACATTTTAAGTTGAATCATGAAGATGATAAACAAACTTGCTATCTGTGCGACCTCTCTTTTTACACTAACAGTGAAATGAATTCCCATCTAAAAATAAGCCATCCGGTAGAAGAGGGTTCTGAAGAAGACAACTCTCAATGCTTAATGTGCTTAAGGCGTTTTACAGGAAACCAATTAACAGAGCATAAATGCAAATTCGGTTGTCCAGAATGCCCAGAAACGCCCTGCATCCATCACAAATACCTAATATCTTACAGAGATCAAATACGAGCAAGAGCTTTGAAGATAAAATGCATTGATTGCGACTATGTCTGTCATAAAAAGGAGTTTCTAGTCGGACATGCTAATAGGGAACACTTAGACCATATTCCTTTTGCATGCGACATTTGCAATCAACGTTTTTACTCCAAAATAGGTCTCCGAGGACACATATACCAGTTCCACACAGAGACCTACACTTGTGACTATTGTGATCAAGAGTTCAAAGGTAGCACAGGACTTGAAAACCACAAAAAGTCGTGTAATGCTGAAGTTAGAAGGGAATTTGAATGTGACGAATGTCCAGCGTCGTTTGATAGCATAAAGTTTCTCACCAACCACAAGAAGAGAAAGCATATACAGGATATTTATCCTTGCAATTTGTGTACAAAAACGTTCTTGAGCGAGGGCAAACTGAAAGAGCATACAGTAAAAGTCCACAGCGGCTTGCAGAACAGAAACCGTAGGTCGTTCACTGATTGCGCCATCTGTGAGAAGAAATTCGATACACGAGGCGACTTAAAACGCCATATCAAAACCCATGGACCAAACGCTACATTCCCTTGCAGAATGTGTAATATAGAATTTGAGACCCTGAAACAATTGCATGTACACAGGAGAAAACATGTGAAATCTTATTGCGAACGTGTTCAGTGTGAAGTGTGCAATGTAGAGCTTCAGTCTATATGCTTAGCTCAACATATGTTAAGGCATGCAGTGGAGGCTGGTGAAGCGCCGTCTTACTCTTGTGGTATTTGTGGGAAGACCTGCTCTTCCAAAGTTTATTTGCGATATCATAAACAAAGCCACATGGAGCCCGTGCCTTGTCCGGAGTGCAATAAATTAATCAAACCAGCAGGCTTGCAAAAACACATCAAGTATCATGGGTATAAAGATGACCCTGTAATGAAAGCGAAGATGAAACGCAAATACAAATGCGACCTATGTGAATATGTCGCTTCTGATCCCAGCATCCTAGAAGCTCATGTGAACCGTCACCATTTAAAAGTCAAACCGTACATTTGTCCCGTTTGCGAGAAAGACTTCTGTGGTAAACTACAGCTTAGTAGGCATCAGGAAACTCATTATGTGACAAAGAATCTCCACTGCGAAGTGTGCCAAAAGAAGTTTTCCAACAAAATCTGCCTGCGGATGCATTTAAGACTGCATACTGGTGAACGGCCTTATTACTGTGAAGTTTGTGCAGAAAGTTTTATTTCAGCTAGTGCTTTAAAAACACATAAGATCAAAAGACATTCGGAGAAGACTATAGCTTGCCCATTCTGTAACAGAATGTTTTACATCGCTGTAGAGATGCGGCAACATTTTAAGAAGTACCACTGGCCGCATAAAGACAGGAAATTTGACCATAGAGAGGTAGAGGGATTGGGCAGAGAGTATTATTATTTGTTCGAAGATGGCAGGAGACCAAGGTTGGATGATGAGGAGCGTAGCAGCAATGTCATCATTGAAGAAGTTAATGAATAGAAGTGTAAAGAATTATACTACGTGTATACTACGAGTAAATCATGTTCTTGTCTGTTATTAAAAATACTTATTAAATTTTGTGGACTTCTGTCTTGCGTACTTTTTGCCTATGTCGCTGCGTTGACTCTGCAACATAATTGAACGAACTGCAATCTACGACAATAGTAGTACGACGCGATGCGGCTATACGAACATAGGCTGCCTTATTGAAGAACGTACATTTCGGCGGATTTTCATTCAGCCGCATTCAATCCGGCTAATCGTTGAACCGCCGCATTTCAAAACGACAAAACGGCTAGGCGTAATGTAATACGGCGGAATATTACAATCCGCCTGCGACACCTTTACAACCACAAAGCTTCGACAAAGCATGCTTGATTGAACTTTAAACTACTGCTAGCTTATTACGTAACTCGCTCGCAATCGCCATCGTGTTCATTTTGACAGTTCTTGTATGAATGTGACAGCTGGCTGATTCCGATGCCAATAGTCAGCCCATACATGAACTGTCAAAATGAACACGATGGCGATCGCGAGCGATTTACGTAACTAGCTTGCTGGTCTAGGCCTTGCGATCTAAATCGGTTGCAAAAAATTGAACCTCAGGGGGTTATAGTATATTTACAGCTGAGACTGAATGTGCAAGAGTAAATACTCTAGTTTTACATTTCATTTTATTAGACATGTTAAAATTATAGTTGCCGGCAAACATCTTGAGCAAGAACGAAGTGGAAGGGGTAAGTTCACTCACGCATGTACTTTTATACCAAAGAGAGACGCTAAATTCACTTCTGCGCATTCAAGGTCATGCTCAAGATGTTTGCCGGCAACTATACCCGACTTGTCGGAAAACAAAAAAAAAATGGAGCTACATATGGGAGGGCTATACATAGGTTATGGTCTCAGTAAATCCTAGTAAAATGAAATAGGCATGTATTAGTGTATGAGCATATTTCATGATTCGGGTAATAGACGGAATTTAAATAACGAAACTATATAAAAACATTTAATAACATATAAACGAGACTAAGATTATTTAGTACTTAGCTATTTAAATATTCTAAATAGATTTAACATGGAATAAAGACCTTAAACTAAATAGTTCCTTAATATTTTGATGGTTCTGAGTTCTGAGCCGCGTGAGCCAGCGCCAAAGTTCACAGATATTTTTTTCGAACTTATCAGTTATTCGAAAAGCATTTCTGCGAAGTATGTTAACGTGTAAACTTTTTGTTGAGGGTAGTATGTAGTATAGTTTTGTTCATTGTGTTGCTGTCGACTCCGCAAGGGATATAGAAGTGAATTGTGTTGCTATTGTTAATGACGTTTTAGCTACTTTCATGATAATATAGCTGGGCATCAAGAAATGCTTTTCGCACGAATAATGTGTTCGAAAAAAGTTCCTGTGAACCAATTTATCAATATGGACCCGTTCTAAACTAGCTAGAAGGCGTGTTTTCGTGCGATCTCATATGCAAATCTAAATGCCATTTTCTGGTGAATTTACGATCGCATAAACCACACTTCTCGTTTCCCACATGATGTTGCTTTATATGCGTACGCATCAAATGTTTGCTATAGAAGCGTTTTTTACAAACGTCGCATTGATACGGCCGATTTTGTAGATGAAACCTGTTTACGTGAACCTCAAATTGGCTGTGGCTATTGCTCAGAAGAGAACAGTGCGGGCACTTATATTTGCCGTCGGAAACTTCATGTTTCTCAATATGTTTATTTAGATCAACGTTTTTAACGAACTTCAAGCAGATAGAACACTTTCCGTAATCACTATGGCCCTGCATGTGATGAGCGTAAGCGTATTTGTCCACCAATTTCTCACCGCAAACGTTACACTGGTATTGTTTCGCTAAATCACACTGCATAGCCAAATGCATCTTATAATGGGTGTCGTATAAAACTTTGGAGCCGAACCTCTTCGCGCAAACGTGACACTCGTGCACTCCCGTATGGACCCAGGCGTGTTTCGAGAATTCTGCAGCATTTACGAAATCAACCTCGCATATAATGCACTCGTAAATAGTTCCGCTGATCGTCCTCTTCAAACTTAGATTGTGTAAGTCCTGCATGTGTCTGGACATGTTACATTTGATAGGTATAGACTGGTGGCAGATGACGCAGTCGTCAGTGGCTGCCAAGGCTGTCTCCTTGTGCTGTTGATACTTTGATTCAGTAAAAGCTTGCCCGCACACTTCACATTTAAAATCATTCTTTGAAGCCAAATTACACTTGTGTTTGTTCAAAGCGTCTGTGTCTTTGAAGACTTTTCTGCAGCGATCGCATCTTGCGTGGTATAGATTATTGTGCCTCGCTAAAGAGGTTTTAAGTAAGAATCCAATGTTGCACTGCTTACAAAAGTGTGGTTTGTGCTCTAAATGGACTTTGTTAGCGTGCTGAATTATTTCCCGCCTAGTCTTGTATTGAAATTGGCAATCGGTACATTGGAAAATATCTAAGTTGGCTCTTAGCTGGTCGCGGTATGAAGCCAAGTATTTTTCATGTATGCAAAGATGTTTGCATTCTTTACATCTTGATTTGGCTTCCACGCAAACATGAGGTTCGGATGACGAAGTTTTCAAAGGTTGCTTACATTTCTTGCAATAATCAGCTAAACTCAAAACTGTGTTTTCATTATTATCATTAGGTGTGTTGATTATTTCTACTATCTTGGCATGGTATGAGGACATATGTTCCGCTAACTTATCTTGGTTTAACATGGCAAAGCACACATTACAGTATGTTATGTTTTGTAAATGTGTTGACAGTAAATGTTCAGACAGTAACTCGATTACTGGGAACTGCATAGGGCATAAAAAGCATTTGGCAGATTCGATTATATTATGTGTTTTATAGTGGTTGGTGTATGAATTAAAATCTTCAAAAATCAAATTGCACAGCGCGCATCTTACCTCGACATTGTTTTTGTGTAGTTCGTTTATTGCTTTGATTTCAACATCAGTATTAAAATCTTGCCCATTCTCTTCTGCAACAATAGATTCCGGTTTCATTGTATGCGTTTGAATAATATCATCATGACTAACATTTGTGCTGTCAGTTGCATTTGTGTAAATAGATGATTGTAAATCGTTTTTAATATTCGCGAGTTCTTTAATATTCATATTTTCCGTGTTATCACCAAATTTATTGGTTCTTATAGTACTCATTCCTTGATCCTCCAACCACTTTGTAAGATCTATATTGTGTTTCTGTTGTCCTATTTCTACTTGTATATTATTATCTAACTCTGTTTTTTCTGCTTCGTCATTCCAATTTAATTCGAGTAGTTCATAGGGCGCCACATCAGTCATGCTTTCCTGGAGCTGGCATAGTTTATGTTTAGGAATAAACTTGACTGTTAGACCTTCATCAAATTTAAGTTTTTTAACAGGGATCTTTATATATTGCTTCATGGTAGAGTTTTGTTCTTCAGGCCATTTCAGTTCAAGTAAATCTTGGGGCACAATGTCTGCTTCATTTGTAGGATCATCATCAGCTTCAGGTGTGTCAACCAAGTTAACAGTCAAAGACTCATTTAGATTTGAATTAGACTTCCGTACTTTGCTAGATGTTAGAGCATGATTCAAATTAGTGATTTTTTTGTTGTCAACAGTTTTTGCTTTCTCCATAAGATCCATTATTAAAGCTTCGTTACTATGCAGGTGATTTCTAGAAAGATGAGTGTTAGGTATTACTGAATCATAGTCTGTATCTTCAGCCCAGTTCAATTCTAACAGCTCATGTGGTGCCATGTCTGTCATATCTACATGTGTGTTCATTTTCTTGACAGTTATTCCAGCAGGCAACATAGGTTGCTTAACAACTTCTTTTTTGATTAAAAATTTGTGCATCTCTGGATCTTGTATCAATTTAGTTTTGAGTGATTCATTATTTAGCATGATTTTATATATTTTCTTTTTAGCCTCTACAGGGACTTCTGTCTGTGATTTGACACTTTCATTAATTTTGAATTCAATCAGAGATCCAGTTTCATCCAGATGTTGAGTCCACTTCATTTGTGCTGATATTTCTGTTATTCTCCTCTGTATGTGTTTATAATTCTGATGAATTTCTTGAATTAGAAAATAAGCTTTTAGTATGACATCTATGCATTTTTCACAGAAATTCACTGTTGAAACAATGTTCAGTATCTGAAAAAATGAAAAGATATTTTCAGTTCAAGAATACCTATCTGATGGTTTATTATTATTACTTGTGTACCCTTGACCAAATTCTTTTTAACATGACTCGACATTTACACAATCAGTTAGAAGGTATCTAAAGATAAGATAATTTCTAGACCCTTTTTGTAGACGAAATCTGTCTCAATTAAAGTGCTTTTATCATGGGGATTTTACAAAATTACAGATAATTGTTCAATTATAAAATTAAAGATAATTATATACATATTTTACAAGCTATTATTTAACTTGCAACCAATGTATGTTTGTCCGGGTCTTGCGACTCAATTTTGAAGCTGGTATCTTCAACCAATTGAGCTGAAATTTTGCATACTTATGTAAGTCGGATGACAATACAATAATCTGGTAATGGAGTTCTGGTGACCAAGCCAGGATCATCTCCGCAGGAGGGAACTCTTAAATGTTTGGTCCGATTGACTTGAAATTCGGTACCGACACATATGTAGGACAGATGACAATGCAGGTACAATCAGTAAAAAGTACAGCCAGCAAAAAAAGTTAGTATTAAAAATGAAATTTTTAACAGAAACTTATTTTAATCAGATTAATATTAGAACTGAAAGTATGAAGTAAGGTAAATTAAAGGAAATCCATTCCGGCTGATACAAGCAGCTCCCCTTATAAGAAGATAATGTGATGTTGATTTCAACCAATTGCTAATTCTGCAAGTCACTGATTTACTCTGATTCTATTGAGTACTGCTATCAAACCAATAACCTTCAACGATCTTCACATTCTGCTTCCAATCATTTTTAGCCAGTTTAATTTACAGTCTTATAAGAAAAAAAATCGACGATTTCCTGGTTTGGCAATGTTATATTTGTAGGATTCAGATGCTAGTCTAAATTATGCTAGTGGGGTCTACCTACATTATAAAAAACATGCAGGTTACTGATGGCTTTTCTTAAAGAACAACTAGGTATTAATTGACAGTGAACAACGTAGGTAAGTTTCTACACTGAATGGCACACTTACTATATTGCAACACGTTTAATCTTAACTCATTCGAAATCGGTATTAAAGTTATATACTTACGCTGGATCCAAAAGTGAAGATCATAATGTTCTTCAAAGTACATTCTACTTCTGAACCATTTTGTTTTATCACGTAATTCACGTCCCATTGGGTAAGATTTCCATTCATGCTAAGGCATGATCCACACATACCCTTCCCCAACAGCAAGTTCATAACATTCTGGTGCCATTTTCTTCTCACACCCAATGTTCTGTTGAGGTGAATGTTTATCAATGGATCCATGGTGGTTTATTTCATGAAAAGGATATGTTTATTTTGTTTGAGACAGAATTAGGATATCGATTAATTAATGAGAGTAAATGTCATCGCAGAAAAGCAAAGTGGAACTGTCAAATTGTTTTTTTTTTAATTGAATCCTGTTGATGTTGTCCGAGTTAAGGTTTTTACCGTGTAATGGTAACTCCAATTTGACATAGAATTTTCACGAGTTCATACCATGTTCATACAATATACTTGTAGAATCTTGGAGGAATAAGCTACCTATGCATGGGTCTTTCGAGGTAGGTCAGCTATTGGCCAAGAGATGGCGCTATTAGCGCTACATACAGTGCCAGTGCCACACAATACATAAATTATGATACATGAATATTTTCACAGATATTAGACCCAGATAGTTCAGTTCTCCGTCCCCAAGAAACCCTAAGCCGGGTACTCATCTGAGAGCGGTACTGTAACCGTAACTGTTGCACGTTACAGTAACCAAAAACCCTAGTGTGGGCGTGGCATTCCGCTCATGGCAGGCTATATGGAATATAGTGGTTATATATTCTCTTTGGCAGGCTCGCTATGAAATTATCGTTAAAATTATTTGAGCGGTTTTCCTTTTTGATTTTCATCACACTTGCACATCTCGCAAACATACAGATTTAGGTGGGCCGTAATGCCCTGTATAACACCCTCGAGCTTTTTTTCATGTCATGAGACCATTGACTTACGATAAACAACTAGACTCCCAATCGCAAACAAAAGTGCCTCAAGAAACCTCCGAGCGGCGTTGTCTATGTATTGTGTGTCAACACATCAACTTACACAGATAACATTAACATATTCGTTCAAATTAACACCTTATTTCGTGGCAGTAATGTTTAATGTCAATTGCATACTAGACATGCGCGAAATACTTCACTTGAAAGAAAAGATTGATATGCTTCTTTCCTTCACTGTGAAGTATATCACTCATTTAGTTCACTAGTTCAGTTCAGTTCAGTAACTCAAAAGATCCATCTACTGAGTTTATACAGTCGCACGTGACTCTTTCACGATCACGGAACTATTGATTGAAGTATTGAGTCATTTGCCATATTTACAAATACATAGATTAATTAAATTGTATTTTCAAATCACGATGCCTAAACGAGCGGTTGAAGAAGGCAAGATAATATTTTTTTAATGTTACATGAACGGACTGAACTAGTGAACTGTTGAAGTATATAAATCTGAACTGAACTAATGAATGAAAGAGTGACAACGACTGATATACTTCATTTGAATCCTTCATTCGTGAACTACACATGTCTATTGCATACGATCGTGCGAAGTAATAACACGACGCCACGCGCTGGAAACCTGTCTCTTGTTCTCAAGCGTTTGAGTTTACGGTGCGAGAGACATGTACATTGTTATCGAAGCGCGGTCGAAACACGACTGAACCAAAACTCTGCACAATAGACGCGTCGTGAAGAGTTTTGCTTCCGACAGTTTTTGAGTGTGATTGGGAGTCTAGTTGCTTATCGTAAGTCAATGCATGGGACCCTAGGTTGCTAAGTAGCGACTACCGCCTCCCCCGCATCGCCAGCGCGTGCTGGGTTTCTGCCCTATTATTTTGTTTATTTACTCGCAAATGTGATGAACTTCTACTAGACTAGAGCCACGATCGTAATTCCTTACTTACCGCCCTTAATAGACAATGTACTATTAAATACAAAAATTAGTATTCAATATAGGATTCACAATAATCCTTTAGAAGGTACTACTAAAATAAAACAAGCATAAACCTTAACCAACGCATTTATTGCTAAATACAAATATAATCGTATCTCAACTTAGCTTAATAAATAAATCTATTGAAATTATTTCTCATTTAAATATACACTATATTATATTTCTTTGTTTGACCAGTACAACCACGGTACAACTTTATAATATCAAGGCATTACTTATTGCCTTATAATCATGCATGTTAAAAATAATATTTTATTATGTAAGGGCATTTATACACTGTTATAAAATAAATCCAGAATATTTCAGCATAGTGGTCGGGTACGCTTGTAAGTTTTACAAGAATTTTTAATGGAAATGTCTTAGCCCTCTAGGTTGGCAACGCATCTGCAATCCCTCCGGAGTGGTCATCGCTTACCATCAGGAGGCTTATTGTCTAACTCGCTCGCGATCAGCATCGTCTTCATTTTGACAGTTCATGTATGGGCTGACAATTGGCATCGGAATCAGCTAGCTGTCACATTCATACAAGAACTGTCAAAATGAACACGATGGCGATTGCGAGCGAGTTACGTAATAAGCCTGCAGGTGACCCACTTGCTCGTTTACCTTCCTATTCACATAAAAAATATATATATTTGTGTTGATTAATGTTTGTGGTAGTCAGCATCAGCTGATAAACACTTGATGACCTCAAACAGATCTACACACGACTGTATCACCAAAACAATAAAGAAAAAGAAAGAAAAAAAAGTAGTGTGTAGTATTTAGTATTTAAAAATAAGGTGTGTAATTATTTTAGAGGTCAGGATCGTAGCAAGTGGCACAAAGTAGTCTCTGCCTACCCCTGTGGGAAAAAGGCGTGATGGTATGTATGTATGTAAATATTTTTGAGCCTTTCTAATGTTTATCGACTTCTGATGCTAACTGTGCATACTGCGTCACAGGCGTGACATATTTTTAAATACTAAATCCGAAATAAGGGCAATACCTGGTGAAACAATACACCAGATATTAAGTGACCGCCGCACCCCGTTGACGTGTAACCAATGCTTGCAATCAGTAGTTGCCGACCTCGCACGTTGTCGGAAAATCTCTTGAACGAACTTATAATTAAGAACCTTGGTCAAACATGCCCAATTATCTACAGAAGTGTTCCAGATTAATTTGATGACATCTCAAATAGAAGTATTTTGCAGAACTTATATTAACCTTAAATAAATCGAATGCTATAACATCGCGTTGTGATTATGCACCATTATGACGTGAGTTTTCAAATCGTACTTGCACGAAAACACGCATTTACAAAGCTTGCAGTATAAAGTACCTCCGTGGTAGTTCTTCATGTGGCTTTTCGCTTTTGATTCAGAATAAAACGCTTTGCCACACAACGGGCAACGATGTGGAGTCTCACCAGTATGCTTTCTAAGATGTATGACCATACCCTTCCGTGTGTTGAACCTCTTTTTGCACAACTCACAGCTCTCGTTCGTTTTCAGATTGTGTATTTTCTTGTGTTGGCTCAAATTGTGCTCCGTGTAAAATTGCCTTTCGCACATGTCACACGAGTAAGGTTTTATTTGTAGATGCACTTTGTTCACATGAACTGACAATTTGTTGTCGTTCGTATAATCTTTTTCGCAGAAGCTACATATTTGGCTGCTGTGTTTGGTTCTGTTCAATTTGACCGCATGTCTTTGCATATGATCCTCTAAATGTTTTTGGGTGATAAATAATTTATCACAGAGTTGACACTGAGAGTGCAAATGATAGTTCTCGTGAGACTTCACTTTTTCTTCGCTGTCAAAACTCCTACCGCAAACTTTGCAAGCAAAGTAGAGTAGCTTGTCCAATATATGAACCATTTTGATGTGTTCACATAGAAAGAATTTCGATTTAAAAACAGCTTTGCATATTGTGCACTCCATCTTTTTCGGGACATGTTTTAGAATGTGCCTCCTTAGATGAAAATCGGTGACAAAAGCTTTATAGCACAGTGGACAACGGAACTTGTATTTATAGTACTTTTTTATAGGTTTCTTTTTCTTTTTAAATGTCAAAAATTCACTTACATCGTCCAGTGAATTGTAGCCTTCGTTATCTGATGGATATTTGACTTGATACCCATTCACTAATCGCCTATTAGCGTAAGTTTTAGTGACTAGTTTAGCTGGATTTTCTATTTCAGAAAAATAATCCCTCTTTACACTAAACTCGTCAAATATGTCAATTTCATCACTGTCTTTCATAAAGTCTTTGCTTTCATTATCTTCTTTTAGGAATGTGTTGATGTAATCTTTTATTTCTGGTTCCGAGTTTGTTTCTTCTTCACTATCAGGTTTTCTGAATTCATCTTCTAGCACGTCAACTTTCAGATTAGTCTCATCAACTTCATCTTCTTCTAGTAGAAGATTTTCATCATAGCAATCTTCTAAGTCTTCTTTTATTGGTAGGATAGATTCCTTGGCAATTTCAATAAATATGTTACCTTCTGGTTCTTCTATTTTATTAAGGCTATCTAGCATAGAGGTAACGCAGGTGTTAAGTCGATCCCTTGTATAGATAGAATGGTTAATGAACACATACGCTGTTATAGCATTATTAAGGCACTTTTCGCATATTTTCGTCCCAGTGTAATTGTGAAGGGAGTTCATCTGGAACAAAAAAAAAGAAAAAATTAAAATTGCAAGCAACTTGGCAAGTTCACAAGATTAAATTAATGAGGACATTATATACTATTGAATTGACTGTAGGTGTGATTAAAGCAAACTCGAACAGACAGATAGACTAACATAACTCGAACAGACAGATAGACTAACATGCAACTCAAAAAAATAATTGCAGAGGACACAGTTTACAGTGACTTTGTTTGGAGATATTGAATTGAAGAATTCCATTAACTTGTTTTTCTATTCACCAATACAATGTAGAATCAAGTAATTTACACTATAATTGTAGTGGAGAGGAGATCAACCATTAAGAGTTGTGAAAAATGAAAGATATACCTGTTTGACATCCCAATATGCGAGTGCTAAGAAAAATTTGAATAATACATTTGGGATAACAATAGGCGAATGTCCTTGCTACATACTTATTCTTAACTACAACATTATCAATATTAAACAAACAATTAATTTAAAAGTTATAGTTACTACCTAAAGTTTAGTAAGCTAAGCAAATTTGAAATACAAATGACAATACTCAGTAATACAATCATCAATAAACAATCCTATCTTAGTTTTCGTTTGATTGTAACATTTTTGAATTATTTTATCAGTTAATTTGAAATTTTAGTGAGCCCAAAGCTAACAGTGTGTATTAATCGATTAATTTATTTTGAAGCCAATGAAAATACGCTACACTTATTATTACTTATGATACGCCATTCTCCTGATAGGCTTTGCAATTCTTCTATTCATTCTTCTCTCTGGAGATCCTACTCCAAGATTAAATCGCAATGAAAACCTTTCAACTTCAACATCACTTGGAACAACATTCAACGAATACGGATTCTGATTGATTGACATCATTTCAAAGTGTTCAGCATCAGTTACATCCATCTTCTCAGCATCTTCAATAGTATTTTTTGTGAAAACTTCATTCTCTGATTCTCCAACCAAATTGATGTTTAAATTATAGAATTCATTTTCATTTTTGGTATCTTCCTCTATGTGTTGTATGTTAGTTTCAGTCTCAACATCCATTTCCTCACATGGAGATTCAAATTGGTTCTGATTATCAAAATCACTGTCAGGAGTCAACTTAAGAGGAATCTTGAAATTCCAAACGACCTTGCCAGTTTCATTTTCGTTATGCTTACTTGATCCACAGCATATGCAACTATGTCTATCCATCACATTAGTATTCAAACATACGTCACAATCCCACTTCTTTAATTTAGGATTTGTTTTAAAGCCCTTCAATTTTCTTTTCCTTTTGCCATCTGTATCAGAGTTATCCATATCTTCAGTATTATTGGCTTCTTTAATGTCATTATCTTCATTTGTGTTAGAATTGTTCACAGTTTTGACTTCATGTATTTTGTGGCAATAATCACATTTAGCACAACTTTTGAATAACCAACAATATTTGCAATCATCTTTAACAATATTATTATTTGTTTGTGTAATTTCTTCTACTTTGCCAGCATTATTAGTGATGTCATTATTTATGTTAGTGACTGCAAGGTCTGCAAGTTTATTGATACAAATTGTACAAGTTGGTTTCTTAAATATCCAACAAATTTTGCATGGCTCTATACTTTTCAACATTTTTGTACCTTCACTTTCAGTAACTATTGAATCAATGTTTTCCGTTTTATTATCAGGTATTTCTTTACTTCCGTCTTTGTCATCTATTCCCTCATCATTATGAATAAATTCACGAATAATATTTATTTCGCTTTCTTTATCATTGCTGATTGATTGTGTATCGTTCCAAATGAAAGCATTTGGTGAATAATTATTACCATCTGGCTTTTGATGAATTTTTTCAGACTCCTTATTCATATTTGGGTGTTTTGAGTCAATAATAACTCCTGCATCTTTATATTCAAGAGATGCCACAGCTTGATTGATTTCTTGAGAATTAGCTTCTGGTTTTTCTTTATAGAAGCTAGCATCAGAAAAAAAGAACATGTACATTTCATCAATATTAATCTTATCATTTGAAATGATCAAAGGGTTAGAGATGATGATCTGATTGATTGTTTTATTTTCATTCTCTTCTAAATTATCAGTTTTCTTAGGTTCCTTGTTGATAGTCAATTTAGAGTATTTCATTATTTTTGCATGATGAGGGACATGCAGTTCCTGATATTTGTATGATTTCCGCTAGAAAATAAAGACAGTTGATGTTTCCTGGGACATTGTAGAGTATGAAGCAATGAGATCATAGGAATAGTGCAAAACTTAGATTTTCTTTGCTAAAGTGACCTAAATTAGACATTAATAAGCATGTTCAAATATACTGGACAAAAGAGTGAAGAGGCAAAAACTTTTTGCAAATGTAAAAAAAAATAACTATCAACAGAAATTTTTATAATTTCTAAACGACACTGAAAATTAGAACACATAGAAAAATCCGAAAAGTAAAGCTATGGCCAGGAATCGAACCCGGGTCCTCGTCATTCCGTGACGCGTGCTATACCCCTACACCACCCATAGCAGGTCAGGTAGAAATTTTTATTCCAAAAATCAGATATAAAACAGATTTTCTTTATTTTTGTTGTTAACTTGATTCTTATGACCAAGTATTGAAAATTTACGAGAAGGATAGGCAAAAAAACACCCATCTTCAAAGCAATTATGCCAAAATAACATATTACAAGCTAGAAATAATAATGACTATATACCTAATTATAATTACTTTCAAATCACTCTCTCCAGCTTAAATACGACCCACTGCTGGGCACAGGCCTCTTCTCAGAATGAGAAGGCTTGGGCTATAGTTCCCACGCGGGCCCAGTGAGGATTGGGAACTTCACACACAACATTGAATTGCTTCGCAGTTGTGTGCAGGTTTCCTCACAATGTTTTTCCTTCACCGAAAAGCTCATGGTAAATTTCAAATGAGATATCACCCATAAATTCCGAAAAACTCAGAGGTGCAAGCCCGGGATTTGAAACCCACGACCCTCTGCTTGAGAGGCTACAGGTCAACCCACTAGTGAACCACGGCTTTTTTACTTTAATATTAATATACTTACATCAGGCAAAGTAGATCCCAAAATGCTGTACAAAGTCTTGTCTCCTGTCACCCCTGGATAACCACCGTGCAGACGGACCATTTTATCCAAATCTACCAACTTAGGATCCTTATCCAAGCAAACGGCACAGAGCTTATCCATATCCTTTTCAACTAAATGTTCCAGAACCATCTGAAATTTATGCTTCTCCATATGCTGTAAATGAGAGCTGTAATCATCTGTTGTTAAATCACACATTTTGCACTCAAATTTATTTTCATCCTGCGTTTCTAGCGGTCTTTCTGGCCTGATGTGCGTTTGTTTTAAATGCCTCTTGAGTTGCAAACGTTTCACAAAAGACGTGCCACACAATCTGCAGTTGTACCACATGCTACTCGGATGAGTTTTTTCATGTAGCATCAGTTCTTCTATGCTGGTGAACAACTGCCAACATTTCGGACACTCTAAATCAGACATGGCCGGTTCCTTGCTTAAAGACACAGACTTAACGTTAACTAAATTTATTATCGGTTCAGCGTAATCAATAACCTGGGCATGATCCACATACAAGGTATTGTAGTTCGGGTTTTTTTTCTGTCTGCCTCGTTTTTTAGGCCGTTCCAAAGGGTCCAGCTTTTCAAGCTTATCGTACATGTCGTCAAAGCAGTTTCTGAGTGCCCGTTCTGATCGTTCACACTGTTGTGTGAAGAGGTAAGCGCTTATGGTGCGGTTTAGGCACTTGTTGCATATTTTGTTTGGGAAATTGGGATCAGACTCAACCTGGAATTGAGAATACACGATATTACTGTAACTTGCAAGATTAAATGAAAAAGCTATACAAACTACGACACTGAACTATTAGTATAACTTTAGCCACTATCATGTAACCTTTTTAATGAAGTTTGACGAAATACCATTTAGTCGATAAGTTAACGGTAGGTACAACGTTCGTACTTACAAAGATATGCATCTCATTAATTAAGTAGGTCACATAAGAAAAACTAACCTTAAAAGGGTAAAAACTAGCCACCATATCCCGTATGGTCACTTTGTAGAGCGCTCCCGTGCCAGCTACTTGCAGTATTTGGTCCAATTCCGACAAGGAGGACACAATATTCAGACAATATCGACATACTTTGGTCTTGAGAGTACCCGCGAGTAACAACTCCACTGCTCTTTTCGTAGATAATTCCTCTTTGTATCCAGGAAATAATATATCACTCTCACTATTAGAGGCTAGCACTGGACTTGAGAAAATGTTATGTTCACTTAAATCAGCATTTAGCTGTTCAGTAGAATCATCGAAATCCATTTCGACGTAGGTTAGGTTACGAACACTAACGTCACAACTCACAAGTGATACTGCACTCGGGGAAAATCAAGACGAGTTCTAACATTTATATCAGTCCATTAGCTGATTACAACATTTTATTTAATTGTTTTCGTAATTTAACACGAAAATAACTCAATCTAAACCTCTTGACTGTCAAGCTAAGAAAATGGCGGCAGACGAAGAGTGCCGGTGCGTCGTTGCGTTGGCTGTCAGAATTGTTCGAGATACAGGTTAAAGCGCTGGTAGATCGTTTGTTACGTCATGCTGACATCATGCATGCAAGGGGACTGCCTTTGGGGACTGCATTACGAAATGTCAAATTGGGACTTGTTTTGCCAACTAGACATTGTCCTGTCACTATTGCAAAATAATGCGATTTTCTCCTTTTTTACTAGGATTATCCTTCCACAATTGCACTGTAAATCCTTCCGAGTGATATGTGGCATTGATAAGTGAATTCAAAAATGTCGTGGCTAAATATAAATCAAAGTTTGAACAGTTTGAAAGGACAGATTACTAACTTTGCTTCTGAAGTGTTATCTGAAGTGCCTGGGCCAGATTCTGTAGATAATGCTGCAGGAGGCGAGTCCTCTATTAAGGAATTTGAAGAGAAATGCCGTAGTCAGGAGCTGGAGGTAAGTTATAGCTGCAAAATTATACATAATATATGTAGTAGGAACTTGACAGATGTTTTGCAGGTTATGTTTTCTGTTTGGTAGGATTTCAGGAAATAACTCTTGATTGGTCTGAAGGTCGTGCTCTTAAAGCGGTTTTATGTTTATTCTTGCAATTTTGCTAAATGTGTGCACAGTGATAATGCTACTAATAATGTTTGCTTTGGTGTTTAAATGGTAGTAAACTTTTGTAAACAGTCATCTGATCAGAGAAATTTGATGTCAAAATGAAGACAATGATTATATTATTACATATTTTTGATTCTTTTATAGTCGAAACAGTAAGATACATATATATGCTTGTTTAGATTTTTTTGTGGGCAAACTTAAATTTTAATAAAATAATGGTGAAAACTAATATATCATTTTTTGTTGTCTTTTATGTTGGTATTGCATTAGTTCAGCTACTAGATTAGCAATACCATGATGGTAACAATGGAAAAACTGGATAACGATTCTTGCATAGTTCATCCTATTATCTGTTTTATGTCATTAAAGTTTGATTTGATGTCTATCTTTATACTTTATACTTCAGTCATTATTTTGAAAATCAGTTGTCCATTTATTTATGATTTTAAATAAAAGCCACACAAAAGTATTGACTAAATCTTATATTCCTAACTAGCTTTTGCCCGCGACTTCGTCCGCGTAGACTTCATTTATTTTCAAATAGCTTTTGCCCGCGGCTTCTCTCGCTTGTAGGTTGGTACCTATTTCAATCCCGTTTTTTCCCGTTTCCGTAAGAATTTCAGTAAATGCTCTTTTAATGCTACCCAACACTCCCCAAGCAACCCACTTGCCAAATTTCAGCTTTCTACGACCTGTAAAACGAAAAATCCCGTTTTTTCCCGTTCCCGTGGGAATTTCGGAAAGTCGTCTCTTAATGCTCCACTACACTCTTCAAGCAATCTACATGCCGAATTTTAGTTTTCTATAACCGGTAAAACGAAAAGTCCCGTTTTTCCCGTTCCCGTAAGAATTTCGGGAAATGCTCTCTTAATGCTCCTCTACATTCATCAAGCAACCTACATGCCGAATTTCAGCTTTCCACAACCAGTAAAACGAATAGTCCCGTTTTCCCGTTTCGGGAAATTGTATCTTAATGCTTCCCTACACTGATCAAGCAACCTCCATGCTAAATTTCAACTTTCTAAGACCAGTGTAATTAAAAATCCCGTTTTTTCCCGTTCGTTTCCTTCAGAATTTCGGGAAATCCTTTAGTAGTGTCTGTAATACTTCTGTAATTTCAGTTTTCTACGACCAGATCCTGTAGAACTGTATATAAATCCCGTTTTTTCCTTATCCCGTGGAAATTACTTTCTTAGTTATGTAATCACCTACTTGTGTACGAAATTTGAAGAGTCTAGTTCTTTATTATAGTTACGTAGATAGGGTCACACGAAATCGAATATATAAATCCCGTTTCTGCCCGTTTCCGTGGAAATTTCCAAAAATAGGTACGTGTGTTTTTGTTTTCGTAATCAGCGACCCGATAAACCATAAAATTATATACCCATTTTGATTTTCAGACTTTGTCACCACATTTTCCCCTTTTAGGGGTTGAATTTTCAAAAAGTCTGAAAGAGGTGTTTACACATTTATCGTCAGGAATACTCCTGCGAAGTTTCGAATAAAATAGTCTAATCTTGTTTCCCCATACAAACTTTGGACCCCCATTTAACCCCTTTAGGTGTCGAATTTTGAAAAATGCTTTCTTAGTGTCTTTTGAATGTCTAGAACCAGCGGTTTAGGCTGTGCGTTGATGTGTCAGTCAGTCGTTTCTTCTTTTATATATTTAGATTTTTAGAAACAGCCCCGAAGTTGAATGCACTTATTCTGTCCCGCGGGAAATTCGCATTTTCCCGGAGAACATGTTTTAGTGCTACAATCATCTACAGGTGTGCCAAAATTGAAGTCCAGTTATTACAGTTATATACTGAGAAATATATAAATCTCATTTAATTCCTAACTCGTGGGGATTTCAAAAAATCCCTTGTTAGTGCTCCTTTGGGTTGGGATAATCAAGATATACGTCTGCCAAATTTCAAGTTCCTAGGTCCAGTGGTTTAGGCTGTGCGTTGTCTGTCAGTCACTTTGAATGTAACATATGAATCTCATTTTTTTCTTATCCCGTGGGAATATCAAAAAATCCTGAAATTAGTTTTTTAGTGTTACAATCATCTACATTTGTGCCGTATTTGAAGAGTCTAGTTATTACTGTTACTGAGAAATATATGAGCCTCATTTATTGCCTATCCCGTGGGAATTTCAAAAAAAATCCTTCTTAGCGCTCCTTTGGGATACTCAAGATATACGTCTGTCAAATTTCATGTTCCTAGGTCCAGCGGTTTAGGCTGTGCGTTGTCAATCAGTCACTCTGAATCGAACATATAAATCCCATTTTTTCCTTATCCCGTGGGAATATCAAAAAATCCTGAAATTAGTTTCTTAGTGTTACGATCATCTACATGTGTGTTGAATTTGAACAGTCCAGCTATTACAGTTTTACTGAAAAATATATAAGCCTCATTTATTCCCTATCCCGTGGGAATTTCGAAAAATCCCTTCTTAGTGCTCCCCTGGAATACTCAAGGTATATGTGTGCCAAATTTCAAGTTTCTAGGTCCAGTGGTTTAGGCTGTGCGTTGTCTGTCAGTCACTTAGTAACGGAACAGTTTTATATATACAGAAGATTAAATGAAATAAGTTTGTATTCCGTTTCACTCACAATAGCGTTTAAAAAGAGAGTAAGCAGGACAGTATAATACAAATTTTGAATCCAGAATTTCTTGTCTATAGACCAACGGCTTAACTGAGTCCTCGATAGCACAGTGCAGGGGCGCAAGGTGGGACAACCGCGGGGGCCGAGAGAGCTGCGGGTGGCAGGCGCACTACCTGCCCGCACCTCTCTCGGTCCCCTTTCTCGTCCTAGCCCGCGCCCCTGTACTGCGCCGTAGATTCATTTAAGCAGTTGTCTATAAATTTGTGGTGACACGAAATGACACCTAAAAACGATCAGCACTCAGCATGTGCCACTACAACAGTACAGCAATGCTGGTTTTCTTTGGAGCCAGGAATTGAGCTGCGACTGCAAGCAAGCAAGGGAGCAAGCAATCTAACTAATATTATAAATGCGAAAGTATGGATGGATGGATGGATGGATAGATGGATGGATGTTTGTTTGTTACCCAATCACGCCAGAACGGCCCAACGAATCAGGATGAAATTCAGCACATAGATAGAGAAATGTCTGTAATAGCACATAGGCTACTTTTTATCCCGGAAAATTGCGTAGTTCGCGCGGGATAGCGATAAACGAATTCTATGCAGACGAAGTCGCTGGCAACAGCTAGTCATTTATATTTATTCAATAATACACAGCGGTATATTTAGCAGAACACAAAAAATTGTAAGTATAGAGGTATAGTAAATCTTCCTAGGTGAATTTTTCGCTCGCTTAGGGCTTAGGGCTCGAAGCGAAAAAATTCATCTGGAAAGATTTATGCTAACTATTTTTATTTTTTTCTGGCCAAGCATTAAGTATGCTTTTGCTAACTTTTTTTTGTGTTCTGCTAAATATGCTGCTGAGTATATATTGGACTTCCATCATCATAATCTAACATCGAGTTTATTGACCCTAACTGGTGTAAGCACCCCTGCCCTAAAACTTACCCTGATTATGTCGACACTCCAATCAAAACCGCGGTAGTACGCGTTTTTTAGGGTACCGTACCCTTAAGGGAACAATAACCCTTATTACTTCGTTGTCCGTCTGTCTGTGACCGTCAAAAGTCAAGACCACTCACGAACGCGTAAGGTCTTTTCATTCTTAGCTGTCCTATTTGGTAAACAAAATTATAACCCCAAAGTACAAATTTTTGTAAAGAATAAGGTGTATTATGTTATCAAATAAACCCGAGGCTATATTTTGTACATTATTTTTAGTGTCCGACCGAAACACGATTTTTAGCCGAAACCGAAACCGAATATTCGGTTTTTTTCTGATTTCGGCCGAAACCGAAACCGTAATTTTTGAAGATGTATCATATCAAATAAAATATTCAAAATTACTGTACAAATCATAAGGAAAAGGTGTTAAACAAAATAAAAAAAATTGTTGCTAGTCCCAGCTGGGCCGGCCGCTTGTGCAATACTTACACCTACCCGGCCAAGCGTGCCCGAAATAAGGCGAGCGCTCCCGATGTTAGAGGCCGCGAAGTAATTTCGGTCGTGCCGAAGGTTTCGGCCGGATTCTGGCCGAAACCGAAACTTCGGCCGAAATCAATTTTTTGGCCGAAATTGTCCGAAACCGAAACTTCGGTCGGACACTTATAATTTTGCTGATATTTTATCTGCAGATCCTTTATTTACGATGAAATAGTTAAAAAATAACAAAAATAAGACGTTTGGAGGTTAGAATTTTGTTTACTAAATAGGACAGTAAAAATGAAAAGACCTTAGAGTAGAAGTAAAAAATTTAAATACCTAATACAGAGGTCTGCGGTCCCTTGGAGCTGTGAAATAATTCACCCTGTATGTCTATGCAGTCAAAAGATACGGTCATTGGAAAAGGTGTCTCCATATAAATTGCCGTCCTACCAAAAGCTATGGGGTGCTTCGAGGGTGCTTCTAGCCTGCCCGGCTAGCACGAACGCGCGCGAGTGTCGCGTCGCGCGCGAGATAGACTATAGTCTATTTATTTTAGCTTAGCTAGATACTAAATTGACAATTGCAAATGTCAAATTGTGAAATAATGATACCAGCTTTTATTGTTTAGTGGTGTACTCGAAACCATCGACAATGTTTGTGGTCTGAATACAAGAGGTCGGTCATTTTATATTTTAAGAAAAAAATACGATTGTATCATAATCAAGCAAATTTAAAGGTTTATTAGATTATTACACTAGCTTATACATACAAAAATCTATACAAAATTTAATTTATCGTTAACTTTCGACAGTGGTGGCACATCACTATTTTTGAATTGCAAAAAACAGGCAACACAGGTAATGTCATTTTAGTATCTAGCTAAAATAAACAGACTACACCACACCCGTCTTTCTTGAACAAACGGTAAGAAAAAGACGGGCAATCTATCTCGCGCGCGACGCGACTGTTGCGCGGTCCCGGGAAGAAATTTGATATGAAGGTAGCTCTTATAGCACAACAAATGCCAAACCACGCTGATCTGGAAGCAAAGAAAGACACAGAATATACCAGTCGCTTCTCATTGCGCAGATTGGTAAAACTAGAAGCCCATTGAGGGAGTGTGCGAAAATCTTAGGAATCTTGTGACGATGCGGCCAGCATCCAGTATTTTGATTCTCCTTTTTCCACCTTTACGCCCACAATCATGCAAAATGTGGCTTTACTGTGGCTCAGTGGAGTACCAATTTAGAAATATTATAAATGCGAAAGTTTGTGACGATGTGATGATGTGACGATGTGATTGAGTGAGTGTGTATGTTTGTTCCTTCTTCACGCTAAAACGACTGGACGGATTTGGATAAAATTTGGAACGAAGATAGCTGGTACCCTAGGGTGAAACATAGGCTACTTTTTAATCCCGGAAAATTGAATAGTTCCCGAGAGATAGCGATAAACATGTCAATTGCTAATTCTACGCGGACGAAGTCGCGGGCAGAAGCTAGTTTAGAAATAAGAGTCACATCATATGATTATGGCTAAGTAACTACATACAGTCGAGTCGATTGCAGATTGGAAAAATCCAATCAATGGCAGTTTTTAACCGATGTTGGTACTTGTAAAATAACTTGTAGCTTTGAGAGGGGGCCAGAGGCTCCGTATTGTCACCATCGTGCCACATGCCGCGTAGGGTAGATACGTTATCATTGTTTGTTCGCGCTATCTGATAACGGGCAGCTTTCCGTTCGTGACCTGAACTTTTACGGTTCATTTCGACCCATGCGGGTGCTCGGGTACTGCGAGCTGTAACCGTAACCATTGCACGTAACAGTAACCAAAAACCCTGTGAACGTGGCGGTCTGCTCGCGGCAGGCCCGCAAGCCACGGCTACGCTAGAGTTTTTACAAATTACAAGGTTTTATTATTTTACTAGCTTCTACCCGCGACTTCGTCAGCGTAGAATCAGACTTACGAACTGATGTTGATAGTATATTCTGCAATAATTATTTACTTTGCGACTCTAGGCAGCTACGACCTTTAACATGTTTGTCGCTATATCGCGAGAACTATGCGATTTTCCGGGATAAAAAGTAGCCTATGTTTTAATCTAGGGTACCAGCTATCTTCGTTCCAAATTTTATCCAAATCCGTACGTCGTTTAAGCGTGAAGAAGGAACAAAAATACGCACTCACTCACATCGTCACATCGTCACAAACTTTCGCATTTATAATATTAGTAGGATTAGTTGTTTTTTTTTTTTTTTTTTAACTTGCAATGTATGTTTGTCGGGGTGGATTCTTGCGACTCAATATTGAAGCAGATATCTTCATCCGATTGTGCTGAAATTTTGCATTGCGTAAGTCAGATGACAATAAAATACAATAATCTGGCAATAGAATTCTGGTGGTCCGGACCGTCTCCGTAAGATAATAATAATAATAATAATAAATATCTTGGGACAATTGACACTAATTGACCTAGTCTCAAACTAAGCAAAGCTTGTGATATGGGCACTAGACAACGGATAAACATACTTATATAGATAAATACATACTTAAATACATATTAAACATCCAAGACTCGAGAACAAACATTCGTATTTTTCATACAAATATCTGCCCCGACCGGGGATCGAACCCAGGACCTCAAGCTTCATAGTCAGGTTCTCTAACCACTAGGCCATCCGGTCGTCAAAGTAAGTAAGAGGGAACGCTTCAACGGTTAGTCCGATTGACTTGAAATTTGGTTCCCATATGTAGGACGAATGACATGCAAGTACAGTCAACAAAAAGTACAGTCAGCAAAAAAGCTTGTATCTAAAATTAATTTTTAGGTTAGGTTATATTTTTTAGTTTTTTTCTTTATAAATTTCTGGTGAATTAGATATATATATAGCATGGAGTGAGCCATTGAGGCAGCTTTCTAGCTTTGTATTATAATTTATACATATAGTCAATGCTGCTGTAAATCTGTGATTCCGATCTCGATCTCGACCCATATTCTATTTAAATCAGGTGCCTTTTTTATTAGCATAATGTATGGACTCTATTTTCCTATAGTTTGTTTGCGCAGCAGATACATAGGTTGCCTATTTTTACTTATTTTTGTTTAACATTTAGTATTTTTAGATTATTAGATTAATTGAGAGAGAGAGAGAGAAACATTTATTTACACACATTCGATACACGTAGATTTAAAAATATAAGAAATACAATATACTTAAGAATAGTACCGATATGGTGTAAAATGGGCCCCACTCAGCATAATGTTGCGGCAGACCGCAACGCTGTTTTTCAGTGGGACCCAGATAAATTTAAAGACTAAACACAAAAACAAAAACACATACACTGTGGCGACACGAACGCCAGTGGCAAGCACTTCACAAACAAGCTGCCAAATATACGGAAGTATATATGGCAACACTCGATCTAATTGAACAGTTTATTGGTCACGGTGGACTTGTAAAAGAACTCTACCAATATTAAAATCCATCCTTTGATGTCACGCGTTGAGTAAGTCACAAAAAGAGGCTAAGATTAACAGTTTAATTATTTGCCAATCAAGTTAATTAAATACAAGCTTTGTATTAACTTGCAATGTATGTATGCGTGTATGTGAGTATGTTTGTCCGGGTGGAATCTTGCGAGTCAATTTTGAAGCAGATATCTTCACTCGATTGAGCTGAAATTTTGCATACTTGTCTAAGTCAGATGGCAATATAATCTGGTAGTAGAATTCTGGAGGTCTATCCAGGACCGTCTCTCCAATATTACTCCAATTTTTTTCAAAATGTTTTTTTAGCTTCTATAGCTAGGTTATATACCCCAGTGGGTTATTGTTAGGGGGTGTCTGATACACCGTGTATAGGTAAGCAAAGAAAAAGAAAATTTAACTAACATAATTTTTTATTTCGATTTGTTTTTACGACAAAGTCCCAGCACTATTTTGGTAGTATTGTTCAGTACCACCCCACCCCCAGGCCCCTAGTTTATAAAGCTACAAGTTTTACAATTTACAAGCGGAAGTCTCTTTCTGACCCTATGTGTTAGATAGAGACTTCCGCTTGGAAATTGTAACTTGCTTTATATAGGCTCAGGGGTAGTGCCAGGGGTATGGTGGGCCTAGAGGGGCGTTTGACTACAATCACGCCTGGGGGGCAACCCCGAAATTCGATTTTCTAAGTTCGTATCTCACCATCCCTCTCACTCTCATATTAATAACTATTAGTGAGACTGGAACGGCACGAAACGAACTTCGAAAATCGGATTTCGGAGTATAAAGGTGGAAACACATTATTAACACGCGACGCGACCCGATCCAACGCGACGCGTGTTGAGTCGAATCAAATTGTATTATTTTCTATGACCAGAACCACACTATGAACATCCGACGCGACGCCATGCGCATACATTCGTTGCATCGGGTCGCGTCGCGTGTTAATAATGTGTTTCCACCTTACGGCCTGGTGGTATGCGAAGATGTGACTTAAGATGGAGCACGCGAGCTGATAGCTGGTATATTTCTTGCTGTCATTGACGTATTTTTTGGCGTGACAACCCTAGCGCTACACGTGTCGCGTGCGATTAAATAATAGACAGAGAAGCATAATCGAAGCATAATGTAGGTACGTTTCTCTGCCCAAACGCCGTTGTGAAATTCTGTACTTTTAAGTCCAGTTTTCACTGTCCAAAGTGTTGCCAATCGTCAATTTGAACATTATATTGCGTCTGGTCAACTATTTTTTACCTAGCAAATAGTACAGTGCAATAGTTTGGCAGCCGCAAAATAAAATTGTTTTAATGCCACTTTATTTGCGTGGCGTCAATTGTTACTCTAGTACAAATAGTAAAGAGATTACAGTTCACGAGCCGCAATATAATGTTGTTGTGGTTTCTCATCCTAAATTAAATGAAGTATAGAATGATACAAAGCTTAAATCAGGCAATGCTTTGCTTAAAGTGGGCAATAACTCCCTGGGAACTCATCGCGCTCTTATCAGTTATGTTCGGCAAACTGTAATTTTGGCGACGCCGAAATCGCCGAATAGCAAATTAAACGTTATATTATATAGGCTCTGCTAACGGTTGGTAATATCGTTCGCGTGTCAGTGGCATTCATTTTGACAGTTCTTGTATGAATGTGACCGCTAGCTGATTCCGATGCCAATTGTCAGCCCATACATGAACTGTCAAAATGAACACGATGGCGATCGCGAGCGAGTTAGACAATAAGCCTACAGGTTTACCCTGTTTACGAATTACGATCACTTATTTTGGCCAATAATAAAAATAAGTATGTCTAATGAAATGTCTTCCACTTGATCGACTGCACCGTAAAGCGTCTCGTATTATCGGCGATCCAATACTTTCTGGTAACTTGATCCTTTGGCCCTACGAAGAGACGTCAGTTCTCTTTGCGTCGTTTATAGGATTGTAGCGACACTAGTGCCACCTAGTTGACAGCTACATAATTACTACGACGCACGAGTAGCTAGCGCCAACTCTAGTGACCGCTGTCACATTGTTCTACATCGCGCTAACGAAGTTTCTCAACACGGATGCATATATACAACTTTTAACTCTCTTCCTTCGGACTTCGGTCCCCATCCCCAGGCATAACATCTGCCTGTAGAGAGATCTCTCTATTGGCACACCCCCCAAACTGGTGACCCCGAGCATGAACATCAGCGCAGCCTTCGCACAGCTTCGTCATCGTGATCTTCAATGAGGAGTGTTCTGACGAAGTCTTCGATGTCATCCCAGCTGCTAAGTTCCATCACCGTTCTATCACTATCACAGTAGCACTTGGTATAAGGGTGGTTTTCAACCGCACCATCTTGATTAGTGACTGCTCTTCCACTGTGCGGTTTGTCAAGGTTTTTTTTTGTAAATTGAGATATTATTGTACGAGTATAACGATAATTGTGGCAGCGCCGGCAGCGCCGTCTTTGTATCTACGTTGCACCCGTGCGACGCAGGGGCGGGTCGCTAGTGGTTCAATTCAATTCAATTTTTATAGTTATAGCTCCATCGATACTGTCGATGATTCTGCCAATGTCGAGGTTGAAAAAGACACTGCTTGTTTTTAATCAGCCGTTGTTCGGTACCTTCGGCGTGCGGTACTCTGATGAGAATCTAAAATAGACAACACATACATAAATTGTTAGACTACCTACAGATATAATTTGTTAATTTTTATGAATTTACATAGAACAGTTACAAGGGAGGTGTGTGGTAGTGTAAGAAGGAAATTTAAGTTAACAGGGCGAGTCGCTAGTGGTTGCTATAATTTATTACTTTGACTTTTTAATTTTTACAGCTATCTACCTACCACCGGAACCAAAACCTTTATGGTGGTATTTAAAAACCCTTTGCATACTATTGAGCGAATGAAAAAAAAAAGTTGAACGGAAACCTATTTGTCAGCGGTAAAGAAAAGAAATACTGGCCAACGGCGCGCGAGCGTTTTAAATTTTAAATTTGGAATCGATTTAAATGCGTACAGCCAATAGGTCAGAGTGATGTATTCGCATCGTAAACGTTTTGTTTTTCTTATGTTAACACCTATAGAAACCTGCACATAATAGGTTTTTTTTTTAAATAGTACCTATAATAGGTAGTGGCTTTATTTTTAGAACTGTTTTTTGGTGTTTGGCGGGAAATCCGCAAGAGAAGATTGATGTTTTTTATTTTATTCGGGGCTTAATGTTGTTTCAGTATAGATGGATTATGGTTTGGAATAACACATAGGTTACTTTTTTTTTCTTTTTATCCTTTTTATTGCGTCGTTCCCGCGGGGTCGCGATAAACGAATTCTTTGCAGACGAAGTAGCGGGCAACAGCTAGTCTATATACTTGCTTAATTTAAAAAAAAAAACTATGTTTTGCTTAGTGTAAAAAACGGATGAGGTGAAATCGGGTTTTGTATGAAAATAATTGGAAATATGTAAGCTCGAGCCGTTTCTCATGAGAGTGTTAGAGTTAGAACAAGCTTTTTTACAAGATTTTATTAAACTTGCATTGTTGGTTTGTTAGTTTGTTTAGGGCAAATCTTGCAAGTCAAGTAAAGTGCCTCTCAATTCCAGTGGACAGAACAGATCAGCTTCAAATTTAGTAGATACGTATTACAAAAGTATGTACCATCAGCCAAATATGTGGTCTACCACCCTAAGGCTAAAATTCCTTTGCACGTCACAATATATAACGTCGATAAGACAGGCTGTCAACTTGAAAGTTCGACTTTAGCGACATTTTCATTTGATAGGAAGTTGGATGAAAAGTGGTAGACCACTTATTTGGGCGACCGTACCTAGACTAGGAAAAGCATGGTACAAAAAAGTTAGCTTTAAATAGTGGATTGTATCACAAGGAAGCAAAATGATATTTTAACGACAATGGTGCTATTGCGAATCCAGAGCGAAGCGAGCGACTCTAAAGTAGAATCATGAGCGTAGCGAGGGTTGCGGAGTATTTAAGAGGCTGACAACACCTAATTTTGTTGAAATTGATGTTATTTAAGCACTTTTTTAAGAAAAACTACACACAAAAAAAAATATAATGTTAATTTTCATCATATTTCAAACACGCTAGACGGACTCGATACATAATTGAACAAAATCGGCTCGATAGAAAATAATTGCAAAGATTGGTCTTAAAATCATCATTAAACGGTTCTATGTCTTTATTTTTTCGACGTATGGGTCTGCAATTAAAAAACATGGAGTCAACATATTCATACCTACACGGCTAACGAGTCATATTTCACAAATAATCCATACTTTTTTTTATTTCTTCTTATTTATGTCTTATTTGCAAGATTTTAGACGCGCGCCAAGCTGCCGGAATAGTTTCTTCTCTTTCACTCACAGGCACGCGAACCGTATGTGTGAAGTGGCGCTGCTCAAGGTCATTTGCTGTTGACAGCGCCTTAACCCTAGGACAATATATTTTGCTACTGTGTGATACACTCTACTTTTCATCCCCCCTATAAGGAAAGTTATTTTCTGAATGAGAGGCGTAAAAACATTTTTTTTTTACAGATTACATCATTGAAGAGGCTTACAGACGAGCTGCAGGCTACGCTGCAATCTGAGGTGAGTCTACATTACCAGTGTCATACAATTAATTAGATTTATTCTGGAACTAATCCTACATTATCCCTGATGAACATCCCTAATCTTGTCTCATACTAATATTATAAAGTTTGTAACTAAGTAAGTAAGTTTGGATGTTTGGATGTTTGTTGCTCTTTCATGGCGAAACGGCTGAACCGATTTTATTGAAATTTAATATAGTGATAGATACAATCCCGGGAAAGGACTTAGGATAGTTTTTAGGTCTATAGGATGACAAAGGGGACCGAGAGCGGTGCGGGCGGGTAGTGCGCCTGCCGCCCGCACCTCTCGGCCCCCTTTGTCGTCCTACCCCGCGCCCCTGTGCCCCTCGGGCGAGGACTCGGTTTAACCGGTCGATATATATAGACGTTCGTACGGTTCGTTCTTTGGACACCCACTGATGCCAACTTAGCGCTTTCGCCGCTAAATCTAGCGCTTTTTTGGCTGTGTCAACTCCCAACAAAATTATATAGCGCTTAGCGCCCAATCTAGCGCCCATTCTACCCAGCAGGAAAGCCAGGAAATTGTACGAAAAGAACAAGATTCTGACGATAAACAAGTCTGGCTACTATTATTATTATTATTATTATATTAGCCTAATTGAGTGTCCCACTGCTGGGCAAAGGCCTCCCCTTTTTTCCGCCACTCGTCCCGGTCGAGGGCATACTCCTGCCACTCTACTTGATACGCGTCCAAGTCATCCCGCCACCTTTTTCTGGGTCTGCCAACGCTTCGATGGCCATCTCGCGGAACCCAATGGGTTGCGATTAAGGCCCATCGCTCTATATTCATGCGGCAAACATGACCGGCCCAGTCCCATTTCAGCTTAGCGGTCTTCGCCCCCACATCCATGACTCGGGTTTTCGAGCGCAGGTCCGCGTTTCTGATGTGGTCAGTTCTTTTGACACCCAAAATACTGCGCTCCATTGCTCTTTGGCAGACCTTGAGCCTGGACTTTTGAGCTTCAGTCAATGACCAAGTTTGAGCGCCGTAGGTTAGGATGGGAAGAATACACATGTCGACGAGTCTGGCTACTTAATCTGTAGATTATTTTTTGATGTAATTTTCAATTAAAAGTAATAATCAGCTATTCTTTTATTTATTTTTAAATTCAGCGCTTTTTTTTTCGAAAAATATCCAAACGTAGCCCTTTTTTTTTAAACAATTCAGCGCGCCTTTTTAAAGAGTGTTGGCAACACTGGGACACCTCTAAGTACCTATTGAAGCCTTTGTAGATTAGTATCGTACAAAATTATGTGTAATATGGTAACAGGTGACCCACTTGCTCGATTGCCTTCCTATTCGCATAAAAAAAAAAAAAAAAACTTAGGTAACATTCAAAATATAAGGCTTCCTGTTGAATACCTACACAAACACAATCGAATGCATTTGAGTTCAGTTAATAGCATTTATCATTGAATTAACATGCAACTAACATGAATATAATTTAGATTGGTAATGTGAACCTTTGATATCGTTTCCGAAGTAGATTTCCGTTCCGATAAACTTGTGTGCTTTTTAAAGATTTTTAATATTGGATTAAATCGTGTTTTTAATTTTTCACTTCCACGCTGGTCTGGTAAAGAAACAACATAGAATGTACCAGTTGCTTCTCTTCCCGTGCAGATGGTAAAAGCACATCAGGGAGGGGTGAAAATCATAGGAATCATGTAACATGTTATAGGCGATGCTAGCAACCCATCACTATTTTGATTCCACTTTCTACCTATACGCCCACAGTCTTGCTAAACGTGGGCTGTAGGTCTAACCTTAGGCTCTCTCGACCCCGTAAGGGATAGACGTGATTTGTGTGTGCATTTTTTTAAAGATTTTTAAGCAATGATAGGTACCGTCAACTGGGGTGACTGTGGTAATTTTGGGGCTACTTTGATCATTTTAAAATTGCTATAAAATTTATATTATCCATATCCGGTGAATGTTTGGCATGTAGACGCAAAGGCGATCAACGAACACATTGATTGGAAGCAGTAAACGCAAATAAATAATAATGGTTTTGTCATTAAAACTACTTTTTAAAGTCACCCCGTAAATCAAAGTCACCCCAGTTGACTGTACTTAAAATAGTCACAAAAACTATTTAAAGATATTTAGATTCTCTAACGTTTCGCCGACAAACGTTTGATGAAATGAATCGTTTGACAAACACTTTATTTGACAACCATTTGTTTCAGCGTTATTAAACTGTTTGAAAAGTTATTAAACAAACTTAACCTAACCTTATGTGAGTCACACAAAAAGGTTAGATTTTTTAGGTTTAGCGGGCAAAGTGTTGTCAAATACACATTATCTCTTGTATAAGTGAGATTCGAGCGGATAAACCATTGTAAGAAAGTAAATCCCAATACATAGTTAAAGTATGGAAAAAGGTAGTTAGTACTTTTATTTTTGAAAAACGCACATCTAGTTTTTTTTTCATAAATTGACTAAGTAATTTAAATAGCAAAAATATAGAACAAAGGTGAATATACGTGCAAACAACGCTTCGAAGTGTGGGAGATACGAAACAAATATATGATAAAAGTATTGATCGCTTACAATAATAGGGCAGATAACCGGGGATATATAAGAGCTGGCGGTGGGTGGTTTAGGCTTGGTTGGCTCCTGGCAGACAGACATACAACTGGTAAGTGATAGATTTAAATAATTAATGTAAAATTTCAGTAATTGTAAGATTTCCACAGGTATCAGATATACCATAGATAACGCATACTGAAAGATAGAATAAGGAATAGTGTGATAAGGGAACGTGCTGGTGTGAAAGAGGATATAGTGACTAGGATAGAAAAAGGTATGCTTAGTTGGTTTGGTCACGTAGAGAGTATGGATAAAAGAAGATTACTTAACTAAACAGATTTATATGGGGAGTGTGAATGAGTGCGTTGGGAGGGGAAGGCCTAGACGGACGTTCCCTGATCAAATTGGGGACGTTTTAGAAAAAGGTCAGGTCATGAGTACCCGAAACCGACGAGCGTGTATGAAGAGATTGATGAATGTGGATGAAGCGAAAGAGGTATGTCAGGATTGTAGCAGTGGAACAAAGTAGTCTCTGCCTACCCTTGTAGATTACGCATACTATCACGATTTGTATTAAATAAGTTTTGGCGCTTGCTGTGACGTCCCAGTCGAAATTTAGTGACGCGAAATGAAATCCGATTCAAAAACACCGCCGCCATTGAAACAATCTAACTGGAACCTATTTCACCAAAGCGACAATTGGGATTGTTAATTTTTTTTAACCCCCCCTTTTAATATATTTTTTAGAAAATTTGGAGCACTTTAAGAAACTTATTTGAATATTTTGTCATTTCATGGCTTAATTTAATTAATATAATTGCTTAAAAAAATCAGATACGACTTTTCGTAAATTATATACGGCCGGCTGAAATAGGCAATTTTCCCACAATCCTTTGGAAATTAAAAAAAAAATAGTTGTCATAACTGTTGTGACTGTCATCTCAATGTCAAATATACTGTTTACCTTTGGTTTACCTACAAGATTATTGTATGTTGCGTTAAATTCTGATCATGGTTATAATTAGTTGAAAATTTATGAATGCAGAAGTATGTGGCATTGTGTTTTGGTATCTGCTTACATAGAAATGATCCTCGCAACAATATTGTGTACTTATAAACTTTGAAGTATTCAACATTTACTTCACGACACCACTTTTCTCTTAAATCTTCTCGGATCCGTGCGAACTATTGTTTTGGACCTGTTTTTATTTTAGAGTCATTATTTCAGGTTGAAACGAAGCATTTTCTGTAATTTCCATTATTTCGTTTTAAATCGACCGACAATTTTAAGTTTTCAACAAAACAATATTTACTTTACTGACATTGGGTGACACTGATAACTAGTTGACATATAAATTTAATAGACAAACTAGATATTTGCCGTTTTATTTTTTTGAACTACCAACAGCCGCTCGGTAAGGTCGAATAAAGGTCAAATATTTTTTTTGCAAAATATCCGTAATCCTCGAGTATTTTTGAACGCCAGTAAGATAAAACAGTTCGCAAACCCCATACTTCGAAATGGTTTTCAAATCAGGGTATGTTGTAAAAAAATGAACAATCTACGACGAGAATCTACGCCGGTTGGCTTCGTGACCACGCATTGCATATCGAATTGTCACTTGTCACCAACAATTGTCGAATTGGTGAAATAGGCGCCTGGAGCCGCCGCCCTTCAAAATGTATGTATGTATAAAACTCTTTATTGTACATAAAACACATGAAAAAGATAAATACAGGAAAACACAAATGCACAAAGGCGAACTTATCCCTAAAAGGGATCTCTTCCAGTTAACCTTTGAACGATTGACAGGACATCTTACTCCATCTTATTCGCTAATCCTGCCGCTAAGCAGCAGTGCTTGCACTACTGTGTTCCGGTGTGGAGAGTAAGACAGTCGGGGAAATTACAGGCACAAGAGGCATTTCATCTTAGCCCTCTAGGTTGGCAACGCATCTGCAATCCCTCCGGGGTTGCGGGTGTCTATGGGCAGTAGTGATCGCTTAGCATCAGGTGACCCACTTCCTCGTTTGCCTTCCTATTCATATAAAAAAAACATAGGTATTAAGCAAGAGCACAAATGTCTTCGCCTATTTTCAACATTGGAACAAACCTTGACGCTTGGTCTGAGTTAAGACGTCCGGACACACCAAGTGGATACTTTTGCGTTATCTATGGTATATCTGATATTTAAAAAATTCCAAGCGCGTAATAGTTTAGTCTATGGGTGGTGGGCAATTGCCATTAGGTGATCCAAATTCCCGTTTGCCGCCCTATTTCATAAAAAAATGTTATACCTACTTAGCAACTTTCATCAACTCGTAACTGGCTGTTTATAGTAACTTGGAGAAATAGCGTAGACATATTGGACCGAAATATACCAAAAATTCGGCGAAAAAATCGTTTGTCAAACGTAATATTGCTAAAACAAAAAAAACAGTCTATAAAGTAGATAAAATTTGTTTATGCAACTACTCGTGTTACAACGTCAGTCTCACTGTCATCACTTGAATAAATATCATGATCGAATAATTATTATTGTGCTGTTAAGTATTCAACGATATTATAAGTATTCATTTGTTCAACTTAAATTAATTCATTGCCAATGTTTCACACGAGAACGCTCTTTTCGTACTGAAAATATTGGCACCCTCGTTACGCTCAGTCACTGCCAAGTACATCCATTTCCTCTTAATTACTATGCAACAGCATAAATCCAGGTAAGTATTACAGTCTCCTGAAAAGGCCACGAAGTTCCATATCTTCAAATTTTTGATTCTATTCTGTTTTTTTTTTCATTCCTGAAAGATTTCAGATGCGTTGCTAGTCTATAGGGCTATAATAGAATCGTCGTCATCGTCATCATCATCATCATCATCATCATCATCATCATCATCATCATCAGCATCATCATCATCATATAAGCCATATGACGTCCACTGTTGGACATAGGCCTCCCCCATAGACCTCTAGTTGCTTGTATCCGTCGCAATAGCAGGTGGTAGGATCTTGTGCAAGGTCCGTCCAGATCGCTACCACCAATCCTGCTGCGCATTTCAGCGTGGAGAGTAAGACAGCCGTTAATATTATTGACACACGAATTTCGTCTTAGCCCTTAGGCTGGGAACGCATCCCCATTCCTGTAGAGCTGCGGGTTGTGCACACTTACCATGAGGACCCTCTTATTTGTTTGCTTTCTATGTCGAATAAAAAATGACAAAGAACCCACAAATAATGTCGTCGACGTACATTGTGTCAATAATGCCGTGACTTTAAAGTTAAAGGTGTCTCCTGACGTCATTAATGCATTTGTTAGGCTTTAATCATTCAGGTCAGCTTAGGCTTATCGCTCTGTCTACTCTTGGTTTAAAAAGGTTCGAGTGCCTTGAGTATATTTGTTTTGAGTGTTGTTTGGATTGCCCATAGCTGCGTCTAGATATTTCTTGGTGATATTGGAACTGAACTGTTTAACAAACTGGTGCTAACAGAATGGTTCCTAGCGTGGTAGCCTGGTTTGACCTATGGCCTTTTAAGCTGAGGCTCATACTCTTACTATGATCACGTAGAGGGCTCGAAAGTCTCGAAACGCGTCAGTGTTTTGTGTGGTGAGGTGGCAGTAGAGGAGAGAGGGATCGCGTGTAAAAACTTGTCCATCTTGCATTACACGAAAGTAGGTAAATGTTTTTCTTTTTTCAGTGAAATGGACCTCCGCAAAGTAACGCCTGATTCAATAAAACATCGCAAATCAGAGTTTTACGGATTGTATGTGAGAGGTTACATTTGAAATTAACATGATTGTTTTTCACCAAACCAAATTCGCGTTAGGACTTAGGAACAGACTTAAAGTTCTTAAACATTAAAATGAATCTTTTTATTAGGTACTAAAAACATTTCTTTTCTCATCGATTTTTGTTATGGTTTCTTTTAATGACTGTCTATTAACGTTAAAAACTAGGTTTCCTCACGTTATTGGCATATTATCTGTCTATGCGTCTGTCGTTAAGTTCTGTCACGTTTTGTTTTTATGACAGTTTCAGATAGTAAGCCAGGGACGAGAAGTCATTGCGTTTTGTTGGTAAAAAATGCTAACTTTCACCTTTCTTGGTGTCTTGATTTGGGCTGGGTGTTGATGATTCAGTCAGTCAGACTACTGACTACCTGCTCACATGTTTTTCCTTATCGCTATCCCATGGGAAGTACGCTATTTTTCAGGATAAAAGTATCATATATATTTGAAAGCAGGTTTTTAAGCCAACTGTGTGTCTAATTTCATAAGAAGCCGTTTGGTAGTTTTCGCGTTAAAAAGTAACAAAGCATCCGTGTGTCCTCGCAAACTTTCGCAATTGTTATGTCAAATAGGAAGTTGGATTGTACAAGAACGGCAAGTTTTCTCAACCATTGGAACTTCGGAAGTGACACAGACCGGTATCGACTTCAAAAAATACCAAGTCCCCCAACGTACGCTTAAAAAACCCCGATGCATAGCTAATTGTAAACGGTTGAACTAACTGCTGAACTCGCCACCTCTGTGTACAATATATTGCATTTTCATGAAGGCTTTACACTCGCACATAGAAGGATTGGGTGTCTATGTGTGCGTGGAGGCGGTGCTCGATCGTCGCAGGCGCCGCCTCGGCAGTCAGTCAAAGCGCGGACGTCATGAGGCAGAGACGTTCCAACCGCGAACAGAGAAACGTTCGATATTTAAAAGTGCTGAGCAAACACAGTTATCTGTTAGGATATCCGAGACCATAGAGAGGTGAGTTATGTTTGTTCTTTTTTTTAACGTTTGCGCAGTGGCCAGGTACAACTTTGACGTTTGAATGACATCATTTTTTTTTAATGACTGTAAGTGAATGAGCTATCTGTACAAAGAGATAGTTACAGACGTATTGTGATGATTCATTGAAAATTACACATGTTTTTTATTTAGGCTGTGAATAAGTACTTACCTACCTATATACTTTAAAATCATGCATTAAAATCCAATTTTATTAAATTACAGAGCTACGCTGAATACTTTACTCCCTTACTTATTTTTAAAATTAATCCTGTTTAAGATAGAAATATAACTTATCCAATTTCTTTGTCCTTTATCAAGTTGATCTAAGAACTTGTATGATTTCATCGTCCGTAATGTCATAAAAATTACTCATAATTTTGTTTCAAGCTAAAATTTAAACATTACTTACCTAGAAATAATTTTTACAGCGCGACGTAACAACCCGTTTTGACAACAATTTTTTTTATGTATACCTAACTTAAACGAAGGCTGTTTGTCACATTGACTTGTGACATTGAATGTTAGGGCGGTGAATCAATTCGTTCCTAAAAAAAAGAAAAACTTCGACATCATGGCATTGGCATCACTAAAAATTACAGATTATGCAAAAAAAATTGTTTGCTTGCGGTCCGTGTTATTAAAACTTGATAGTGTTCTGTGGGGGTTAGCGGGTAAAAGTAAAAAGGACAAGCCCTTTCGTTCTGAGAGGAGGCCTGTGCCCACCAGTGGAACGTAGGTGTATAGGCTGGAGATGATGATGATGATGTTGGATGTGATTCTGTGAGGGCCTAGCAAAGGGTCACCAGGGCCCTATTTTATAAAGCTACAACTTACTCTTTACAAGCGGAAGTCTCTATCTAACACATAGGGCCAGAAAGAGACTTCCGCTTCTAAATTGTAACTTATAGTTATATAAAATAGTTCCAGGTTTTTCCAACTTGTAATCTCTTGATCTAGGCAGCATTTCATTGAGGTTTAAAAAACTGTTGAGTTTTGACTATCTTTCTTCGATCAAGTCTGGTAAAAAGATATCGGATTATACTTCATTTAATTTAGGATGAGAAACCACAACAACATTATATTGCGGCTCGTGAACTGTAATCTCTTTGCAATTTGTACTAGAGTAAGAATTGACGACACGCAAATAAAGTGACATTAAAACAATTTTATTTTGCGGCTGCCAAACTATTGCATTGTACTGTTTGCTAGGTAAGAAATAGTTGGCCAGACGCAATATAATGCTATTGTGGTTTCTCATTCTAAATTAAATGAAGTATAAGGCTACACATCCACATAAAGATGTGCGAGTAAGCAGAGCTGTGGAATGAATCCACCAATGAGATCGCTTCATTTGCTCAGTCTCACTCAGCACTGCTTTCTTATTGGTCAGCAGTCTAACTGCCTCCTAGTTGCTTAGTAGTTTTTTAATTGATTAGTCGAGTTCTGTATATCTCCGTCCCACTTTCTTCAATGGAAATGCATCTAAATCTAATTCTTCCGACAAATCACTCTTTTGAACACAATTTTCAATCCAACTATCCCGCTTCTACTTTGAGATCTAACCTTGTACAGTCAAGTTTAATAAATACTAGCTGTTGCCAGCGACTTCGTCTGCAAAGAATTCGTTTATCGCTATCCCGCGGGAAATACGCAATTTTTCGGGATAAAAAGTAGCCTATGTGCTATTCCAGACTTTCCTCTATCTATGTGCCGAATTTCATCCAGATCCGTTGGGCAGTTCTGGCGTGATTGAGTAACAAACAAACATCCATCCATCCATAATATTAGTTAGATGTATGTAGTCAAAGTTTCAAAAATAAGTAAGTCATCATCATCTTCCTAGCGTTTATCCCGGCATTTGCCACGGCTCAGTGAGCCTGGGGTCCGCTTTGACAACCTACTCCCAAGATTTGGCGTAGGCACTAGTTTTTACAGAAGCGACTGCCATCTGACCTTCCAACCCAGAAGGGTAACTAAGCCTTATTGGGATTGGTCCGGTTTCCTCACGATGTTTTCCTTCACCGAAAAGCTCATAGTAAATTCCAAATGTAATTTTGCACATAAATTCCGAAAAACTCAGAGGTGCGAGCCCGGGATTCGAACCCGCGACCCTCTGCTTGAGAGGCCACAGGACAAACCACTAGGCTATCACGGCTTTTTAAAATAAGTAAGTACCGGCGTAGTAAGATCGTGGGACGTTGAGAAGTTCGTATCGATACATATTTTTGCTCTTGACCGTACCCTGAAGTCCCTGAAGTTACGAATTAAGTTCTTGTAGTGCCATTTCGCTCGCACTAATTGTCATTAACAGGAAAGTGACAGAGACGGCACGATTCGAAGTTTGAATTTCAGAGTAGCGCCCCTGTCTTGTACGCACTCCCGGTTGCAATGTTTTAATGTTTTAATGTTTATTCGGGCATTTTTATTTATTTAATTTCAGTCATTGCGAATAATTCGAGGTCTTAGTACACAATGTTCCACTGTGGTTCACAGTAGACCATCGTCAACGTATACAAGGGGCAATGGCGCGTTATGGCGGACAATTGTCAGATTTCTCAGTGAGAAATGGTTCGTTGGCCTTACATGGCCCACTGTGTACCAACTTACAGGGGCGATTAGAAAAAGAAAAAAAGTAGCTGAAATTCAACACTGATTTAAAAAAAAGTCCACATGGACTTAACAAATATCGTCGCCCTATAGGCGGCTAAAGCATCTGCAAATCTTTGGTGTTGCGGGTCTCTGGTAGTGGTCACTTAACATCAAGTGATCCTGCTCGTTTGCTACCGTATTAAAAAAACTTACCCTTCCTTTTGGGTTCGCCGTAGACCGGTAAAAGAAACAATGAAAAACAACCCCCACACCCCACCCCTCCTTTTATCTTCCTTTAAATGCTTTAATTGGAAAAGGTTACAATTCGGAACGTCATTACAAAGTTTTAAATATACAATCTTCAATTTCCTTGCCTTTTCACACCGTGCCATGAAAATTTGTGTGCCAAGGTCCACATTGCAATTACGAAGAGCCAATCGCCTGGAACTGTGTCGATAATTATCTAAACATATTTATTATTAATCATCATGGCTTATCACGCCATAAAATTGTATTCATGGGACCTGTAGTTGACGACATGCGATCTACGCGCATTCGACGCAACTTGCGTGCGACTGAAATACGCTATTGCAGGGGTGGTGAACCTTTTTTGGTGGACGTGCCATTTTTTTAAGAAATAATATTTGACTAGGATAGGACGTGTTATCAAATGCATTTTTGGTGTTGCGGATATCTACATATGGTAGGTTTAGGGTCAACCCTACTACTAAAAAAAAACTAGTAACCTAGCCTAAACTACCACAACCACCTGTTCAAATATTCCAGAAGAATTCTAAGACAATTTTTGTAGGCCTTTGATGACGATGATGATGAAACGGCAGTAGGTCTATTCACCTTCAACTGTCAACCTCTCACAGAAACAACTTTGTTTGTGTTGTCTATGTCCAATTAGATATCGGATGATAAAATTTTGTATGACGTATGTACTGACACCTTAGAACAGTGACGTAATAATTTAGTATTATTTGCTACCTACAGTCTACAGTATTCCTGTTTTATGAATAACACGGCAAATAGCACAGAGAGTGGTCAAAAGTAGAGCTATAATAGAGCTGGCACCAGCGGGAGACGACCAGGAGTCTCAAGTCCATATTACTTGATGTTGGTGGCGCCCCCTATTGTGGGCATCACAATAGTGGGGGTCGCGGTAGCCACCCTGCGCAATCACTAATAGCGCTAGTGGCTTTTAGTGGGCATGCCCTGAGGCTCGTAACCGTTAAAAATTAAAAAAGCGTAATAATACACTAGCATGCTAAGTCCACGGCCATCTTTTCCCTCCCATAGACAATTTTTTTTTCTAAAACTGCCGCGTCATTTAGACAATGGAATTGCTCGCGTGAGCATCAACGTATTATTTCGTTGCATCCGACTGACAATTGAAGTGGTACGTTTGTGTGTTCAATGTCAGATGCTTCATTATTGCACATTCTATGTAGGATTTGCTTGTGTGTGTGTGTTTGTGTAACTTGGTTTTTCAGCTAGTTTCTTAGCTTCACGTGACTCGTAGCAAGGACGTCAAGGTTGTTTTTTTATTGATATTGTTGGATGTTTGTTTTTAGAAAGCGTAGAGATTCGTTAGTCAGGAAACGGATAACAAATACTTACAAAAAATAATTCTTTAGCCACAAGTAATTATGACTTGAGACATGTTTAATTAGAATGCTGAATAAAATCGACACTCGGCATGATACTGACAATGTTCGGGAAATGTTCCTAATCCCTTGTAGAAACTTTGTCATAATGAATCAGTTTATGATTTTAAAACAGGCAATGACTTGTTAGTCATAATTTTATGATCGTGGAAAGGTTCCAGTTTGACTGTTCTGTTTCCAGATCGTGTTACTTCACGAATATCATTGTTATTATTGATAAATCCTAACTAATATTATAAATCCGAAAATGAGTTTACTCGTATCTGTTACGCCTTCACGCGTAAACTACTCAATCGATAGTGATAATTTTTTGTATGTAGACAGTTTTAAACTCTGAGAAGGACATAGGATAGTTTTCATCTCGAAAAATTGTAGTTCGGTAAACGGATTCTACGGAGACGAAATCGCGGGCAACAGCTAGTATTTATTCAAAATGTAGAAAATTACACTCAACTTAAAGAGGCTTCAATTACCTACTATGAAATTGTGTATCGTTGATTTTTAAAAGTCTGGTAAAGTTTACGATCTATTATGTAATGTAATATCCTCTAATTTGTGTAGTTGCCAGGCCACGCCTGCGCCGCGTCGGTTTTATAATTATTACTTTTAAACAATAAGCGTTTGCCAAAACCTTCATTATTATTCAAGTACATTGGAGTCACTTCACTGCTATATTATCGCGCGCTCGTGTTCGAACTTATCGTTTGTAGTAATTAGGACTTTTAAGTATCCGCTCACGCCTCACGAGTATAAGCGATTAGAAAAAAAAACAAATAGAAAACTCTAGAGATGGTGCGTATTTACGTTACCAGGTTTTGATACCAGGTATTTCCTTGCAAGTATACCAACCAGGTACCGACCCGAGATACTTGCAAGACTTGAAAGTATTTTTCCATTCAAGTATACTGTCCCTTCAAAATAAGTACTACTTCATACACACAAGGTTCAGATTGCGCTTATACGCGAAATAAAATACTTTCAAAGTATTTTACGTCTTGATTGAAATATTTTGAATCTTATCTGTATAACAACAAGGTTTAAACTTGCAAGGAAGCAAGTATTCGACTTGTTACGTTGGACAGAAAATACTTTGAAAGTATTTTGATACCTGGTTTCTGCACCTGGTATGAGAAGGTGGACGTACTTTTAAGCCCTGGTACGCGATTTAGCAAGTATAACCCATTCCTAGAAAACTCGCACCATAGATAGTCGTGACAGTAAAAAGGGCGGGAAACGAGACCGTTATTTTTCTTATCAGCCAGCAATATTATCGACGTTAGGTTGGCGGCGGTAACTAACCGTCCCCACCACTTTAGAAAGGGGGTTTTGTGCCTTACTACGCTGCCTGTAAGATAGGAAAAAAGTGCTTGTAAGATTGTGTTTTGCGGTCTGTTTGCATTTTTGAATGTTTTTTTTAAATAAATGATGGGTTCTATTAATAAAAAAAGTTAGTTATAACTTTTTGATGGATTTGATGCTTGTTTTTTAATTTTGAACTTACGCGTATAACGCATTGTCATGATTAACTAGACTAGCAGGGCAGTCGGCAAGTAGCAGTTGAGTTGCAGCCGGAATGCAGTACGTCTGGAATGGTCCTTGCCGCTACAGCCAATAATATAGTATATTTTTTCTTTTTTTTTAGTAGTCTCTGCCTACCCCTATGGGATAAAGGCGTGACTGTATGTATGCGTATGTATGTATGTATGTATAATACTTTTCTTCACGTTATCATAGATAACTGACGCTTACTGGACCTTAACAGAGAATGGTGAAACAGGCTCTTAATCTACTATTTTGCAGCTTTCAGCTACACTGACTAGCAAAAATAATGGGTCACTTTTCATACAAAGTTCTATGAAAAACGACCAGTTATTTTTGCCCGTAAGTATAGTTTTGCCGCAGAAGGGATTCTTTGATAACTTTAACACACGTGTCCCGCTTTGTTCCGTGATTCTCAGAACTTGGATTTCGTATTAATTGTGACCGTTATCATTGTAGATTAGCCACTATCTATATGTAGTTTAAAAGTAATCTTTTTTAATTAAATATTATGCCTATTGGTTTATTTGTGTATAGATTTGGTTGGTACGGTCGCAGGTGATGATTAATTTTTTGATCATTTTCTTAAATCATTTTGCATCTTTCACTCAACGTCTTTAGTGAAAGAAAAGTGCCGAATGAATTCATTAGTGAATTGATCAAACGTGTTTGATATTTTCATTCGGCTGCGTTCACTCGAAAGAACATTCACTCAGGTGAACCGTCTGGTATCACCTTTAGGTGATCACTTACCATCAGGTGCACCACATGCCAGTTTGTCGGTTTTAATATATATATTTAAAAAAACCATCCAAACTAACAAACTTTCGCCTTTATTTTACAAATTAAAAGTAAAATAGTAAAATGTTTGTAATAGTAAGATTTTCATCACTGTACAACTTGTGCTATGACCTAATAAATTTTTCCCAGAATTGCAATGTCATATCACACGACCAATCTTGTTTACTATATCTAATAATACAAATGCGAAAGATAATACAGATATAGAAAAAAACATATCTTGCCTTGGCCTATATGAATGCTCTTTAATGACGTTGATACAGACACGTGTAGTTTTAGGGTTCCGTAGATTTACACAACACAACACGAGATAAAAATCTAAAGTTCATTTTACAAATATGTCAAGGGTTCGCTCTCGGAAAGAATAAGAATAAGAATAAGAGAACTTTATTAGCTGATACGGAAACACAAACAGAATATAACAAATGGATACTTATTCTAACCAGCCAAACGGTCGCCACTCAGCTATGTGTCACGATAAGATCCAGGATAATGTCGTGACGCTGATTTTCAGTGACGCCAGTTACAGAGGTGGCTGTCACCAGGCACACATCCCAGTACATACTGGTTTACGAAATCACCACTTCCAATACCCATACCTAATACAAGAAAGACTATCATTGCCAGCTGCGCTGCAAGAAATTCGGCAGTAACCTTCTTTTGAATAACATGAAATTTTTAATTTAGAAACCTATAAATAGTTTTATGTTGAAAATGCCTTACACCATATTGGAAAAGAGCTGATACAATTTAAACTGCTGGATCGATTTTCATCAAACATGGCTAAGAACCAACGCAATGGAAACTGGCTTTCGAATGACAAAAACGGTCCATCCGTTTGAGAGCTACGGTGCAACAGATACACACACACACACACACACACACACACACACACACACAGAGAGAGAGAGAGAGAGAGAGAGAGAGAGAGAGAGAGAGGGAGAGAGACGTCGGGGGAGTCGGGGGTTAAAACAGTACATTTATTAAAATAACGTACACTTCAAAAATCGAACGCGACTCTAGCTTCATTCGTATTTCAAAATAAGCTCTTAGGGGATTCTGATATCCTGGTACTTAAACTCTCCCTCCGTCTTACGCCTGACGCGAGTTTAACATTTTTTACCCATCCCAAAAAGCGCTCAACGCCGCTGAAGAAGTTTTCACATCAAAAATCGCAAAATTCTACTTGAAATAATTATTGTTGAGCAGTGGAAATATTGAATCAAAAACGTAGTTAGCTTAGCAATGTGACTACTGTGACCTTAGGGGTGTTTTATTTGATTAATTATTTATTGTACAGATTTAATGTAATTTTTGTTTAATATAATTAAAACGTTGCCAAGTGCTCATTGTGGGAATCGGTCGGGCCGACTCGGGTTACGTACAATGCGGAATCAGCATCAGCTCAAAGCAACCGCCGTTTCTCGCGATTCTGTCGCTCTCTTGCGGCACTCTTTGTAGACGATTGTGTATCTCCAACAGTCCCTTATTCACAGCGACAATTGTCCGTGAAATGTGACAATTCTGTTGACATTGCAAACTCAACGAGAATCTACGCCGATTGGCATCATATTGACCACGCATTTTTTTTTTCTCTGTAATCTGCTATCAGTCCGAAAAGACTATGATCAGATGTGTTGCAGAATTCTTCGCGTTTTCAAAGTGTGCTCTCCAGCGAGACGCAATCACTCATTTGAGATAACCGAAACTAGAATCGTGACTTTAGTTCTAGGATGGTATGTCTTTTGAGTCGCCTCTGATTAGTGGTGGCAATAACGGGTGTTTTGCAATAATGAATAACAGTGTTGTGTTATTCTTAAATAGCTGGTATTGTAGGTCAAGTTTTATTCAAAGAAAAACAAATAATAACAAAAAAAAAAAACAGTCTGAACTTAAAAATAACTTAAACCTACTTACCTAACACTAATAATAAATTAAAGATAAAAAAATTCTCCCAAATCGTCGCCAATAGGGAGGAAGGGAGGGTGCCCAGAAGGCTGGCAGCATTGCCACGTTGTATGGCAATGCTTATTCGCTGAGCGAAATATTGACCAGCCCTCTGGTCACGGGAGGCCTCTATAAGGCGCGCCGAGATATCTTTATACATCCGGCGCGCGCTTGGCCCCCATGGCCCCAAAGTTTCGACTCCAAACGCCTCAAATATATAGCTAGCTCCAAGCGAGCTATACTTTCGGCGTTTGAAGTCTTCCGCCGAGGCCGCAGCAGAGCCTACAACATTTTGGGTCCTTGGAAGATGGGTCGGAGCAAGAGTATCAACACACGTTGCATCCCAGACTAAAGGCCGACCCATCCGCCAAGGAACCAGTGTCAGACCGTCGGGCCGTTTGCCATCATCTCTAGTCAAACCGTTAGGTTCTAACACGGCTGGCACTTTAATACTGACAAGGGCCCTACGGATGACGTCATTAATGTTTGCATGACGGGGTATACGACCAGCGCTTCTACTGCAAGATAAGCCGTGGTGCCCGAAGCTGTCGGTCATTTTCCCACATTGGCAGCGATGAGGGACGTTTGTTGGTGTCCCCACCCTGAGACTGGTGGCGAGGCGAAATGTGGTGTTGTCCAGCAGGGTACCTACAGTTGGTGAGGGTAGGGCTTGGAGCCAGAGGCCTGACTCCCACTCCGCAGTAGCAAGGAGACGAGCGCGCTCCGCTGGACCGGAAGCCGTATTTAATAGACTGTTCCGGACCAATTGGCAGAGTGGCTCGTCCCACTGCCTCTGCGAGCAGGGATTGACAGGCACAGCAGTTCCTGGGCAAGCTAAAAGCCATACATGGTATTGTAAACTGTTGTCTGTTATCCTGTTATATTGCTGTTTTACAAAACGATAATGAACTTATTATTAAATAATTGTTATACTTATTTCGTCGCGATCGCAGCGTAATAAAAACGTGCGGGAACAAAAGCAAAACAACGCTCTGTTACCTTGTTTGTTATTGTACTGACTGACAACAAACAGCAACAGCTAATAATGATACCAAAATTCAGTTATTTGAATTGCGATTGCGATGCGAGCTCGCGCGTACTATAGCGCTATCGCTATCTCTCGCACAACCTACTTGATTTGTTGCGCACTCGCTTGCGCTTCTATGCCAAGTGCGGCAACAGTGCGCGTATGAACAACGTTGACAACAGACAACGAATAATGATAACAGGATAGTTGACGATTCGATAATGTGTTGTTCGTTGTGTGCAAATAATGTCGATCATTGTAAGCTGCTGGGCTAGGACGTTCGGATGGTATTCAAGTCGTGTTTGATTGCCGCGCATATTCGAATTGTCATTTGTCACCGGCAATTGTCGGATTGGTGAAATAAGGGGCCAGATGTTATGTCCACACTCTGTCCTTAAATTAATCCAAAATTTCAGCAGTGGCCCGTTTTTTGAAACTAAAAACGTCTTTATATCTTTCGGGGCAGACAGAGCCTAGGTTAACAAGACCTAAAGGCCACGCTTAACATAATTGTGGGCGAATAAAGGAGAATCGAAATAGTGATAGGTTGCTACCCGCATAGGCGATCGCCTATAACATGATTTTCGGCGATCGCCGGTTGGGCTTTTACCATGCGCAGTACAACTGGTACATTCAATGTTTTTTCTTTGCTCCCAGACCAGTATGGAAGCAATATTACAAGTGTAAACTAGCAACATTGGGCAAACCTCAAGCACTGATTGGTTGAGGCTATTCTCTCTCTCTTTCTCTCGTTGGGATTCGCGGGTAGCCATCGAAGTGTAGGCAAACCGAAAAGGAGATGGCGGGATGACTTGGACGCATATAAAGTAGAAGTGGCAGGAGCATGCCCTCGACCGGGAAGAGTGGCGGAAACAAGGGGAGGCCTTTGCCCAGCTGCCCATTAAAAAAATGCATGGTTAAACCATCACCTAACATTTTAACACAGAATAGAATGTGATTGTGATGAAACACAATCTTTACGCGGATGGTCAAACTATACAAAGAAAATGGGGGACTTAGAAATGTCAAAAGTTCAATGGAATTCGTAAAGGTATTAGGCATGTTCGATTTCCTCTGTTTAATAAGCGTTTGTTTCCTTCTGGGGTCAAAAAACATCCGTTCGGTCTGACCCGTATTATATGATAATATAAGAACAAAGCTAAATTACAATTTCAAAGTGGACGTGAATTATACATTTAAAAATTTATTTTGAGATTCTTTGACCAAGTTGCTTGCTTTTTTTTCCATTTTATTATTCAGCCGTTTTGGTTAGCCGGCCAGTGACTCCGTGTCAAAATTTGTTATACCAACGTAACGGGGTGTCAGTTTTTTTTTAATTGCATGTGTCAGCTCAGATCAAAAGGCATGAATCTTTTGAGCTACCTAGGAGCTATGAAACCAGGGGGGTTATTGTCTAACTCGCTCGCAATCGCCATCGTGTTCAATTTGACAGTTTTTGTATGAATGTGACAGCTAGCTGATTCCGATGCCAATTGTCAGCCCATACATGAACTGTCAAAATGAACACGATGGCGATTGCGGGCGAGTTAAACAATAAGCCTACGGGTCATTTCCTGCAGAAAGTTTTATGAAAAGTGACCCGATTTCTTTGCTTCCGAGTGTAGTTTACTCTTGAATTTGCAATAGGCCTCAAGTTCATTGAACCCATGACCCAAGGATTTAAATATATATTTTAAACGCTCAGTTTCTGCCCGCCATCACGTTCAAAGGCAAACGTGAGCAAATATACGCAGCGGCGGAAGGCACACCTACAGCAAACATATGACGCGTGGTGCTACATGTATACATTCATACATACATAATAAGAACAAATACACTGTGTCTTATAATTGATCCCTCTTTATACGCCCACAATCATGCTAAACGTGGCCTGTCTTGTTACCTTAGGCTCTGTGCACCCCGTGAAGGATCAAGTGATTTATGTATGTACTAGCTGTTGCCAGCGACTTCGTCTGCAAAGAATTCGTTTATCGCTATCCCGCGGGAACTACGCAATTTTCCGGGATAAAAAGTAACATACATACATACATACATACATATCGTCACGCCTCTTTCCCACAGGGGTAGGCAGAGACTACTTTGTTCCACTTGCTACGATCCTGACATACCTCTTTCGCTTCATCCACATTCATCAATCTTCATACATGCTCGTAAAAAGTAACCTATGTGCTATTCCAGACTTTTCTCTATCTATGTCCCGAATTTCATCCAGATCCGTTGGGCCGTTCTGGCGTGATTGAGTAACAAACAAACATCCATCCATCCATCCATTCTTTCTCATTTATAATATTAGTTAGATTAGATGTGTGTCTATGTTAGAATTAATCCGGAATACATCAGCAGGTCGTTGGGTTAATTAGTTTGTATTTATAACATTAGTAATCATTTTTCTGATCGATTCCCACAATGAGCAGTTTTCACACTCAATACTTAACAACGTTTTTGAGTCAATCTTTCCACTGCTCAACGAAAATCATTTCAAATAGAATTTTGTGAATTCTTAAATAAAATAACTGTTTTAACCCCCGACTCCCCCGACGTCTATGTATGTATGTGTGTGTTTGTGTCTGTAGCATCGCAGCTCTCAATTTTCATTGCATTCGAAAGCCAGTGTCCTTGCGATGGTGCTAAGCCATGTTTGATCAAAATCGGTCCAGTAGTTTAAAGAGAATCAGTTTTCCAAAATGATGCGAGGCATTTTTGGCATATGTTTTTTATTTACGTTACTCGAATAATGCGTGTTTTTTTTTTAATTTAATGTTATTTGTATGAAAACTTACACTAGAGTCTCTGAGACCCTAATGTGTAGGTTCGTTGCCCTCCCTAACCCGCGAGGGTCCACAATCCCAGTGTCAACAAAGCTGGTTCAACAATGCCAACCGTCGGATTCCTTAGGCTCAGTGTTGCCAGACAAATGATTCAGAATACCCCTAAAAATAATAACGTTTACTTCTCTCCAATATTTATATTAACGTTTTTACTGCCAGCAACATCATCACTATCGCTATCACTACATAGTATAAAACGAAGTCCCTATCTCTATGTATGCTTAAGTCTTTAAAACTACGCAACGGATTTTGATGCGGTTTTTTTTAATAGATAGAGTGAATCAAGAGAAAGGTTTATATGTATAATACATGCATAATTTACCGTGCGAAGCCGGGGCGGGTCGCTAGTCATGAATGATGCGCGTTTTTTCTGAAACACGTTTTAAATAGCATGCATTTTTATGACAGTTGAAAAAAATGCAAAGGGCTGAATGTCACGTTAGCCTGTGATGTAATTAATAAGTGAAGATAATTCGTATTATTGCACGGCTTAGGGTAGTAAAGGAATTCCATAATAAATAATGCCTACATTTCCTTTTTCTTCTTCGTCTGGTTAATTATTCCCAAAATTAACACGTCCAAAAATAACGTCCTTAATTTGACTGTCTAAGTCATTAAGGTACTAAAGTATGGCCTGAAATAAATATTTTTGTTGCCAAGTTTTTTCGTGAAATATGGTCCCATTTAAAATAGTAGTTTGGCTATCCACAGGAGTACTCGATAATGGACCACGGCTGGTTAGAAACATGACGGAACAACTTCGATTGTACTTGAATAAGCTGGCTTGTTTTGTTTTATATTCCTAAACAGGCTTCTTCATTATATTTAGTAAACATCTGCCTAGAATCGGCCTTTCGATCTTAATTACCTACCTACATTGCGTAGACACATACGTGATGATTTACTCTGATCTAGTTTAAAATAGAGCTAGCTATTCCACACACGTCGCAGTTATAAACTCGTGCCGCTATACCAATTTAAAATGACCTATGCCTACTGCACAGTAGTTGAGAACACTAACAAAACTGCACACTTATGTAAACTCTTCGGGGTCACCTTAAAATGGACTAGAACGTAGAAGTACCAAGTTGTTATTGCGGCTGAAGAAGACGCTGCCGTCGAATGGTTGATAGAAATCTAGTTTTGGTATGACTAGTTCCAATTTTGACCACTGATATACGTAACTTTGTTGTGTGTAACTGGCCGTACGTGACTCGCATGACGCCATTGATGATAATTTTTAAAAAGAGAATGCGGGCTTCGCGCTTAAACACCTGTCAAGTGTTTTTTTTTTCGAAAGGGCCAGTGTCGTTTGTTTTGTTGCCATGGTTAAAAATAAACTGGGAGGGCAAAGACAAATACTTGATAATGTAAGACCACTTTAACCTGTACCGAGAGTGATACTCATTTGCTTTTGTTTAAAGTATTCATATTCCTTTTGAAAGTATCGCTGATATTTCCAAATCTTTGCTTTGCACCCACGATCAGAAACAGTCACTAGGTATTTGGACATTGCACACTCGTCTCCGATCGAATATAATGTGATGATAAAATAAAATATAAAGTCAGTGAGTCCTGTAAACGGCGGTGAGGCCGGTTTCAGCTACGCTGTAGCTTAACATGTGCATACACACGCACGCACGCACGTGGCGAGGCGTAGTGTAACGTGCCTCACTTTGCTGTTCGCACAACTCCGAGTTTATATGTGGGCTGAGATGTGGCCAAGAGGCGTGGCCTTCAACTAATGCCGCAGTCTCTCCATGTTGTAGGCATTTGGGTTCCCTAACTTATTGAATACGCGCTCCCTTATTAAAAAGAAAAAAATCTGGGCCTCGCTAGCCCTGATACAATTTTAGGTTACTATCAAAATAAAGGGGAGAATTTTTGTATCTCTAATAAGCCCTACCGTAGGGCGTAAACACGGGTCATTTGTAAATAAGGTCCGTACTAGTGGCCCACGGCCCCCTTTGCAGGTCTCCGCGACCCCCACTTTGAAAATCCCTCGAATTTACGGCATTATACTCTAAGGTTACTAGGGTATGTCATCTATTTACAGCATATCTTTCTTTGGTTGTGGCGTTATTCATATTCTTGATCTGTTTTTCCTGAAGTGCTTAGTTGAATTCATTCTTATTGTCAGAGAGATATTTGTCACGACATCTATTTCCGACGTACCTGTTTGTTTTGTTGGATCTTTCAGGATTATCTGCGTGATGTCATCTTGTTTAGTATTGAATACAGTTGAAACATTTAACATGTAAGTCGGATATCATCTCGCTTGATCAGTATGTTCCCAATAGTAGTTTTAGACATTCCATTATTTTCTAGAAGCATTGGAATTAGGAAAGATAGATTATCAAGCTATAGAACGAAATAGTCGTGTTGAAATTGTTTGTCTTGATCCCAAGTGAGACATCAAAATTCAAACTGAATACAAGCTCGTAGGGCCGGGATATTAGTAGATAAGATGTAGGTTGCTAGCCCTGCGGTGGGAAGGGTAGGGGATTCGCACAGGCCCTTCTGGCTATATGGCTAATCTGAAACTTAAGTTAAATTATAATAAGATATACCTCCCTTAGATTGGGGTTATAAATAGGCTGGTAACTGTTGTTTTAAAATGCAACTTGAGATGTTGCAGTATGACCGTCGCGTCACTGCTCATAGGGAGAGCCAAATTTATAATATTCTGTAACTGTTAGCAACTTTTTTATGAAAAATGGGAACGGGTTCGAAGTGGACGGCGTCAGTTTTTCCGAGAATAGCTAATTTTGTGACTTGTGTCATGTGTAGTTTGACTGTGACATTCGTTGGTGATGTCACTGGCCGTCAGTGTCTCGACTTTTGAAAATCGAACGCATAGACAAATTGTCGCGGAGCAGTTTTGTAACGACCGCTTTCTAAACCATAGATAAAACATATGAGACGCTGCCGTTTCGTAACGTAACCCCGCTTAACCTCACAGCAAAAACGTATTACCAAGTAAATACATACGAGGCATTGTAATTCAAATAAATTTAAATCTACCGAACGTCTCTTGTGTTGCAAGGATGGACCAAATGTATGGAGCTGTGATGTAACGTGTCGCTGTGAATCGCTTCGGAAATTCGCGTTTTCTTGGGAAATTTGTGCTGAATTGCAAATTATTTATGAATTGGATGTTCAGACGTATTTGACGTTGATGCGTTTCAGCTGCTCGTTTGCTTTTTGTTTTTTCTTCGTTCTCCTGATACATTCTAAAAGAATGACGTTTCTTGAAATTGTGATATTACCATTTGTATTATCCTGGTGACAAAAAATGACCCAAAGTCTGGTCTATATCGGATTGTCGGATAGTTGTTTATCTTATTGTAATGTTTGGTCGAATAATCGTTCTATCTAAACCGAATTTATACTGAAACTGTCGAATTTCAGGAAAATTATAAACTAAACCCAACCCAATAGGTTCCAATAGATTGGGTTACAGAGCGTATGAAAAAGAAACTGAAATATTTTGAGGTGCTGGAGAATTTGTGATAATACGTGGACTTCCACTAGTGATTGGTCGATTCGAAGCGTCACTCCGTTTCAATGGGAGCACCCCCTTATTACAACTGTTCACACAAACTGTAGCTGACGTGTCGAATCATCAAACAGTGGAATTTCCTTTAGCGCTGCGTCATCTTTTAGTTTACATATTAACTTGGAATATTAACAAAGAAACGCCATTGCAAATGATACGTGAACTGCCCGGCTAGCACGGATATAGACTACAGGTCTCTTTCTAGAAGGAACAGTAAGAAAAAGACGGACAATCTATCTCGCGCGCGACGCGACTCTTACGCGCTCTTGTGCTAGACGTGCAGTCTTACCTTTTGTATTTTTTTTAAATTGGGAAATATAGGCCCATAGCTATATAGTAGGCCTGTGCCCAGCAATGGGAAGTATATTGGACTGTTATTAGTAAGCTGGAGTGATGGAGGTATGGTTTTGTGTCGCCTTTTCGCCCCATGTTTTCGTGGTGTGAGTGTCAATACTCGCTAACGTCAAACGGATTGGTGAGCGCAGTATAAAATGTTAAAGTATCCAAAAGACGCTGCTGCTTATCCGGCTTCTATTGCGCCCACAGGAAGAAAGGGAGAGGGACAACATTCTTATGCCTATTTTTAACAGTGGACAATAGTTTTATGATGATGATGATGATGAGTGTGTATATTACTTTGCGGTAGGTCGAACGGTTTCGCACTCTGATGTCAAAGTTGGCGTGACGTTTAGCGCGGGCCTGGCAAATGAGACAGGTATAGACTGCCGCGCTACTCGCACACTCAACTTAGGAAGCCCCTAAACACCTAATGTAAAAAATAGATGTGGTGTAATTTTTAGAACTTATAGCTATAGAGTTTTTATTTATTTTATGATACATAGCTGTTGCGCGGAGTCCGTCTGCGGAGATTTCGCTTATCCCGTGGGAACTATGCGAATTTCTGGGATAAAAACTATCCTTTGGCCTTCCTCGGGACTGGAACTATCTCTATTTTTGCAGCTTAATCGAGTGAGCGCTTTATGCGTGAAGAGGTAACAGAAAGACAGACATCACTTTTGAATTTAAAATATTAGTGTGGATTTAGTCTTGTTTGGTTTATTTTGATGGCGATGTAAATTGTAATTTGTTTTTTGTTTTTTTTACACATTCTTCGCAATGGTGGCCCAACTTTTTTTAAAGTGATGAAAAATTATCGAACTTTTACAGAACCGTTGAGATTTTTGGATTAATCTAGGGTTGCCATGTTCATATCTTAATATTGGAAAGTAAATGTCTATTTTAAGCTGCCGGAGGTTCTATTAATTTCGATTTTATACCTTCATAAGGAGCCTGTTGAGACGTTGATGCAACTTAATGGTTGTCATTAAAATTTAACTAGCAAAGTGCAAACGCACAAGGCTTGGCCTCTTAAATTCTAACGGAATACTGTGTTGCCATTACGAAAAAGTAAAATTTCATCACACCACAGCACAGATAAAATAATCTGAGAGGAGTTAATATTAAATACAACGTGTTACAAAATACCCCGTAAAATATCAAAACCAAAAATATTGTCAACCCTAGTAAACTGTCATCTCAGGAAACCATATTGGGGTTCTTATATATTGTAAATGGACTTGTTATAGGTAGTTTTGTAACAGCCAGTATATTCAAAGGTTTTTGCAAGTGATAAGTTTTCGTGCATGGTCCGTCTGGCTAATCCTGCCGCCAAGCAGCAGTGCCTGCGTGTGTTCCGGTGTTGAGAGTAAGTCAGCCGTTGAAATTACGGGTCCGTGTTGGAACTACAGCTCAAACCCTCTTATTCTGAGATAGGGCCTGCCCAGCAGGGACGTATAGAGGTTGGAGGCTTAATAGACGCATACATATACACTTAATTAACGTCTTTATCCCTTACGGGGTAGACATAGCCTAGGGTAACGACCTAAATATAATAACTAGGTACCTAAAGTCCACGTTTGGCGAGATTGTGGACGTTAGTTGGAAAGGGGGATCAAAATAGTTCCCTAGATGGGCTTTTACTTGGGAAGAGAAGCAACTGATAATACATGTTTTTCTTTGCTCCCAGACCAGCTAGCTTATTAGGTAACTCGCTCGCAATCGCCACCGTGCTAATTTTGTCAGTTCTTGTATGAATGTGACAGCTAGCTGATTCCGATGCCAATTGTCAGCCCATACATGAACTGTCAAAATGAACACGATGGTGATCGCGAGCGAGTTACGTAATAAGCCTGCTGCATAGAGGAATTATTGGAGGCTCAATTTACTTTTTAATTTCATGAATCGCGCTACGCCACAGGCCGTTTCGCGAAAGTCCGATGTTTGTTTTTCGAATAACTCCGCGGCGGTGCGTTCAAAAAGTGAGAATTAGTGTTGCGGGTGGCCCGGCGCGCGATTGTTTTTTTTTTTCTTTTTTTTTTCGGTTTCCGAACGTCTTTTATACACGTTATGTTCTCTGGTTAATGATTGTTTTTTTAATTGTTTGTTGTTTGCGTTAGTTGATAGGTAGTTCTTTATGAGTGTTGTTGTTTTAGGTTGTTAATGTTGTGAATGCGGATTGGGAACTTCACAGACACCATTGATTTGCGTCGCAGATGTGTTCAGGGTTTCCTCGCGATATTTTCTTTCACCGAAAAGCTCATGGTGATAATATTGATCGTCTGATCCATACCGCTAAGGAGACAAAACACTGGCCCAAAAAAATGACGTCCATGCTAATGACGTCACATCCGTTTGAACCAACACCTGAACCGTTTCCGAGATCAAATAAGTTCATACGCCAATGACCCCGCGAACCCGGCAACAATTAAAAACAATGCACATGGAAGTAATAATCCGCAATAATAAAACCATCAAATGCCGTGAACTATGCGCAGGAGTTTATCGTGGCTAATAGTGCGTTTCGCTCGCACTCGTTCGGTTGTAGCGCTCTGTTGCGTTTGTTCAGGGCTTATCGCCTGGATCGTAGGTTCTCAAACTGAAAAGCGGACGCGACATGTAGTGCGTTTGCGTCACGTTTTTGACGTCCGTTAATATGCTACCTTTAATTACACTCGTTAAAAATGATATTGAGGATATTTTTTATTCCTAGACAGTTTTGAATATTTCAATATAGGCGTATCACTACCGAGTCAAAACATCAAATTTGTGTAAGGATAATGATTATCCCAAGGATTTTTATGTGTGTACTTTCGTGATTTTGACGTAGGTTTTGCAGTTCACCTTTGATACTTGTTCGTTTGTCTTAATTGTCATAGATATGTTACGTTCCTAGTAAATTGCGTTTGAAAAACGTTCCCTCTGTCAACTGTCACATTGACTGTCACGGACTACTCATACTGTGGTTTGTTTGAGGTAAATGAGACAATTGGGTCATTTATGAATCTTCAACTCGGGCGCGGTAGTGACATATCTACTCCCAGTTTATATGTAATATCATTGTACTTGTCGTATAAAAAAAATTACATTAAGTATGTGATTATTCTTTTATTCGATGGAATAATAATGTTTCAAAGTTTATTATAATCGTCACTAGGTAATTAATTTTATTATAATTCGATTCACACCTAAAGTGGATTATAGTTTTTTTTTTTGTTAATTAGGTAGGTACTTGTTGCAATGAAAAGTGAAATTTTGGCTTAAAATAATACCTACTTAGGTACCTACTTAATTTTGACATAACTAAAGATAAAAACGCTTACTGTACTCAAAGGACACATGTGCCCCAGTTTGAGACGCCCTGTCCTAAAGCGATGTACCATCTCTCTCTTTCCCTTGTGTTGGCTGTTGCTGTCTCGCTCGTCGGCCATTGCCGCGTTGCCTAGCAACCGTTTGTTTATACAGGTTGAAGTTGAATGATCGATATTGTATGCGAAAGGTCTCATTGTGAAATTTCAACTTATAGGTTATTTCGACGCTTTAAAATAATACATTATACGACAAGGGAGGGAAACGACAACAATTTTTATTGTATTCTGACATTTTAATTATTAATTTTAGACTTTTAGTGATAAATTGTTATTGTGTGCCCTTGCAGGGCGTTATGTACTTACATACTAATGTCTTATAACATCTTTTTTACAATGTACAATGACTTTGCAATGAATAAATGAAATAAAGGAAATGAAAACTAGCAAATGTGCCGAGGTGCGAGCGCGGGCACGAACCCACGACCTTATACTTGAGAGGCAGTCAAACCACTGCGTTTTAAGTATTGATATTATCGAGGTGGATGGATGACCTGGTTAAAGTCGCAGGTTCAAGGTGGATGCAAGCCGCTTCCAACCGAGGCAACTGGAGGTCTATGGGGGAGGCCTATGTCCAACTGGACGTCCTATGGTTGATAATGATGATGATGATTAGGGATAACTGTCTTAGTACTATACTTCATTTAATTTAGGATGAGAAACCACAACAACATTATATTGCGGTTCGTGAACTGTAATCTCTTAACAATTTGTACTAGAGTAACAATTGACGACACGCAAATAAAGTGACTTTAAAACAATTTTATTGTGCGGCTGCCAAACTATTGCACTGTACTATTTGCTAGATAAAAAACAGTTGACCAGACGCAATATTATGTTATTGTGGTTTCTCATTCTAAATTAAATGAAGTATAATTTCTGTCTATTGTTGTACCTAAGTGTGCAATAAATAGTTTAAATACATACATGTCGGCCATATCTCGACTGCAAATATGTGAGTGATCCATGTATTTAGTCCTTGCAGGCCGCAGCTGTCAGTAGTAGTTACGCGTAACTTAAGACCCTGAGGTCGAAACTGTCTCTACAATCTATCGACAGACTGGCTATCCTGTTACAAAAGTCGATGCCGTGACTCTATGTCGATGGAATCGTGATTTATCTCGATTTTGAGATTCCGTAGAGCTTTTATTTTTATATATGTAAGACCAGCTTCCATGCTGGTCTGGGAGTAAAGAAATAGTTATTTGTGTCACAAGGGAGCAAAATGACGTATTTACGGCGAGGGCGCTACATTGAATCCAGAATGTAGCGAAGGATTCTACAATCCTCGCTACGCTCAGGATTCTAAATTAGAACCCAAAGCGAGGGATTCAAGTGTTAACGCCCAAGATGAAAATAATTTTGATCCCGAGTGGTTCATACAACTTTACACAACAAACATTAAAAAACTTGAAAAAAGAATTCTGAATATAAGTAAAGAGCTACCAGAATAAAAAATGGCGTGGTTTTACAATTATCAACTTCAAAAAATTGCATTTGCAAAAAAAACACTTACAAAAGCCTTGAACAGAAAAGTTGCACTTTGATCTCGACAGGGAGCAAAGCTTACTTTTCTGGAGGTGTGAAAAAACATAGAATGTACCAGTTGCTTCTCTTCGCGCACACGTAAATTAAATATATTAGAGGAGTTATGATTTTTGTGAAGATAAAGTACCTAATCAAAGATCCGTCCTAAATGCTGGGCCTTACGAGGTCAACTGCACGTTTTAATGAATCTGTCCGAGATGCAAATACTGGAAAACGTTAATGCCTAGACCGCAGGAGTCCACAGACGTACTGACGAGATAGAAGACGCGAAATAATCTAAAAAATAATTGAAGCATATGTAATTGAGAATGAAATACGCAAAATACATATAAAACTGTAACTTTTTTCCGTAGCTAAGGATGGTTATTCCTATCAATAGAAAAATCACCAAGCACTTTTAAAATAATCATCCATTCCCAATTGAAGCAGATTGAGCTGAAGTTTTGCACGCATTTAAACATAGTGCGATAATGCAATATTAAAATGACATGGAGCTTATCTGTAGGCTTATTGTCTAACTCGCTCGCAATCGCCATCGTGTTCATTTTGACAGTTCATGTATGGACTGACAATTGGCATCGGAATCAGCTAGCTGTCACATTCATACAAGAACTGTCAAAATGAACACGATGGCGATTGTGAGCGAGTTCGACAATAAGCCTACCTACTGATTATGGAGCTGGAAGTTTCTACGGGCCCTGTATTCTGTTGCGTTGAGTAGATATTTTTTATTACATAAATAAATAAATGTCAATAATACACCCATTGACGTAGTCCCAAACTAAGCAAAGCTTGAACTAGGAGTGCCAGGCAACGGTTAAACATACGTAGATAAATACATACTTATATTATATATACTTATAAAATCCCATGATTCGGGTACAACATTCGTATTAATCATACAAGTGCCTGTCCCTACTGGGATTCGAACCCGGGACCAGCTTAGCTTTATTGAATTATATCTCGTGTAGACAGATGCATCAAAAATCCATACAGAACAACGTTTGCTTTGCATGTCACTAGCGACAAATATTCGCATAGTAACAAGGTCACGTGACAGTTGGTAACAGATAGAAAAATTCGAAGGCTTACTCACCTGCTATGGGTGGTGTAGTGGTAAAGCACGCGTCACGGAATGACGGGATCCGGGTTCGATTCCCGGCCATAGCCACTTTTCAGATTTTTCTATGTGTTCCAATTTTCAGTGTCGTTTAGAAATTTTCACTCTAGTGTGATAAAATTATGCTCGCGGTTCACATAAAGTTTGATTCACTTACATAGTCTACCGTAGTTTGTCTGTGGTCTGTGCCGTTCGTAGCAACATCTTTGTGGTGACAACTGCCGTGTCAAGGGTATGTAATAAATTGGTATATTATATGGACTCTAAATTTGTACTTAAACGTTTGAAATGTCATACTACGAGTATAAAACAAATAATATTTGAAATTACCTAACTGACACGAAACCGGCGAGCATGTATGAAGAGATTGATGAATGTGGATGAAGAGGTAAGTATGTCAGGATCGTAGCAAGTGGAACAAAGTAGTCTCTGCCTACCCCTGTGAAATAGGCGTGACGGTATGTATGTATGTATGTAAACAATCAAGAAGTAAAATTCTTGATTCATTTGACAGTAGTTGTCCTTGTCCCACAGGAGTTTGTAATTGTGTCGTACAGACACATCATTCTAACTGATGACACTCTGTAAGGGCTAAGGGTGCGACCACACCGTCGCGTATACGCATTACGCAGTGACGTGCCGTATGCGTCAGTTTTCTTACCGTTTCTTCATACATTTTGTTGCGATTCCGTAACGTCACCGTTTTTTAAGCGGCGGTGTGGTCGCACCTTAAAGACGTGATTTATGTATGTATGTATGTATGTACTTCACCTCTCCCTATTAGGTTCCGTCTCTGTCTGTTTTGTAGTAATAAATAGAGACTGAATCTAACTTCTAACAGTCAAACTAATATTATAAATGCGAAAGTATGGTTGGATGGATGTTTGTTTGTCACGCCAGAACGGCCCAACGAATCTGGATGAAATTCGGCACATAGATAGAGAAAAGTCTGGAATAGCGCATAGGCTACTTTTTATCCCGGAAAATTCCCGCGGGATAGCGATAAACGAACTCTTTGTAGACGAAGTCGCCGGCAACAGCTAGCAAGTCTAAAACTACAACTAACAGAGAGAGGTGAATCAGGCCCTAAAGCTGTAGACAGGTACTTGGTTTTGATGTCGCCTCCTTGAATCAGTCGTAAAACAGATCTGCGGCGACGGCGCCTGCGCTGCGGTCACTTGGGCAATGCCGCTTGCCTGTTTATAGCTTTGTCTGTGCAAGTCTTTTAATTTATTGCATTGTTTACAAAGTAAATGAAGTATTTAGCCGCTGAGCAGTTTTTCTAAAGCCAAGTATTTTTAAACTTGAAGTTCGAAGTTCGACAATTCAACTAGAGCTGCCGCCCTTCAAAATAAATCACGTATTTATCCCTTACGGGGTAGACAGAGCCTAAGGTAACAAAACAAGACCTATAGGCCACGTTTAGCATGACTGTGGCGTATACGCCACGGTAGAAAGGGGAATCAAAATAGTGATCGGTTGCTAGCATCGCCTATAATATAACATGATTCCTAAGATTTTACATAGATAGATAAAAACTTTAATCACCACAAAACATACATGGCCCAAAACAACATTGACTAATTAATAAAAGTAAACACAACTTGAAAAATAACATGCAACACGGTTCCAAAAGATATCTAAAATTAACATTAAAATAACAAAAAAAAGGGAAGGCAAATAATTTTGAAGAGCCATGTGATGTTGTGGGGAATAGGCGCTGGCTCAGCATGGACTGCAACTACGAATAGCTGCAGACCAGCTAGCATTGCGATTATTTGCGATTGCGAGCGAGTTAGACAATAAGCCTTCTGGTCTTGGGTTCGCACTCCGATTTTCTCTCTCTGTCTCTCTCTGAATCCGTAGATATCAGATATACCATAGATTACGCAAAGTTTTTTTGAATTCATCCGCAAAATCCATAGATAAGTATAAGATCTATACAATAAATAAAGCAAATGAACCTACTTTGCTTGCCCAAGCCCTGACCAAGCGTCGGTGTGTTGCATATACATTTTGCATATAGGAAAACATTTCCACTTACACTAACTTCCATGCTGGTATGCAGGCTTATTACGTAACTCGCTCGCAATCGCCATCGTGTTCATTTTGACAGTTCATGTATGGGCTTGACAATCAGCTAACTGTCACATTCATACAAAAACTGTCAATATGAACACGATGGCGATTGCGAGCGAGTTAGACAATAAGCCTACAGCTGCCTGAGGGGCAAAGTCAAACTGCCAGGTTACTACGGCTATAGTAATATCATATTTTATTGTCACTATGCCTAGGCCTGACCTTCTGTCCCCACACGCTACTGTCATTAGCCCGCCATGACACCAATACACACTTACACACAATACAATGGTTATGGCAAAAAACATAGTATAGATGGAGATAGGCGTGTTTTTTTAACCTTGATGGTAAGTTTGGGGCGCGCTGGCAAGCCTAGAATATAAACGGCAGTATTGTCTTATGTCTTTCACGCTGATCAGGGAGCGAAGAAAAACAGCAGCTTAGATTCGATTTTAATGTTGTAACCTCAATAACGCTCAAGACGCGTACCGTACTGGCCGCTTACAAAAAAACGTACGTATCACTACATAGTATAAAACAAAGTCGCTTTCTCTGTCCCTATGTCCATATGTCCGGTGTTCTGCCTTTTCGCCGAATTTTTTTTGATCCGAATGTTCACTTTGACAACTGACAATTGGCAAATTTTTGTATGCCAACCTCTCATTTGGCCGAATTTTCATAAAGACGAATATCATTTTGATTTTAAACTTTTGGAATATCTTTCACATGGAAAATGTTACACTAGGCCGAAAAAGTCTTATGATTAATTTGGTTTAATTTAGATTTAGGTGCGGCGGGGTGGCCCTTGGGCCAACCCTTAGCCGCGAACATGTTTGTTTTAATTTATAAACAGTCTTTATTTTACCTTAGAATGTCTTATTTTTTACTAATGGTTATGTAGTACCATTTGGCTACATAAAAAAAATCATTTTAATAAGTGTCCATGTAAAAAAAAAAACAAACGTTGAGTTGGCAATCGTGAGGTTGGGAAATGAAACTAATCATTTAAACAAGTTGCCATATGATGATTCGGCAAAATGAAATTCGGCCAAACGTTGGTTGGGAAGTGAAATTCGGCAATAAAATTTTCGGCGAATAAATAGATAACCCATTTCAAAAATCGAACGCGATTCATTCGTATTTCAATATAAGCTCTTAGATGATCTGATATCCTGGTACTTAAACTCTCCCTCCGTCTTACGCCTGACGCGAGTTTAACATTTTTTACCCATCCCAAAAAGTGCTCAACGCCGCTCTAAAGATATTTACACTTCAAAAACATAGAATTTCTGGCCATCAGCGTAAAGATGGGCTTGTGTTTTATCACAACAACATTATATGTTAGGTGATAGTTAAACCATGCAATGTGTCCCACTGCTGGGCAAAGGGCTCTTCTTTTTTTCGCCACTTGTCCCGGTCGAGGGCATGCTCTTGCCACTCTACTTGGTATGCGTCCAAGTCATCCCGCCATCTTCTGGGTCTGCCAACGCTTCGATGACTATTACCCAACGACGTAGACTTAGGGTGCGACCAAACCGCCGCGTATACGCAGTGACGTGTCGTATGCGTCACGTTTTCTCACCGTGTCTTCATACATTTTGTTGCGATTCCGTTACGTCACCGTTTTTTAAGCGGCGGTGTGGTCGCACCCTTAACGAATCAGTGGTTGAGGTTTACACTTGTAAAATTACTTCCATGCTCTTTGGAGTAAAGAAAGAACATAGAATGTACCAGTTGCTTCTCTTCCCGCGCACGTAAAAGCCCATCGAGAGAATGGGCGATAATCTTACGAATCATGTTATAGCTAGGCTACGCGGCTAGCAACCCATCACTGTTTTGATTCCCTTTTCCAACTTTCTAGCGCTTATCTCCCGTTTAAGGGTGCGACCAAACCGCCGCGTATACGCAGTGACGTGTCGTATGCGTCACGTTCTCTCACCGTTTCTTCATACATTTTGTTGCGATTCCGTAACGTCACCGTTTTTTAAGCGGCGGTGTAGTCACTTGTGTCACTTTTTTTGCAACTAACATTTTGAACGTTTGTGGTTAGTGTCAAATACAATTTGATTATGGGAATTGAGACGTTTTACTGTATTTCAAAACTTACTGTTAAACCGATGATGTTTTCTGGCGTAGAGGGTAAAGGGATCATTGACCCCGAAGGGGCCGTGACCGCCCAATATCGTATAAACTTTAAATTTTAATGACTGGCCAGTCAATATCGCCTGTCATTGTGACGCATGTCAAATTAAAATAAATTAAGTTTTATCTTATTCCTCATACATATTTAAAATGTTTCTTCATTACAATGTCTGTCATAAATATAAATGAAAATGAAATGAAATGAAATGTTTTATTACCAGACTTACGTCCATATTACAACAGAATATTTGAAAGAAAGAAAAATTAAAAATTAATATTAAATGTCAAATTTGCTCAAATTAAATCAAACTAAAGTATATAAAATTAAACGAGGTCAAATCAAATTAAATTAAATCAATCAATTAAATTAAATTACACAAAATTAAATCAAACTAAATCAAACAAATAAAATAAAATATAGTAATAAAAGTCCAACATCTCAGGTTACCCCTATCCCCTAAATCCTAAATTATAAAGTGACGCGTTTTTAGTTTTTACCCATCCCAAAAAGTGTTCAGCGCCACTAAAGAAGTTTTCGCTTCAAAAATCTTCCTAAGTGGTCTAGATGTAGATGTAGAATGTAGTATCTGGTAGTCAAGTATACTGTAGAGAGGTCAGTGTGACATATGATATAATTTCACTAATGAGATTCTGTAGTCTCCCTAATGGAAACGCACCCTGAAGGTCTGACCACACCGCCGCGTATACGCAGTGACGTGTCGTTGGCGTCACGTTTTCTCACCGTTTCTTCATACAATTTGTTGCGTATACGCACCGTCAACGTCTTTTACGCACCGGCGTGGTCGGACCAACGGTAATGATTATATTCTCTTTGGTCGGACCTAAAATCAGCTAGAATCAATTTCACATACCGTCCTTCGCTAAGCAGGCAGCGGAACGGTCGTGCGTGTCACCTTGACCACGACTAATCCCGACTGGTCGAGCAACAAGCGAGTACCCTGTTCATTGCTCGCTCGACACACTAGCCTTGTAGCATTGAACTGGCAACACCCGCAATGGACGAGAGTATAGTTTGAAGTGTCATTTTTGCGAATAATCGTGGTGCTATTGCCAGCGCCGCGGCTTAGGATACCTTGAAGCAATAGGCTGGTCCCTACACTAATCTTCATCATCTTCCAAAACTCCTTCACATTTCAGTCTGCTAGGCTGTGGAATCGGTTGCCGACCTCCATCAGGCAGTCTGTCTCCGTGGTGTCGTTCAAGGAGGGCTTGAGGAAGATGTAGCTCACACCATCTCTTTAAATATTGTATACTAGCTTCTGCCCGCGACTTACGCGTTAACGCTGATCTCGAGGCCATACGGGCTTGGGCGGCGGATTTCGGGTTAAAGGTGAATGCTGGGAAGTCGCAGGCAATTGTTGTTGGAAGTCCTCATTTCATCTCAAAGCTGTCTGACCTGGTGTTGCCCGAATTAGTTTTTGACGGAACTTCTATTCCTCTCTCATCCACTGTCAGAAATTTGGGTGTCATCATGGATCAGACGCTTTCCTGGTCGGCTCATGTCTCCGAGGTCAGCCGGAAGCTCTTTGCCTCGGTCCATTCTCTCAGGCGCCTGCAAAATTTTCTCCCTCTTCACACCAAGATAACTCTAGCACAATCTCTCCTTCTCCCTCTTCTTGATTATGGCGACATAGCCTATCTTGACCTTTCCGAGCAGCTGCTTGACAAGCTTGAGCGTCTACAAAATGTCTGCATACGCTATATATTTGGCCTGCGTAAGTTTGACCACGTATCCTCTTTCCGCGCTCAGCTGAAGTGGCTGCCGATTCGTCTTCGGCGGAATGTCCACATCTTGTCGTTGCTTTTTAACGTCCTTTTTAAACCCCAGTCCCCATCCTACCTTTCAGATAGATTTAGTTACTTGGCCGTTGGTTCCGAGAACCGATTGCGGTCGAGTAGTAATCTATCTCTTGCGTTTCCTGTCTCCAAATCGAAAACCTACTCCAAGTCCTTTTCCGTGCACGCTGTTAGACTGTGGAATCGTTTACCTGTTGAGATCAGGCAGTCGCAGTCGGTTGCCGCCCTACGAAATCGCCTAAGGAAGTATTGGCTTGATGAGTCTTCTTGAGTGGACTTTGTGTGTTTCGTGTGTGTGTGTATGTATTTATATAGCTTAATATGTAGGTTATATTACTATGTAGTGTATTTCTGACATATATTAGTTTATCGTATATTTATTTATTTTTACATGTATTAGGGTGTACCTGTATTGTTATGTAGGTGTATTATTATTATTATGTTAGTGCTTTATTAGTTTAGGTTTAAATTAGGGTCATTGCTCTTCTAGCTTTCTAGTATGTCTACTCTCTATACTCTGATTTCTGTTGTCCTGTCAATCGTTCGAAGGTTAACTGGAAGAGATCCCTTTAAGGGATAAGTTCGCCTTTGTACATCTATTTGTCTCATTATCTGTAAAATTAATGTGTTTTATGTACAATAAAGAGTTATACATACATACATACATACTTCATCTGCCAAATTATACATGTAAACCTTCCTCTTGAATGACTATATATTAAAAAAAACAGCATCAAAATCCGTTGCGTAGTTTTAAAGATATAAGCATACATGGGGACTGACAAACAGACAGAGGAAAGCGATGTTGTTTGTTGTATTTTGAGATGTACGGTCGCCCAAATAAGTGGTCTACCACTTTTCATCCGACTTCCTATCAATTTAAAATGTCGCTAAAGTCGAGCTTTCAAGTTGACAGCCTGTCTTATCGACGTTATGTATTGTGACGTGCAAAGGAATTTTAACCTTAGGGTGGTAGACGACATATTTGGCTGATGGTACCTACGCTCTATTGTGGCTTTCACTGTCTGGAATTTTAATCCACTCTTTGTCGGCCCCTCGTTTAATGCTCCTCTGATCTACTCAAAGGTTAACTGGTAGGGATCCCTTATAGGGATAAGTTCGGGTTTGTTCATAAATATATTTAATGTTGTTTTTTTGTGATTTGTGTCTGATTCTTTATATTCGTACAGTAAAGCATTTACTTACTTAAACCCTTATTCATAAACGGTTTATGGCCTTGTGCCAACTTAACAATCGTTTCTCCTTATCTGTGAAAGGTAAATGTCAAAGTGACAGATAAGGTTTTGCGGGTGGTAGGGCCTTGTGCAAGGTCCGTCCGGATCGCTACCACCATCTTACTCGCTAATCCTGCCGCTAAGCAGCAGTGCTTGCGCTGCTGTGTTCCGGTGTGGAGAGTAAGACAGCCGGGGAAATTACGGGCACAAGAGGCATTTCATCTAAGTCCTCTAGGTTGGCAACGCATCTGCAATCCCTCCGGGGTTGCGGGTGTCTATGGGCAGTGGTGATCGCTTACCATCAGGTGACCCACTTGCTCGTTTGCCTTCCTATTCACCTAAAAAAAAAATAATAGGACAAACGATTTCTAAGTTAGCAGAGGCCTACAGAGCCTTTATGAATTAGGGGATAACTTACCAGTAATATGGGCATCCGTGTTTTTGGATCGGTTTGGATTTCACGTCACTAAAATTATAGCTGTGGTGTCACAGTAAATGCTAGGTACTTACATAAAAAAATAGGAACGCTTGATTTCAATATAAATCGTTGCACTTTCGTGATATAATGGTTACAGTTTAAAAGTTAAAATAATCGTTACTGTAGTCACAACAAAGGGTTAGATTACTAGTCGCAGGTGCCTGTGTTATGTTATGAAAACCACGGTTACCCGTCACTTGGCGGCCATTGTTATAAACTCGAGGGATGTGCTGTGCCTCTGACTCCAAGTCGATTGCGTTTAACTCGAGTCAACTATTCACCCACGCTAGTCTGGGAGCAAAGAAAAAACATATAATGTACCAGTTGCTTCTCTTCCCGCGCACGTAAAAGCACATCGAGGAATGGGCGAAAATCTTAGGAATCATGTTATAGGCGATGCTAGCAACCCATCACTATTTTGATTCCCCTTTCCACCTATACGCCCACAATCATGCTAAACGTGGCCTTTAGGTCTTGTTACCTAAGGCTCTGTCTACCCCGTAAAGGATAAAGACGTGATTTATGTATGTATGTAAAATTTTCTTCTATGCTACTTGTGTTATACAAGTGCAACACAATTTTTTCCCCACTTTTTATATTCTTTCAAAATTCGGACTTTAGGTGTTCATGAAGGAACTTTGCGGTAGTATAAGTGCCGGCACATAAGTCTAGTGATGATCTTGTACGCGCAAAAGTATAAAATACGGTATCCGTGGGTGCGCAGATCCCCTGAGAACGTGACTCGTCATCGCTAGAATTACGTGTTGGCACGTATAAGACCTTTGTCCGTCCGGATCGCTACCGCCGTCTTACTCGCTAAGGGCCAGTATAGACGGTTTGCATTCCGACTGCAACGTAACGTATAACCACCAACTGCCGCCCATCCATTTCGATCTCAGTTAGCGAGCAGTTGTATCAACTGCCATGGAACTGCAATGGAAAATGTATGGGCAGTCGGCAGTTGGCGGTTTCGTTGCAGTCGAAATGCAGACCGTCTGTACTGGCCCTAACGCTGCCGCTTATCAGCAGTGTTTGCGTTGCTTTGTTTCGGCGTAGAGAGTAAGACAACCTGTGAAATTACTGGCACATGAGTAATTCTTATTAGTCTTGCTTGTGCGACGCATCTGCAATGCTATGGTGATGCCACTTGCCCTTGCACCCTATCTTATAAGTAACGAGTCAAAGACGATTTAGACTCAACTTTTGACTCGAGTCATCTCCAACGAGTTAAAAGAGATCTCATCCCATCCCTAAAAACGTAAAACTCTACAATTTGACGATGTGCAGTTGTCTGTGGCGCTGCTGTCGCACTTTTACTACATCGGCACGTTAGTTCCGAAGTTGTCCACCTCCGCGACTAAGTTGGCAGTAATTTTATAAACAGACCGACTTCAGTTCTAGTGTTCTCCTATAGACCGAGGCGATAGCTTATGGGAACTCCAAGTTTTTTAAAGTTTGTAAATTCAAGTGAAATGGTGTCGTTTTAAAATCGGTATTTCGTGTCTGCAACAGTTGTCGATTCAAGATTGTTTTGTCCTTAATTTTATAATATATTCAAGCCGTATTATTTTGAAGTGATACAAGATTGATTGCTTGAATTTGATTCTTTAAAAGTTTCGTGGTTGTAAATAACAGCTTAAATTATAAATAATGATATAAAAAATGTATTATACCCTTATATTTTTGCGATAGACGCGCTAGAACGGGTTATTCCCTTCTACTGGGTGTAACAATTACATATTTGGTGTCACAAAAATCATAGTGTATATTTTAGCAGCTGAGCCTCTAGTATAAGTTTTTTTCGCATATAAAACGTCTCGAACGCGTTCACGTAAACGTCTCAATTACTATGGAATAATTTGCAGCGCCACCTGCGGATCGAAACGGCAACAAACTGTTCCCATAGTATTTGACATTTTAACGCAAACGCGTTCAAGACGTATTTTGTGACCGAAAACTTACACTAAGCATACTGATCTAGTGAGTTATTGGTCGCCCAAATAGGTGGTCTACCACTTTTGATCCAACTTCCTATCAAATGAAGATGTCGCTAAAGTCGAATTCATCAATCGTCTTCATTTTGACAGTTCATGTATGGGCTGACAAATGGCATCGGAATCAGCTAGCTGTCACATTCATACAAGAACTGTCAAAACGAACACGATGGCGATCGCGAGCGAGTTAGACAATAAGCCTGAGCCTCTAGTGTAAGTTTTCACACGAACAAACGTCTCGAATGCGTTCACGTAAACGTCTCAATTACTATGGAAAAATTGGCAGCGCCACTTGCGGATCGAAACGGCAACAAACTGTTCCCATAGTATTTGACATTTTAACGCAAACGCGTTCGTGACGTGTTCTGTGATCGAAAACTTACACTAAGCATACTGCTGCATAAGTTATGTGCAAATGATTATTCGAATATTTTCTATAGGACCGAATTTAGTGTTTGATATTTTTTGTTATACAGTGACACATGTAACGATTGTTTAATGATTATTATTATATAAATGAATTGTTTATCAAAGCGTGCAGTCATAATGTGTTATACAGAGCATGGATAATAACAGAATATCGTGTGCGTGGCCGTGTGAAAGTTCGGTTGCATTATTGTTATTTATGGACATCGAACATACTATACACACGAGCAAAATAACTGGTCGCTTTTCATAGAACTTTGTACGGAAAGTTACCCATTGTTTTTGCTCTTCAGTATATTTGGGTTATACTATTGAAGTTACCTATTAAAAAGGCGTAGTTTACCCGATCAGAGATTTACTGATACCATAAAATATACACGGTGATTTTAAATTAGTATGCGCAGGAAACATTTTATTTTTACCCAGTAATCAATGACAATTGCAGTTTAATTAGAAGTTCGTTTAACAAACATGAAGTTAAGGATCCTTTTTTATTTAGAATCTAATTTTAAACCGAAATTATTGTCACCCTATGCCTGGTTACTACGTTCTGTCTTAAGAGTCTGAACTGACTTATGCACGTCAAGAAATGTAGGGTGACCATACAATTAGTAATTACACAGAATGTTTTATCACTTTATTTATTAACTAGCGACCCGCCCCGGATCCGCACGGGTGTAAGCAGTGTTTATCTACTATATTATGAATGTATTATACGTATAAATCCTCCTCTAGAATCACTCTATCTATTAAAAAAAGCCGCATCAAAATCCGTTGCGTAGTTTTAAAGATCTAAGCATACATAGGACAGACAGCGGAAAGCGACTTTGTTTTAGGGTGCGACCACACCGCCGCTTAAAAAACGGTGACGTTACGGAATCGCAACAAAATGTATGAAGAAACGGTGAGAAAACGTGACGCATACGGCACGTCACTGCGTATACGCGGCGGTTTGGTCGCACCCTTATACTATGTAGTGTCATCTGGTGTTAGACTATAGGTAGGTCTTTGGATGATGATGATCAGCTGCTGAAATATCTGCAATATTTTTGTGACAGCAAATGTAATAAGTAGAGAAAACTTTCTTGAAACATTTTTGAATAATTAATGTGACGGCAATCAAAGTAATTTATTACAGCAATCGGTGAAAAAATGATCGGAAATAATGTTAAATTTTAATGAATAAATATGAAACTGAAAATAGTATTGTTCGGTTTCCAAATACTTCGGATTGCTGCGGATTCGTCTGTTGAAGAGGTAATTTCGTTTATATTATTGTTTATAATTTTAATTTTATATACCTGTCTAATGATACCTCACATGCCATGATCCGCGAAAAATAATTCTCTTTGGCTTAGATGTTAAGTTCGTAAGTTATTAGGTAGGTTAGGTAGGTACTTAGTGCCTGGATGACCGGGCTTTGCTCGTTATTTTTTTTAGTACGAAATAAATGAAAAACTGTTTGTAATGCAGAAAAAGTGCATTCGTATTATAACAAACATCTATATACCAGATAGTTGCCGTCAGCACTTTATTAAACATAAAATATTAACCCTACCCTCAATTTATATACTTGAATCAGCACTTTTTATTCCGGGCAAGCAGAGAAATTGACACAACTAGAACGCAATACAGGAACAAATTGGTACTACCAAAAGCTAACCTAGCCATGTTCAAAAAGGGTCCCCAATATAAATGTGTCCAAATAGCAAATAAAATCCCAGAATCCTTAAGAAACGAATTGAAAATGAGCATTTTCAAAAACAAATTGAAGACCTTTTTAATTGAGAAGTGCTACTATACAGTTAATGCGTTTTTAAATGATAATACTACAGAACTAGTCAAATTAAATTAAATTTAAATTCCAAATGAAAATACTCTTTGACATCCTGATTTAAATAATTAATTTATTAACTAAAATATTAATGGTGTGGGTAACTTGACATGCGTTTGTTCTTATTATCTTTATTGTACATTACCCTTTTCCCTGTATCTCTTTTAGTAATCAAAATTTTACAACTCTAACTTTATTTTATAATTCACAGATTTAATCAATATTTTATTAGGCATGACATCTAATTTTATTGTATTTTTGACATTGTTAATTAATAATTTTTGACTTTAGTGATAAATTACTATTGTGTGCCTTTGCAGGGCGTCATGTACTTGCCTACTAATCTCATATAACATCTTTTTATATGTACTTGACTTTGCAATGAATGAATAAATAAATAAATAAATGAAACCTAGCTAGATCGATTTATCGCCCTGGAAACCTCCTGCTTACTAAATTTCATGAAAATCTTTGGAGCCGATTCCGAGATTCAGATCATGTACTACTATATTTATGCAAGAAATGCTCGTTTAAAGGTATTACATAGATTGAAATGTGTTACATTCGATTTTAAATGTTACCTTTTTCAGTTATTTTTAACTAATAGTAGTTATTGGAGTCTGTATGAATTTAACGAATCTTCTGACCATGTCTGGTGCCGGCGCGCGCGCAGAACCTTGGCCGTATTCCCGGCAGTTTTCAAATCACCATAATCGTCGGCAGTCAGTCGATGTTACGTAAACTGCTAAACGCATTGTCAAACAAATGTTACTGGTTAGGTGGCAGAGGCCGGCAAATGACGCGGCGAGCTACCTATGCTTAGCTGCATCGCGTCATAGTATATACATACATAAATCATATCTTAATCCCTTACGGGGTAGACATAGTATAAGGTAACAAGAATTAAAGGTCACATTTAGCGTGATTATGGGCCTATAGGGTGTTGTTCGATAAATTTGACCGAAAATCGACTTTGACTAGAGTCTATTTCCATTCGGAATATTTCCCATTTTTTTTTTCAATATATATTATTTTCCTTTAAGAATTTTTTACCACAAGCGAATATATATTCGCAAAATTTCCTATAATATCGTTTTATCCTCGGTTTAAGGTCCTAGATAGGTTAGGTGCGTTAGTTATCTTCAGATGCCCGAAGGGCAAAACGCTCGGAAATCTGATAAATTTTGCGAATAGATTTTTTTTTATCACGTTTTTCAAAAATATCGCCATAATCCTTATAGGTTTAAAGGTGAATTATAATAGTGATGGGTTGCTAGCGGCATCGCCTATAACATGATTTTCGCCGATAGTCTCGCGTCATAGTAAAAAAACCTGCCAAGTGCGAATCCGGAACAATTTTAACCCTTAATAAACTATACATGATTCAAGACTACATTTTTGTATAAAATTTTTACTTTGAGGTTTGAATCATTACTTTTTTTGTTCCTTATTGGGTTAAGTGACCCCATATAGTTTAATTCGTCTGTGCTTCCACGGTCCTCGGCATCCACTATATAACTTTCAGTTAACTGCCAATGAACAATGTTCAATAGTTGATAGCGGGTTTACGCGCCATTGTTCAAGTTTACTGCCGGGTCTACCGGGTGCATGGACCCGAGGCCCCCTGGGACCATGTCAACACCCTGTAGCTTTCACCACTCTGATCCTCCTGTATAAAACGTTAGAAGTGTTACTACTATTGTATTTTTAAATTTTATATGAACTTGGGGGGAGAGGACTTTCCGTTCATTTTCAAAGATTCAAAGCTTCAAAGCTTTATTTTGCAAATAGGCCGCCAAGGGGGCTTTTATGTGTCTTTTTTTTAACTACTAGAGCATTCGGAAAGACCATCATTGCCAAGAAGAATGCGCCGCAAAAAATTTGGCAGAAATTCATTTTCTTCAAAATAAAATACATTTATCTACTACAATACTTAAATTCTACTTAACTTATATTTTTTTTTATAAAAGGGATGTATATGGTCCCCAAGAGGTACCTTAAATTATTTTAGTCTGTAGTAAAGATGTATCTTTACTGTTTATTGAGTTGGGTTCTTGTAGTGGTTGCCATTTCTCCCGTCCTCCCGCCAGCCTTTTGATGTGCTTTTGATCTCTCTATATGACCCGGCGTTGACCAGTTCTCTTATTTGTAGTTAATCTAATCTGGGTCTTCCCCTTCCTCTTCCTTCAATCTATGTGTTATAAATTCTAAAAGTGTCCTATCTACGCACAAGTGCTTATTCTAGTGGTGTTGTAAAAAGGCGGAAGAAACCGCGTCGAAACACAATAGTTCGTAAACTGAAGTAGGTAGAGCTTTCTCGAGACGTTTGCGAAACCTTTTATTGAGTGTTTGAAAGTTCGCGTTCCGAAACGTTGTAAAACGCTTAAATGTAGCTTCGGGAAACTATTTATGCTAAATCTTCAAATTATAATGGACATGGTCTTTGAATGATTCCAGAATATTTCAGCAACGCGACAATAGTCTGACAATAATATGAGATTCGGTTGCGATTTACATGTGTAAGGGTCACTTGCACGGACCAGGGTTAACGACTTAACCCCGTGTTAGATGCTAACCCGGGGCTAAGTAGTCTCAAAATGTATGGAACTGTCAAACCTAACCCCGAGTTGCCGATTTAATGTTTTAACTCTGGACTGTGCAAGTGGGCCTAAGTCAGATCGGATGACAATGTAATAATCTGTTAGTGAAATTCTGGTGGCGCAGTCTGGATCGCCTCCGCAGGAGGGAACTCTTCAACGGTAGGTGCGATTGACTTGGAATTTGGCATTCATGATGTAGATGGATGGCAACACAAGTACATTAGTTGTCGTCAGCAAAAAGTGTAGGTATTAAAATTGACATTTTTGACAGAGTTATTAAAAGACTAGCTGTTGCCAGCGACTTCGTCTGCAAAGAATTCGTTTATCGCTATCTCGCGGGAACTACGCAATTTTCCGGGATAAAAAGTAGCCTATGTGCTATTCCAGACTTTTCTCTATCTATGTGCCGAATTTCATCCAGATCCGTTGGGCCGTTCTGGCGTGATTGAGTAACAAACAAACATCCATCCATCCATCCATCCATCCATCCATCCATCCATCCATCCATCTATCCATCCATCCATACTTTCGCATTTATAATATTAGTTAGATTAAATATAAAATGTTCAATTCTAAATAGCTTCCAGCTTCCTCTCGCTAAGCGGTTAAGCCAGACGCCCTTTGTTGCTCAAATGTATGTATGTACACAATCATGTGAACAAACTGTACAAACATGATAGTGTATCTCGCGGCTTTTTTTATGCCAGTTGAGTCAACGTGTGTGTATGAACAGTCATGTTTGCGACACCATTTCTGATTATATACTCGATCCTTGGTACAGTCCGTGGGCTTAGTATGCCATTCGGCTTCGTCTTGCTGTCTCGTTCACTCCGCCGATTCAAGTATCTTACCTAAGAGTGAGCGAGAGAGCAGGACAAACCCGAATGCCGTTTGAAGAGCTTACTGACAGTAACTTAATCGGTCCAGGCTCTTTTAAAAAAAAAAACACCGGGTAGCACTCCGGGAGTGCCGGCAGTAGTGAAAACTACACACGCACACTCGCGCAAAAAGAAAAAAAAAGAAAAAATCTTTTTCTACATGAGATTCGAACTGCGGTCACCTGCCTGAGAGAACGCACTGTTATTCCACACCTTATACCACTAGGCCAAACGCACACATTATATTAGGTAGGTACCTCGTTAAAGCGACGAAATTAACGTACACTTCAAAAATTACGGGGTAGACAGAGCCTAAGGTGACAAGGTCTAAAGGCCACGCTTGGCAACGTTTTAGGTTAGCGTGTTGTATTGCTACGAATAAACTTAGTCTCTCTTTCTTTTCTTTCTTTTTTCTTATTGGAAGTGCTCACCATCGCCTATGGCCAATCAACACTAGATTCGTTGCCCAGAGGATGCCAGAGGGCTAAGATGGAATACCTCGTGTGCCAGTATAAGTGCCGGCACGTAAGTCTAATCTGACCTTGTATGTGCAGAAGTATAAAATACGGTATCCGTGAGTGCGCAGATCCCCTCCACGTGACTCGTCATCGCTAGACTTACGTGCCGGCACGTATAATGTCACTGGCTGTCTTACTTTCCACGCCGACAAAGCAGCGCGAGCGCTGCTGCTTGGCGGCTGGCTTAGCGAGTGTGACGGGTGTGTCTGTCTGTATATGTTTAGAATATAGCTCGTAACTAAGCGTCGTAAACGCATACTGTCTTATCGGCTGAATTTCACGCACCATTTACTAAATGGTATACGCCGGTCGACTTCCTTGCATAGTAATGACTTTTCGTTCACCACAATTGCAATTGGAAATATGGAGTTTTCAAATTAAAAAAAAATACTAGCTTATGCCCGCAACTTCGCCCGCGTAGATAACAATTGACATGTTTATCGCTATCCTGCGGGAGCTATGCAATTTTAATAAAAAGTAGCATATGAGCTGGCCGGTGATTTTCTCAACAGATTAGTAGAGTTTGCATCAAAATCCGTTCAGTCGTTTTCACGTGATGCGCTCACAAATACATATACATACAGGTAAACAGACAGGAAAATTCTAAAAACTGTTCAAACGCCTTCTGTTATCGATTCTAAGTATTCCCACTTTGATAAATTATAACTGTATTCCCAAGTTTTTTTTTAATATCTGCCATGAACAAACTTTCGACCCTTTTCAGCTTTATTATATGTATAGGTAGATTGATTGTCTTTATTCGACTGTGTGTCGTTTAAAAATGGATTAAAGGATTAAAGGAAAGGACTTTTAATGATCAGAAATCACCTCCTTTAAAGCTTGTAGTTAAAGTTTCCGTTCCTTCTTTGCCTTTGACCGAATTACAGTTCCGAGAGGTTGCTTGGTTAGAAAGAGAGGTCATTGATGCCGCACTCGTTCTGGATAGGCCAGTGTTTGCCTAGCCACAGGATTAAGATATGTTATCAGTGTTATCAGCCGCTTATCAAAGCTTGCCGGACTCTAGCATGCCTGAATGTTTGTGGTGTTATATCGTTAGTTCATTACTGCACATGGTTAACGCTTTGTAGTATTATTCTTTACTAGATGTATTTTAACTAAAAAGCCGTGGTAGCCTAGGTAGACAGTGCCTTGGGTAACAAGACCTAAAGGCCGCGTTCAACTTGATTTTGGGGATCAAAATAGTAATGAGTTGCTAGCCGCATCGCCTATAACATGATTCCTAAAATATTCGATTTTGGTTATAAAATAAATAAATCTAACAATCTATTACCTGGACGGAAATTTAACAAACCCGCTAGTGAAAACAACATATATATCTATTCAGCTGTTTTTATTTTTTACGTTAGGCTATTGATACAATAACCAGTATGATCCGGATCGGATACCGACTATAGGTTAATTAAATCTCTTGTCGAAAAAGATGGAAGTGTCAATTTTAACGTACACAATAATATGCATTAGGTACTTTTTAAAGACCAATCATTTCGTTACGATATTACCATATGATATGAAACTGTACTGAAATCCAATGAAACCATGAATACAAAAATAAGCGATTAAATACACAGAGAATTTTCTTTCTATGTTCTTTTTCTGATATATAAGCTACTAGATACTTAAATGGTATTTTTGTTTCTTTGCAGAGGCTCAACGGCAAAAATGGCGTTAAAGAAGAAGAATCTAGTTGGTATTGGGACCCCGTGCCCCAGACTGGCAAGCAAGTCGAAGCAGACACCGAAGAACAGTACAAAGAGAAAATCAGAGCACTACAAGATGAATTATCCTCCATAAAAGACCGAGAAACTACAGACATGAGACTAGACACAGAAGAAGAACTCAACAGGCTAAGAGACGAAAACAAAAACCTTACAATGAGCCTTGAAGATTTAGATTCACAACATCAGTTGGCTATGGAGAGGTTGCTGAGCTTGAAAAAAGAATTGCAAAAGAATTTTGAAGTGTTGAGACAGGAACATGAAGACTTGAAAAATACTAACGAAGAGTACGCGGATGAGATAAAAGATTTGTTATTCAGAATAGGAGAAAAAGATAAGGAGATCGATAATATAAAAGGGACCAAGTCGGACTATGATACGCTGCATCAGAAGTATATGAATTTGGAAAGAATTCATGGCCTTTTGAGGGAAAATGCGGAAAAGTTTCAGGAAGAAAATCAGGAGTTGCATGAAGAAGTGTTTAAGTTGCAAGAGGAAGTCACTAAGTTGGAACATGACATCGAACTCTTGTCCAAGCCTTCAGAATTATCAGAATATGTGCCAAAAGACAAGTATGAAGCGTTACTAAAGGAACTGAACGATCTGAAAAATAGTAGAAATTCTAATCATGATCATCTTGATGAAATTAACATTGATGATAATGCTAAGAGCGTTATTGAAACTTTAAAGAGGGATCTCAGTGACTTGAGACATAAACTAGCACAAAAAGAAGGTACTGACAGCCTCGCAGATAATAAGATGGTCAAATCTGAAAAAGTTATGATGTTATACAATAAGTATGTCAATTTTGATTTACCAGTTGATTATCTCGGTGAAGTTCCGTCTACTAATGATAACATTGTACTTTTCAAACTTGAAAGCGCATTAAAAACTCTTAATTCGTTCAAAAAAGATATAGACACTCTACAGCACAAACTTTCAGAGAAAAACCTCAATATCAATCATTTAAAAACACAAATAGATGATTTAACGTCAGAAAATGATTTCTTGACTAATGATTTACAACATTTCGAGAGAGAATTAGAAGAAATGAGAAAGAATAACGATTTCCTAATATCAGAAATAACGGCTTTGAAAAATACTTCTAAATTGGAACCTATAATAGAAACCCATGAAGACAACCTAGCAAAACTGGAAACAGAGTTAGCTGATTCTAATAGGATGAACAAGACATTTGAATCAGAAATTAAAAGGATAGAAAAAGAATTAATGGCAGTACAAAACGAGAAATCTTTACTTCAAACGAGTCTTACTGATTTGAAAGAAAAATACACAACTATGCTTGGTGAATTAGATATGTTTAAAACACAAACGCAAGCTGTAGAAGACCTGGAAAATAGCACGATTATTGAAAATGAAGAAAAAATAAGGAGGAGTGCAGATGAAATACATGAATTAAAAACGCGTCTTACAGCAGCGAATTCTAAAATCGAACAGCTGTCTATAGATGTTCATATAGTTGAAAACGAAAAAGTTTTGCAAGCACAGGAAATCGATAATCTTAAACAGTCAAATATTTCCAAAAATGATTCACACAATTTACCGGAACAGAAGATTCATCTTCAAGACAATAGTACGCAGTCATCAGAGCCGCGCACAAAAGAAAAAGAAAAGACTGAGCCTACAGCTTTCCATGAATTAGAAAAAATAAAGGAAGAGAAAGCTGAAATCCAAGAAAAACTGAAAGCTACAGTAGAGGAGAGCTCTGCATTAAAAGACAGTCTTGCTAAATTGAGCGCTGAAGTTGATAACTCAAAGAAACATGAACAGAAACTTTTGAGCGAAATTAATGAATTAAAAAATAATAGCCAAGCTGATGCACAAAATTTAAAATTACTCCAAGAAACCATAGAGCAGTTAAAAACAAAGATAATACATCAAGAAATGCTAACTGACGAACTTACTGAGCTCAAAAAAGAATGCAACGTATTATTAGAACGAAAATCGCAACTAGAAACGGAATTATCGTCTACTGATAGTAAAATTGTACATTTGGAAGAAGGATTCGAAAAACTTTATTCTGATCTTGCTGAAAAAGACAATTTAATCGACCTCCTTAATTCTACGTTGGCTGAAAAAGACGAGAAACTAAATAATCTAAGTCAAAGTATGTCAGAGTTAGAAAACAACGTGACTACGAGAAATAATGAAATAATGCATTTGCAAAAATCTCTAACAGAACTTAACCAGACGTTAACTGAAACTAGTCGTCAATCAAATCAAAGCCTTGAAGAAATTTTGCATGAAAAGGAAGCGATAAGTCACCAATTGGTCGAGTTAAATGTTGAATTAGAACACAGAGACGAGCAAATCAAAAAGTTAAACCAAACTATAGAAGAACTGGAAAATAATAAAGAACAATACAAAACAATACATGATGAAAAAAATAAAGAGATTAAAGAACTGCGACAAAGTATGGTAGAAATCAGTGATAAAATAAAACATAACGAAAATTCTACTAATGCTGATGACTACTCAATACTATTACAAGAAAAAGAAGACATCCGAAATCAGTTAGCTGCTCTACAAAATAATATAACAATTAAAGAACATGAACTTGTTGATGTCAAAGCAAAATGCGATCAATATGAGAAAGCTTGCTTAGAATATAAAACCATTCTTGATAATACAACAGCGGACAAAAACGAACTGATTAATTTAGTCAATCTAAAACACAATGAGAGTCTACAATACCACAATGAAATACAGAGGCTGAACCATGTGCTTTTGGAACAAAGTAATGAATTCAAAAAAGTGATAGAAGATAAGCAACAGCAAATTCAAAACAATGACAGCTGTCAACAATGTGAAAATCTAAGACTTACTCTTCGTGAAAAGGACGAAATTATACTCACTCTTAACCAAAATAGCAATCTTTTCGAGAAACAAAAAGCCGATTTACTAAATGCTCATGAAACTCTGAAGAATATGGCGGAGAAATGTGACAGTCTGGAGAAGAATCTGGATATACAGCTTGATACAGTAAAGCAATTGACAGCAGAAAAAATACAGGTTGGTATATTTTGAACCATAGCTTATTAAATTTGAAATGATAAATTTCATCAATCAATGGGCATCAACGTTTTCTTAGTTACATTTACCTCCCCTCTCCTCCATAAAAATGACAGTGACTCGTAATTTGTAACCAATTTGAAGTCTATTTAACACGGACCTTAATAAGTCCGCGACGAATTTGTATAATTGTCATAGTGTTGTGTTGTTGTGTTACCTTTTCTGGCTTTTCATTTCATTATAATCAATCATTATTGAATTGTCACTTTTGCTTTTTCCCTACGCCTCTTGTTTATCTCGGTTCTCAAATAAGTTGTGCAACCTATGGCATAAGTACTCAATTGAGCGTTTACGCCGAGACTGTCAAAAACTGTCTTTGTCAATACTAACGCAGTAATCATCTTCATATTACAGCTGTCGGAACAGCATGAGAACGCAACCCGCGAACTGGAACGCCTACGACGCCATCTGGTGGAAACAGAAGAGAGCTACACACAAGAGTTGATGACGTCAGAGCAGAAGCTGACAGAGTGTCAAGCTCGACTGATGCATGTCGAGGAACGAGCGAAGCAGAGCAGCACTGTGTACACTAGCAACAGGTTGGTGGCAGTCAGGGAATAGAAAGAAAAATAGATGGGCTTGAGGGAGTAAAAGAAAGAGCTGGGCTTGACGCACTTTTAACCTAAAGCAAAGATACCTGCACAAGTGATGCAGCATTAGCTTGGGAATCATTAGCGGCACTTTGTTCTAATGTAGTTTCATAAGCGCCTGATTAACGTATTAAAGCAAATGAGGTACGAGTTTCACAATCTTTGTCCAGAAATCAGTCGGATGAAAGTTTTTGTGATGTGGACGTTGTTAAGACGTACAGTGTTTTTATTTCTTAATGTCTTTCGGCAAACTTCGTGTTTCTTCAGTTCATACATCACTCTTACTAGTATGAAACGTCTTACACTGTAGTTATAGTTATCGCTTGATGAATATTCAGAAGCGACAGAAATATAGTCACAAATGTCACAATATAACAGATGATCTTAATAGATAAGGTTTTTGTTCAAAATTTCAGTATTCGTGCTAACCAAGAAGTGGAAACGTATAAGAACCAAATCAAGTTGCTGGAGAAGCAAAGGGAAGAAGTACAAGCTCGACTGAGCGAAGCTGAAGACGCGAGGAGTCGCAGTGAAGCAGCTTTGACCAATCTGCAGGTGGTGTTGGAGCAGTTCCAATTAGGTAAGATCATCCTGTCAGACCAATCGAATGACCATATTTATTAGGTATTTGTAGGAAAAAAGACAGCATTCACAATGATATGTATAAAAATGATGTTAAGTAATCCCGTGACCGCCAGATTTGAGGCCATTATTGCCTAGCGCACTCAGAATGACGATCGCAGCATTCACCAGTTTATTCTGCCATCGGTATATTATGATGAGGATAGAAAAGGATGGTGAATACAGTTGCGAGAGTCCACGCGTTAGGCAATATGACTTCTGAAAGTGGTGTTAAGTTTGAGGTTTGTGAATAAACGGAATATTTTTCTGTGATCTTTGAATCTGAGCTACTCCAGCAAAGTAATGATGTAAAAACAACAATTGCAGACAAAGAACGCGACGTGCACGCGGCCACAGAGAAAATTAGGAACAAAATGGAGGACATAAGAAAAGAAAATGGCGGTCTGCAAGCAGAAATCAACAGGCTCAACGATAAACTACAGGAGTCTTTAGCTGGACTACAAGCCGCTACAAGACTTGGTGACCAACTTGAAACTAAATCAGCACAAATCAATGATTTAAAGGAACAAGGTAAGTTACTAGATAATAAGTATGATTTATACATTTGAATTTGTAGACGTAGTTAGGTACTAATATATCATTTTGATTTCAGATTTTGTTGAATTCTGTAGTTAGAGTCAATGAATTTTTGAAGTTGTTGATTGTTTTAGAATTGTTATTGTCATTAGATTCGCTAGTTAACTATTTAGGAGTTTTACTGTTGCACTGATCATCTTCAGATTCCTTTTCTACTGTGTTTATTAGTAACGGTTTTTGTATTGTAAATTTTACTTGACATTGCAGTTTTGTGGATTGAAAAATTAAATAAATAGTGACATTCGAACGTTAGTCGTGTGAGATGTAGACACAACTTTACAGCAGTCGCGTGGGGGTCGCCAGGGTAGGCAGCGCATACAAATTGTGTTGCTGCTTATCGCTTCCTACCCCGACGTTCCCCACTGCACGCTATTGCTTTACAGTAAAACTTCTATGATGAACTATGTTCCGAGTATTGTGCGTAGACGACACCTTATGTATCATCAGATTGAATTACCAACGTTTTCCGGCAAAATATCAGCTGGTAATTCTGGGTATGTACCCCCAGAGTGCCAGGTGGTATGATGCCGGTTGGCGTGACACTGCCTATAGTTGAAAATGACACACGTAAGTTACTCGTCTGTGTATGTAGACGATGTTTTTGTGATGTCTGAGTGCGCTTACGCAGTGTCTTTTAAGTTATCGTAAACTGCAACTTTGCCAACTGGTCCCAACATTGCCTCAAGTCAACTAAACAATGTCAAATTACCCAAAAATGAAGTCAAAAAACATTCAAAGAAGCTAATAAATTTTCTCGAGTTTTGGCAATGTTGGAACGTAATGGCAAAGTTGCAGAAGCCTTATGTCTGTATTGTCTGGCTTTTTTGTATCAAAATTATGTTGATCCGCTCTGAAATGTTGGAAGTTTCGCTGCTTTATGTTCTCAGATTCGAAGTTCGGTTGCATAGGTTTTTGTAACTGGAGATTGAAGTTTCGTATCAAGTATACCAATGGAGATTTATTGGTGGTTCAAATCCGAAAATCATCATGTTTTGTCACTTGTAAAGTATCGCGTACCTACAGTTGCAACTTTGCCATTTCGTTCCAACATTGCCAAAACTTTTCGAGACAATTTATGACTGTTATTTGACTTCTTTTTGGGTGAATTACCCAGTCACGTGTAAACGAGTTGAGGCAATGTTGGGACTAGGTGGCAAAGTTGCAGAGGTTTTCGATAATGTACAAGCAAGACCTCTCGTGATGCTTATTCCTTTAACAATAAAAATCATCATCACAATCTCCAACATATTGTATAAGTCTCTGGTACCTAATAATAATCCACTTATTTGCCCAACTCTACTTTTATACATGATCTTGGACTGGCCAATCAGAGCGAATCCCGCAATGGTTCTGCGGTTTTTTTATCAAATTAAATGACATTTCTACTCTATGATCTATGAGTGATAGATATACTCGTAAAACTTCTGTCAGAAATTTCGACTAATAGTATCCAATACAGACATAAGCGTGCAGTGTTTTTTAAGTTGCGCCAATCAGCAGATTACACATTTTCAAAATAAGTAGTACTACTAGCATTTTTCAATTAAATAAAAACAAAATTCACTGATAAAAAAAAAGTTATGCGGACAAATTTTAAACTTGTACTATGATTGTTCTGCAAGCCTGCAACCGCTAATGACGCATTCAACGAACCTAATTCTTGCGTTCTAGGTTTGATTTTTATCAGCAAATAATCGTTTTACGTGATATGTTCTCCGTTGTAATCCATTTTAACCCATTTGTAAACAAACCGATTTCATCAAAATTCCCACACTCATTGTATGCAATTAGTATCACATCCACCAGTTATGCTTACTGATTATTATATTTTTAGGTTAGTTTGTTTACAAAAACGTTAGAATATATTGGAATGGATTATAATATAACGTGGTGTCATCCTGGATGAAGTCAATGTTCACAGCAAGCTTCCGCCTCCCCCGGTCTAATCTCATTTGGTAACTGTGAGGTTGTATCACGACGCGCCCGCGGGCCTGTTTTGACAGCTGTCAGGGTGACAGTTGGTCTGATGTCACGCTAACAGGCGCGCGCGGCCGCGTTCTACTCAGATTACCATATGGGATTTGATTGAGGGCCTTGGCTTTTTCGTCGTGTCGTCCTTGTTTTTTTTTAATAGTTCATAATGCTTTGAGTTTGTTTTTTATCGAACCACGATTTTGTGCTATGTGGCTAGTGTTAAATGAGTTTTTCCCGTGATTTGGTACTATTATTCTTTAGTCATTTTTGTGAACAAAATCGAGGTTCGATTGTAGCACGTCAATAATTTTTTACATTTTGTTTTATATCACAAAGTTTGCAATGTTTTTGCGTTAGTTATGTTTAATGCATCCAAGTTTTCATTTTGCACACGTTTTGCGCTTGTAGCACACATTGATGTTATGTGTGACTGTTGTGTTATCAGGCTTTGGAAGCAAATTCAAAAATACAAATAAAATCCTTGATTTAATAAGCAAAGTCAATTCTAACCTAACCTAACCTTTCTTGGTAGCCATGTTGTCGGCCATCTTGTATGGTTAGTATTTTTGTCACTTGTTTCCAAAGTATCCCCTTTTGTCTCGATGTCTAGCATAGAAGAATGCCGTATATAGAAGATGCTGCATTGTCTCTGAGTATTACTTCAGGTACTGGTGGATTTAGAAAAAGGGGGCTGGAGGACATTCACGACCACCTCTGCTTTATTGAAATCTTAAATGTAATACTTTTGGCACGCTATGTAGACGACATGCTAGTGTGGAGAATTGATGCAGGTGATGTGGTGAGGTACTTGGAAAAATCAAAATGGCTGAGAAAGCTGTGAGATTGCTTTGAAAATTTGGATGCTTTGTTTATTAACACCCTTGTCTTTGGTATAACGTTCTATCAAGCGTCTCTAACAAGAATTAATGCTAACCATTTGGTTGTCTCACCGTAGAACGTTTTCACAGTAAGCGTCATAGTGATTTCCCTTAACGAGCAATATGATGTGCTATGTTTTTTTGTGAAAAGGTTCCATATTGGATCACGCTTCAGTTGTTCTGATAGCTCATTGATTTTTTAAGAGCCGAGTATGGGAAGAGGCCTCATTGGTGGAGATTTTTCTCCTAGAGTGCCACATAGTATGCCTCTAGTGTTTAGTATGCCAAAAGTATATTTGATAAGCGTGGTAGGTTACTGGGTGTCCGACTGCTGCCTTCCCAGTGGCTGAATAATACTTTGAGGCCGTGCTGGCCATGCGACGAGTGAATTTTGACAATTGAAGAAAAAGCTTGGTAAGAGTAGATTATAGATTTTTGGTTTAGTATTTGATTAAGTTATAGCGTAATAATAATAATAAAGAGTGAGGTAACTCAACCGTTTAAACTTGGTCATCCATTGCGGTTCCCAACTGTTAATACGCGCCGGGACTCGGCCGATTGTAAGGTTACCGTCGAGATAAAGTGAGCTCACTGTTCTATATTATTACGCTATGGCTTAGTGTTGCCACAGTGTTGTTTCAAAGCGTTTTTAATGGTTGGTCGTTTCGGTATGAATGTCCGTTTCTTAAAATTATATATTTCCCATGAGGTTTTTCTGCATAAAATATAAACGTGCTAAACGTGGCCTTTAGGTCTTGGGGCTCGTCCAGTAGTCATGTGATCATATTTGGCCTACTTTTGACCCCCCTCCCCTCCCTTTGGTGATATTTGGTGATCATAACGCTACCCCCTCCCCTCCATTCAAGATCACGTGTATTTTACGGACTTAGTACGAATTAAGTTAGTTAATTTAAAGAAACAGCTATAACTTGATTTTTTATGTTATTTTTGATTTCCTGCTATGTAAAAAAATTACACGTGAGGTATTCTCGGACACCCCCTTCCCCCATCGTGATCGTTCGTGATATTTTGCTGAGCACCCCTCCTAAAATGATCACATGATTTCTGGACGAGCCCTAGTTATCTTAGGCCCTGCCTACCCCATAAGGCCCGTAAGGGACATACACATTTTATCTTTTTTGATTTATCTAGGTATGTATGTTTTTTTGCATAATACCTACGCGCATTCCGTTAAAAAGTTTGTCCTGTTCAACACTGGAATATTCTAGTTGTGAGATCCTATAATTGGCTTCATTGTTACTATAGAAGGAATCTACTCTGTAATTTATAGCTGTTGGTTCTCCGAAAATAAATAAATAAATAAATATACCAGATTATTTAGACACGGTGTACATTTTCTGGTGTCTACAGTGAAAACGCTGCAGACGTCGGTCGGTGCCGCTGAGGAGCGGTACTACAACGCCATCTCCAATCAGCAGGACAAGGTCGACAAGAACCTCGTCAAGAATCTGGTATTGAACTACGTGATGACCGCCGGGAACAGCGCCAACAAGTGAGTGGTTTTAAGCATGCGCGGAACTCTGGTATCAGCAGGCTTATTGTCTAACTCGCTCGCAATCGCCATCGTGTTCATTTTGACAGTTCATGTATGGGCTGACAGCTGGCATCGGAATCAGCTAGCTGTCACATTCATACAAGGACTGTCAAAACGAACACGATGGCGATTGCGATCGAGTTAGACAATGAGCCTGCTGGCCCCTATTTCACCACCTCGAGAATAGGGAATGTTCATGATTTTTTCATTTTATTTATTGAAAAAAAAAAAACACTATTTTTTAAAAGTCACTGTCAAAATTGCCCACGTAACGTAAAAACCTTTTTGCTTTATCAGGATCTTTTTTCCATAAAGGTACCTATTCCAATAAAAAACCCTTGAGTATTGACTTTGTTGCTTCCCTTCAAGGACCCAGGTGCTGAGGATCCTGTCGACGGTGCTGGACTTCAACCAGATGGAGTGCGCCAAGCTTGGCCTGTCCAAGGCGCCGCCCGCTGACAGCTTGGCGGCCGAGTTCGTCAAGTTCTTGCAGGTCAGTTCGCTCCCGGACCTTAGAAATAAATAATAATAATAATAAATATCATGGGACAAATTACACCAATTGACCCAGTCCCAAACTAAGCAACTACTACTATGTAATATGGGTACCAGGCAACGGATAAACATACATATATAATGTAGATAAATACATACTTCAATACATATAACATCCATGACTCGGGCACAAACATTCGTAAGTAAGTAAGTAAGTAATCATTATTTGCAATTAAATATGTATTACAATAGATGTCAAAATGAGATACAGTTCACATATTTAGTCAATAATATGACATGCAAATTAAACATTGTAAATAATTAAAATAGGAAGCACAAGACCACAATCAATCTATTAAAATAAAACAAATACAACTGAATCGCAAAACAATATTAAAAATTAAATGTCAAAATAAAAGAAAATCAATGTCAAGTAAAATTAAAATAAATTAATCGTATCATACAAATGTCTGCCCCTACCGGGATTCGAACCCGAGCCCTCTAGCTTCATAGTCAGGGCCACTAACTATTAGGGCTACCTTATCCAGTCGTCAAGAAAGAAAGAAAGAAGACATTTATTCCTTTTTGCAAGACAAAAATATAAGAGCACCAGCTGTTGCCCGCGACTTCGTCTGCAAAGAATTCGTTTATCGCTATCCCGCGGGAATTCTCCGGGACAAAAAGTAGCCTATGTGCTATTCCAGACTTTTCTCTATCTATGTGCCGAATCTCATCCAGATTCTTTGGGCTGTTCTGGCGTGACTGAGTAACAAACAAACATCCATCCATCCATCCAAACTTTCGCACGTCAAAGGTCGTAGCTGCCTGAGTCACAACGTAAATAATTATTGCAGATACTATCAACATCAGTTCTTCAATCTAGTTCTACGTACGAAGTCGCGGGCAGAAGCTAGTAATAAATATAAATGTTATAATAATGATGGCGTCCGCGGACCGGGAGACGAGCTGTTGGTAGGCCTCCAACAAGATGGAGCGACGACCTGATCAGGATCGCGGGATCGCGGCGGATGCGTAAGGCACAGCACCGGTCCGAGTGGAGAGCCGCGGGGGAGGCCTATGTCCAGCCAGGGCTGGGCAAAATACATCTTTGCTTTAATTGAAATACAAATTACAAAATACTGTATCGCCAGTAATTAAAATACGAAATAAAAAGTACTTTTAAATAAGGTATTTGAAATATAAAATATAAAATACAGTATTTTAGCCATGTTAATTGAAATACAAAATAGGTAATCTAGACCAGCCTGTTGCCAACTCTAATTGCTGCTTTACCATCATTACATTAAGGTTAAATATATTTTGAAGCTTTAAGTATTTGAAATACTAATTACAAAATACTTCGGCGTCAGGTATTTGAAATACGAATTACAAATTAAATTTTAAGGAAGTAATTGAAATACAAATACCAAATACGTATTTGTATTTCAATTAGCAGCAGTAGACGTCTTTCGGCTGACATGATGATGATGATGATGATGATAATAATGATGATGATGACGATGATGATGATGATGATGATGTTTGTTGCAGGATGAAAGCCGGCCGCGGGCGCCGCTGCCGAGCATGATGGGTCTCACGAGAAGCACAACACCTAGCTCCAGGAAGAGTTCAACTATAGGTGAGTTACGTGAGCCACTGTTGGGCAAAAGCCTCGTCTTATAATATAATGAAGGCTGGGCCATAGTTACTACGCGGACCCAGCGTGTAAAAAGCAGTACAGGGACCTTACCATGACGTCTTAATGCGATTCGGTTATAATATTAAGCGACAAGATATTATTATTGCTTATTCCTGTAACTTTTTTATTTCAGGTCCATCCCCAATACCAACCGAGCTGGTCGGCCACAAACGGAACCCTTCCACGGGCTCCAACAACCTGCTGTTCCAGAACATAGACAACATAGAGACCTCCTCACAAATCTCCATAGAGTCCGACCACAGACAAGCCATGGACACGGGCGTGAACCAGACCAGGAACACGGAGGGGGCCATCTTGAAACATGTTCTAAAAGACATGTGATTGAACTTGTCGTGACCTTTAGAATTTGTACGTGGATGATCGAGCGGTTGCTTTTGGTACGTTTTCTAAAAATGTAACCTAGCTAGATCGATTTATTGCCCCCCTGCATACTAAATTTCATTAAAATCGTTGATGCCGTTTTCGAGATTCGGGAATTGCTCGTTTAAAGGTATTAGATTGTTGTAATAAAACAGGGCACTCACTTTTTAGGGTTCCATACCCGAAGGTCTGCCTGTCACCAGGCTGTATTTCACGAACCGTGATAGCTAGACAGTCGAAATTTTCGCAGATAATCTATTTCCGATAACATTTAGACGTTGACAGTAGCATCGATATATTTTTTGTCGATAAACTTTGCTACATCACTAGTTAGCATAGCTATGCGATGAATTTGCCACATTTCGATTTTCAATTTGACATGGTTCTTTCTCAAGGAGGCTCATTGCTGAACCTCTTTATGTATAGGGTGGTAAACGAGCAAATGAGTCACCTGATGGTAAGTAAACGCCAACCCACGGGCACTCGCGGCACCAAAGGATTGCAGAGTAATTTTTAATTGTCATTCGGTTCTGGGGCACAGCAGCGCAAACACTGCTTGGCGGCAGGATTGGAGAGAGATGGTGAACAGTTATCTGCAACGCTAGTAGAATTAATGTTGTGTTAGCCCTTTGAGAATTGACTCTTGTCTGTGGCGTAGGTCTTAAACAGGTAAAATTTATCATCACACAAGTGATATGTTAAGATATTGTGATTATTAACAGTCATACATACGTCCCACTGTTGAGCTAGTCTCTTCAGACAATATAAAAGCTAGAGACCCCAATATTTAACATATTAATAATATACTGAAGCTAAATACTTTCCATATATGGATATGTATTAGGATAATGTGTAAAAGATTGGTTGCGTGCTATCAGGAAAAGTTAAATTTTGATCATAGCTTGCATTACAAAAATGCTTGTATAAACCTTCAAAGTTGGCTAAATATAATAACTATAGTATTAAAAATCTAGTGTTTTTCTACAATAAGTAATTATATACAGTTAAAGCTAAATAATCTTAAATAGTGAATACGATTATTATTATCTTACACTTCAGTTTTTGTGTCTAAAGGGTTTTTCTAGAGTAAAATTACTGAAAGCAATAAATAAGAAATATGTACAAAAATGACAAACCTTACAAACTATCCAACTCAGAAGCAAAGTGAAGTGAAAAGCATTTCAAGTTAACATAATTATAGTGCTGCAACTTTGCCATTTCGTTCCAATATTGCCAACATTTTTTGAGACAATTTCGTGAAGATTTTTTTTAAAGAAAGAAAGAAAGAAAAAGTTTATTTATGACAATCACAAAAGTAGGTAGTTAAAAACACAAACAACTAATATTACATAAACTTAATAAATAACTTCTTTTTCTTTTTGAACTTCTTTTTGGGTCAATCCAGTCATGTCTAAACAAGTTGGGGCGATGTTGGGAGCTGTTGGCAAAGTTGTACCGGTTTACTATAGCGTAATTTATACTTTTAAGACTTTAAGTGCTCTGTGGAAATTTTTGGTTTAATATTATATTCGGAAGCAAAAAAAACCGGGTCAATTTCATACAACTTTCTAAGGAAAGTGACCCAGTTATTTTGATTTGTATTGCAATATAAATTATAAAAATGTATGAATCTTCAATGTATATAATAGCATTTAATCTTTGTTCAATTGTATGAAATTATGTTCAAATATAGATTTGTTTTAGATTAGTAAATTTGTATATTGTTTTAGTGCCTTGGTTAGTTCGGTATTTTAATGTAATTATTGGAAAAATATTTAATTTCATTTGAAATTATTTGTGTAAATTAATTTGGTATAATTTTAATGTTATAAAATGCTTTAATATGCTATGGAATGAAATTACAGAATCTAATTTTAAATCGTATTTTTTTTGTGTTGACGCCTATATGCGTCAATGATGAACACTAAACTCCGAGTGAAAGTACACTCGCTGTCATAGTGAAGTAATACCATGTCGACAAACAAATTTCAATAATATTTTGACATTGACGTTTTGCGACAAGGTTCTATCGTGGCTCAACAATTAAAGACAGCAAGTGTACCTTAGTACAGTCCTCTGTCAGTCACTCATTTGAACTCTTAGAATGTCACTCCAGTTTCAGGTGTACAGTCAACGTCATAATATTATAGTACGAAACATCCAATGACCAAAAAGTTCGACACACCATACTGTTTCTATGGTGTACCGAATTATTTGGCCCACTTGGTTGCTTCAAACTATATGGCGCTGACTTTACCATCGGTCGATTAGAATATCAAACCAATAAGAGTGAGTGAGACAGACAAACCCTGTTACTCTTGCAACATTGCTCGAATCTATACTGACGAGTAAATAAATATAAAGGGTTACTTTGTATTGAGCCTTGTATGAAAAGTGACCAGTAAAAATATATACTTGGCGGCAAAAATTCGGATGTCACATATATGCATTTTGAACATATGCCTTTTTGAAGACTGGGCAAAAAAAATTGCCAATAAGTATATATGTTCAACCTTGACTACAGTCGGGCTACGAAAATGTTGAGCGCATTAGTATTTTGTCATAATCACAGCTTGACTAATATTGAATGAACAAACATTTCTATAGTAGCAGAGTAGCAGGTAAATATTTTTTGTTCATTGAAATGGACCTAACGCAAAGTAACGCCTTATTCAAAAATAGTACATTACATACCGACGGTGGTGAAATAAATAATGTCTTGGCAGGAATTTGTCGCACGAGCCAAAGGCGAGGGCGATAAACATGCGACCTGAGGCTTTCATTTTACGTATTCCTCTGGCCGGGACCTGGAAATTTCCGCTCGTGTAGCGGGCGGTAAATTGCACCTTACCGCCCGGGGCGACGAGAATATATTAATATTGTACATTTCAAAAGTCAATTTGACTTTCAACAAGAAACTACCGTGAGACTCAAACATAATTACAACAAACCGGATAACTCACGTATAAAAAGCCGAAAGAATGCTCCGACAATTGTTTCGGACTATTCCGTAGGCCTTCATCAGAGAGCGCTCGCCCCGAACAATTGTCGGAGCAATCTTTCGGCTTTTTATACGTGAGTTATCCGGTTTGTTGTAATTAAGTCAATTTAAAGTTACAATTTTAGAATTTAAAATGACAAGGTTCTGACTGTGCTCAATATTTTTATGAGCGTATTGTAACAAAAAACTGCCTTATCCGTAACTGTTAGGTACTTACCTATATACTTTGGGAATGTTTGCCGTTTGATTTTGCACTTGGGTAAATAAATTTAATAGATTTAGGGCCTGTTTTACTCTCTGTTAAGTGCCAGTTGTCTTAAGTGTCGGTTATCTATGACTAGCTGTTGCCCGCGACTTCGTCTGCAAAGAATTCGTTTATCGCTATCCCGCGGGAACTACGCAATTTTCCGGGATAAAAAGTAGCCTATGTGTCTATATACGTGTATCTACGTGTGTATCTACCATAACCTATATTTGTTCCAAATTTCATCCAGATCCGTTAAGCCGTTCGGGCGTGAGAGTAACAAACATCCATACGTTCTCACAAACTTTCGCATTTCGTTTTGTTAAAAAATTTAATTGAAATGTTTTTTATTTTTTTATTTCATGAGTTGTTCTGACATGGAATATAATAAAATAATGATAAAAATGACATGTAATAACAATAATTATTACGAATAAATGAGTATGAGTATGAGTATGAGCATTTATAATATTAGTAGGATGTGACGTCTGTTTGTTTCGTAGTGATAAATAGAGACGGAATCATAGATAACTGACAGTTAAGATAATTGGAACTTATCAGGGAGTGGTGAAACACGCGTTAGTGGAAAAATGAAATGTTTGTGTTAAAATAAACGCCTGATTATTATTATTAATGTAAATTTAACTTGTGAATATGTTAATATTTGAGGTTATTATAATGGATTATTGCAATAAATAAATGCGTAAAAATGGTTGTTTTATTGATAGTACGTAGCTATAATGATACTATAGTAAAGAATCTGAAACACAAGAGAAGGAGCTACACCTAATACGCGTATGCAAAAAAAAACCCGTGGTAGCGTTGTGGTTTGACCTGTGGCCTCTCAAGCAAAGGGTCGCGGGTTCGAATCCCGGGCTCGCACCACTGAGTTTTTCGGAATTTATGTGCGAAGTTAAATTTGAAATTTGCCATGAGCTTTTCGGTGAAGGAAAACATCGTGAGAAAACCGGACCAATCCCAATAAGGCTTAGTTACTTCTGGGTTGGAAGGACAGGCAGTCGCTTCTGTAAAACTAGAGCCTATGCCAAATCTTGGGATTAGGTTGTCACGGACCCCAGGCTCACTGAGCCGTGGCAAATGCCGGGAAAAACGCTAGGAAGATCATGATGTTGAGGCGAGATGGCTAGAGAGGGTTTTCTATCGTTTGCCCGAATTTCATATGCCATAAATGTACCTATTGTTTGCCATAATGATCATTTGTCATAACTCTTTTTTCTCTTTAACTGTTAATTGTCCAGGATTGCTATGAAACAAACCCAACCTAACCTATAGAGTTCTACAGGATTGACATTTCAATACTCCTGAAAAAATTACGGTTTCAGACAAAAAAAGAGTTATGGCAAATGATCATTATGGCAAACATTAGGTACATTATGACATGAAATTCGGGCAAATGAAAGTCTCCGCTAGAGAGCATTTTTCTTATTCGACCGCTTCCGATAGGATGTCGAATTTGCACCAAACGGGGTCGAATCACAAAAGGCGAAAACAGCCCACCGCGCGCCGCAGCATACCGTTGGCTAGGATCGCGTGTCGCGGAAGACGCCCGCGGTCTACAGACCGACCGCTTAAGAGACTGACAACACCTAATTTTGTTGAAATTGATGTTATTTAAGCACTTTTTTAAGAAAAACTGCACACAATAAAAATCCAAAAAATATGTATGTCAATTTTCATCATATTTCAAGCACGCTGGACGGACTCGATACATAATTGAACAAAATCGGCTCGATAGAAAATAATTGCAAAGATTGGTCTTAAAATCATCATTAAACGGTTCTATATATATTTTTTCGACGTATGGGTCTGCAATTAAAAACATGAAGCCAACATATTATTCATACCTGCACAGCTAACGAGTCATATTTCAGAAATAATCTATACTTTTTTTTATTTCTTATTATTTGTGTCTTACTTGCAATATTTTAGATGCGCGCCAAGCTGCCGAAATAGTTTCTTCTCTTTCACTAACAGGCATGCGATCAGTATGTGTGAAGAGTGGCGCTGCTCAAGGTCATTTGCTGTTGACAGCACCTTAACTGAGCCCACGCCCGCGTGGCTGCGGGGCGCGGGGTCAGCGACAAGGGGCCGAGAGGTGCGGGCGGCAGGCGCACTACCCGCCCGCACCGCTCTCGGTCCCCTTTGTCGTCCTACCCCGCGCCCCTGTGCCGCGCGGGCGGGGATTCATAAGCGGTTGGTCTATATCTACGCACATTTCATTAGTGCTCTAAATTGCGTTCAGAGACCGTAGAAAATGACTGGCATTATCACACCCTTAAAAATCTATACTGTAACTGGCTTCTAACCGCGACTTACTTTAGGCAGCTACGACCTTTGAAATGTTTCGCTATCCCGCGGGAACTATGCAATTTTCCGGGTTAAAATTAGTGCGTTAATCTAGGTTACCAGCTAAGTACGTTCCAAATTTTATCCAAATCCGTCGAGTCGTTTCAGCGTGAACATGATTTCTACGATGTTCGCCGATTCCCTCGATGGGCTTTTACCATCTGCGCGGGAAGTGCAACTGGCACTTACATTCTATGTTATTCTTTGCTCCCACCAGCGTGGAAGTAAGTCGTAAACAGGTTGTAATGTGGCCATTAACAACGCGGGCGCAGGCGCGGCCGCCGACGTCCAATCACTTTGTACCCGCGGCACTTTACATGCTACGACAGTTTTTCCGGAACGCTAATCTGAGCCTCTAGTGTAAGTTTTCACACAAAAAAACGTCTCGAACGCGTTCACGTGAACGTCTCAAATTACTATGGAATAATTGGCAGCGCCACTTGCGGATCGAAACGGCAGCAAACTGGGGCCATACCATGACGTCCTGGTAGTTAGGACGTCATGGTAAGGCCTCTGTTCTTATATTATTACTTGACATTTTAACGCAAACCGTTCGAAACGTATTTTCGGTCACAAAATACGTCTCGAACGCGTTTGCGTTAAAATGTCAAATACTATGAGAACAGTTTGTTGCCGTTTCGATCCGCAAGTGGCGCTGCCAATTTTTCCGTAGTAATTGAGACGTTTAAAAAAAGCCGTGGTAGCCTAGTGGTTTGACCCGTGGCCTCTCAAGCAGAGTGTCGTGGGTTCAAATCCCGGGCTCGCACCTCTGAGTTTTTCGGAATTTATATGCGAAAATTACATTTGTAATTTGCCATGAGCTTTTCGGTGAAGGAAAACATCGTGAGGAAACCTGCACACATCTGCGAAGAAATTCAATGGTGTGTGTTAAGTTCCCAATCCGCACTGGGCGCGCGTGGGAACTATAGCCCAAACCCTCCAATACACGGAGGAGGCCTATGCCACGAGGCACGCCGAATTTCGCAACAATTTAATAAATAAATACAAAAATAAACGACAATAACAACAACAACATGTATTTACTGAAATTGAAGCGAATTCGGAATAAAAAGGCTTATATATATAATTGAGACGTTTACGTGAACGCGTTCGAGACGTTTTTTAATGCGAAAACTTACAATAGAGGCTCTGTGTAGGCTTACCCCCTTATTCATAAACGCTCTATAGGCCTCTGCTAACTTAGTAATCGTTTGTCCTTATCTGTCATTGTGACATTTACCTTTCACAGATAAGGAGAAACGATTGTTAAGTTAGCAGAAACCTATAGAGCGTTTATGAATAAGGGGGTTATCGTCTAACTCGCTCGCAATCGCCATCGTGTTCATTTTGACAGTTCTTGTATGAATGTGACAGCTAGCTGATTCCGATGCCAATTATCAGCCCATGCATGAACTGTCATAATGAACACAATGGCGATTGCGAGCGAGTTAGATAATAAGCCTACTGGATATCTTTAAGGATAGGTAGCCTTCTAGGCAAACGTGTACCGTCTTAGGCCTCATCTTCGCCTTCCATCAATCGAGATTGAAGTTAAACGTAAGCCCAGCGAATGGGTGAAAATCTTAGGAATCATGTTATAGGCGACGGCGGCTAGCAACCCACCACTATTTTGATTTCCCTTTTCACTTGTACGCCCACAATCGTGCTAAACGTGGCCTTTGGTCTTATTACCTTAGGCTCTGTCTACCCTGTAGGGGATAATGTATATTACGTATTTTTTTTTCATGTGAATAGGAAGGCAAACGAGCAAGTGGGTCACCTGATGGTAAGCGATCACCACTGCCCATAGACACCCACAACCCCGGAGGGATTGCAGATGCGTTGCCAACCTAGAGGACTTAGATGAAATGCCTCTTGTGCCCGTAATTTCCCCGGCTGTCTTACTCTCCATACCGGAACACAGCAGTGCAAGCACTGCTGCTTAGCGGCAGGATAAGCGAGTAAGATGGTGGTAGCGATCCGGATGGACCTTGCACAAGGCCCTACCACCCGCAAAAAATTTGCCAGTATAGCCTATAGCATTTATTTGCTAGTGACTTAAGTAACTCTTACTCGTAAACTAAGTCTTGTTACTTTAGGCTCTGTCTACCGCAGGTGAGGGATAAAGACGCGGTTTGTGTATGTACATACATTTCAAATCTGTTCAAGAAGAGTAACATACAGACATACAATCTTTCGCATTTTGTAGGGGCCGATACCGAGTTTCAGTATGGCTCCTTGTTAAGGTAAAGTTGTTATAAGTTAAAGTTGGTAGATTGAAGTTAAAAACTGTTTAATAGAATAAAAGTTACAAGTATAGCGAGGCCATGTACCTTTAACGTTGGTTTTAGGAGTAACAAAGTAATCGTTAATGCTTGGTTATATTAATGCAATATTGCTTTAGTCAACACTATGACGCATGTCAAATGTGGGACGCGAGTTAGAGACGAATTGCTGTGCGGTATTGAACCGTACATGCTGCCGAGGGCAAAAAAAGGGAAAAAGAAAAGCCTGCGTGAAAGATACATGGACCTGTACAGTAGTTAGATATGAAATTATTGATAATTAAGCTAGTTCTTATGAAAATTAAATATTCGTCGCGCTGTCTGCTCGGCGCGTTGCACTTCCTGGTCGGCGGGGCTGCCTTCTTCCAACCATTGTCGAATTTCTTCTTGAGACCGGACGGTCGGGTTTCTCTTCGGTTTTTTCGGCGGCACTGTCAGCTCCTGAGGTTTTGTTCGTTCCGCACCCCTTTTTTTGCAGTGTTTGACCAGAACATAGATCGCTGCCAAACCGAAAGCTGCCACCAACGCGTACAATACCGAATACTGGTGAATGTCGTGTGGACTTATCTTAGCAACAGGTAACTTTTCATTTAGTTTTTGAAGCCGCAGCTCTTTTTCAAACTTCTTGTGCTGTTCTGATAGGTTAAGTGTGCTTGGTGATAGGGGTATGCTGCTGAGATTAAAGTTGAAATCTTCATTAAGATGAACATTCACATCCGGAATGTCTGGGACGTTCGGTTCTAGCTCCACCGTGCTCCCGAAGTGGTTGTAGGCAAATAGCGTTGTGTCCTTTTTTTGTAGTATACAGCCGTCGTTAAGGTCGATTGTTCCAGTATTCGCTGTTTTGATTGATGTTATTTGATCGTCGCATAGTAAGCGCGCATGGCACGTGCTACAACATAAATACAGCCACCTGTTTCTTTTGTGTAATTTAATCCAGCCGTCACTGCACTTGACCTTTGTCAAATGACAATGTTTACTCGTTTGCTGACTGAGCATTCCTGCTTCGCACGGCGCATTCTCGTTACGTAAGTTGTAAACAGGATAATTTGTGTTGCAAATAAGGTTGTTTTCGTTCAACTTGGTACACTGACTGAGGTCCTTTTCGTCGACCATGATATAAGTTTCTTTTCCAAAGTCGACTGCTATGTGAGTGTTCGTCGGTATGACTGATACGGCTTCCTTATTTGGTCCATACATTAAGAGTGGCAGGATCCTATAAACGTTGTACTCGTCTTCACTTACGAGCGGGAGATGCACCTCAAGAAGCAGATAAGATGACGTCACCCGCGCTCTGACGTAAAGAAGTTTGTACACGTCCTTGATGTTATCTTCTATGTTCTTTACGGGCAGAGTTAGACGTTTCGATATTCTTGCGGCTATCATGTTCATTTGATGGACCAGTTGTTTCGGCGTTAGAAGGTGAATATCCAGGTGCCCGTTATGTATATTTGTAAGGGTATTCAACAAGGTATCTTGCGTCTGTTTTAAATTCCATAAAATTAAGCTTGCTGTGAGGGATGCTGCGTTTAAGTTGTTCATAGTTGCCATTGTTTCGACTTTGTATACAATTTTCTCTAAATTGCTGCTTGTCGTTTCTATGTAGCTGTGTATGCTTTCCAACTGGCTCTTCATGAAGTTTTCATTGCGTTTTATTATGTTATTTTCCGTTTCTATGATGCTTGTCTGGTTTTTCACTAACTGCAACAAGTAATTTTCGTTTTCCTGGATTCTTGCGATATCTTCTTGATATTTTACTGCGAAGTTTTCGTCTAAAACACCAAAAAGAGCGTGGGCTAGGTTACCCACTCCATCGATGTATCCTCTCTTTTTTCTATTCACATGTTGGCTTAGTAATAAAGTGTTATATTCCGTTATCTGTTGTAACTCATGCTGCAGTTGCATTATGGCTGGCTTGCATGATTGATTTTCCAATCGTCCACAGATGTTTTCCAAATTGTTGATGTACTTCCCAATTTTTTCTGTTCCTTGCCAGTAGGTCGTTAAGTTGTAGTAGACAAGCAGCGTCCACTCGTCGTGAATAAGCTGGAGATTCCCAATCTTATCAAAGTACATCGGTTTGTTGCCTTCAATGGGCGTAACGTTGAAGTGCTGAGTTGGGTGTGCGTTTACGCAGGTAAATAAGGTCAGTAGTGACCACAGCATTGTCATCATATGCGTCATCGTATGAATGCCTGTTTTGCTTCTGCGTGTTTTAGTTTCAAGTTTTTGTTTCTGAATTTGATCTTGCTCTCTAATTGGTGGCGTTATCTCTTCTTTTGGAAATGGGACTAATTTCACGATAGGGCGCTTGAAGTTGCCGGTTTGTGTTTTGAGTGTTACGACACGGACGTATCCATCTTCTCCTGGATGCAATTTCAACACGCGGCCCCTAGCCCATCTTCCGGGGGGCACGTTATCTTCCTTTACAAGAACCAAATCTCCCTGTTGAATGTTGTCTGTTGGGCTCCGCCATTTGCTTTTGGTTTGTAGCTGATGTAGGTATTCTTTGGACCACCGGTTCCAAATATGTTGGTGCATGAGTTCGACCCGTTTCCATTTGTTGCGAAGGTCGATGTTCTGTTCAGTGTGATCTTCTTGTGGCAGTGACATCATCGGGCTTCCCGTTAGGAAGTGGCCTGGGGTCAAGTAGTCCAGATCATCTACGTCTTCAGTCAGTGGGCACAGCGGTCTGCTGTTCATGCAGGCTTCAACTTGTGCTAACAAGGTCGTGTATTGCTCGAACGTCAGTTTCTCGTTTCTGGTGACCCTCATAAGGTGCTGTTTCAGCGATTTTATAGCCGCTTCCCAGATCCCAGCTGCTGAAGGCCATCTAGGACACAGAAAGTGCCACTGGATCTGCAGATTGTTGACTTCTTTAAAGAACTCGGGGGAAGTTAACGTTTCATACATCTTGAAGTCATGCTGTAAGATTTTGGCGGCCCCTTTGAAGTTTGACCCATTGTCTGAGTAAATATGAGTTGGTGTGCCTCTTCTGGCACACAAGCGTTTAAGGGCAGCCAAGAATGATTGAGAAGTTAAGTCCGACACCAGTTCGATGTGGACGGCCTTTGTGGCTAAACATATAAATAAGGCTATGTAGCCCTTGCATACAGTTACACCCCGTCCTTTGTTCAATTTAACCTCCACCTGGCCCGTGAAGTCTACACCAGTATGCGTAAAGGGACGGGATGGTGTCACTCTTGCGCTGGGTAAGTTTCCCATTATTTGCTCGCTTTTCACTGTTTTGAACCGTAAACATTCAACGCAGCGCCTTATGAATCCTTTAACAGCGCGGTTCCCTCCTATGATCCAATATCGCTGTCTCGTTTGCCCGAGTGTAAGGCGCGTTCCTCCATGTAAAACTTGAACGTGGGCTTGACCTATTATCAGCTCAGTCAGGTAGCCGCTATGTGGCAATATGGCTGGGTATTTTGATTCTTCCGGTAGAGCTGAGTTTCGCAGTCGTCCTTTTACTCGCAGGATTCCGTTTTCATCGAGGAAGGGTGTCAAATCCAGGATCTTGCTCTTTTTGCAGATCGCTTCTCCTCTCTCTAGTTGCTCTATTTCCGCGGCGAAGGTTTCACGTTGTATTGTTTTGATAATTCGTTGGGTGGCTTCCCTCACTTCTTCAATCGTTAAGTGAGTCATACTGACGGCTTGTTTATTGTTTCGTAGCTTTGTTATGAAACGTAAAACCCACGCGACACATCGAGTCGCGCGTGTCATAGTGCTGCATCGTTCTAATATTTCTTTTATTACGTTGTTATTGTTCTGTTTTTGCGTGATATGACATTCGAATGCTTTTCCGGTATTGGTTGAAAAAATATCATTTTTTTCTGTATGATTCTCCGTCCATGTCTTCAGCCATTGGGGTCCTTTCCACCATAGTTTAAAGTTTGAGAGCTGCGCTGGTAGGAGTCCTCTTGATGCACAGTCGGCCGAATTTTCTTTGCTTTTGACATGTCTCCACTGCGTTGCAGGCACTATGTTGTTTATGATCGTCGTTCGGTTGGATACATATGGTTCCCATCTGGTGGCGCTTCCCTGCAGCCATGCGAGTACTACTTGGGAGTCTGTCCAGCAGTACACGCGAAGTTCGTTCTTAGCTAGAGCTTCTTTTACTTTCGCCATCAGCTTGGCTAATAAAAGGGCGCTGCAAAGTTCTAAGCGTGGCAGAGAGGGCCTTTTCTGAAGAGGAGCTACTTTTGTTTTAGCTGTGAGTAATGTAGTTACGAAATCGTTTAGCTCGGTTTTAGTTCTTGTGTATATGACGCAAGCGAATGCTTTTTCGCTCGCGTCGCAAAAGCCGTGAAGTTCGATGACATTGTCGACGCAGCTTATCCACCTCGGTATGTTTATGTTTTTAATAAGTTTTAGTTGCGATCGTATTTTATCCCATTCTTTAGCTATATCCTCCGGGATTGGATCGTCCCACGAAATTTTGCTGCTCCACACCCTTTGAAAAAGTAGTTTACTGCTGACTGTTATGGGTGCTAGCCAACCGATAGGGTCAAAAATTCGGCTAATATCTGCAAGCATCGTTCGCTTCGTGTAGTACGCTTTGTTGGTCGTTGGTGGTTCCCAGTCGAAGCAAAACTGATCTTCCGTCTTGTTCCATCCTAGGCCCAGTGTTTTAATGTGTTCATCAGGACTAAAGTTGAAAATGTTCTGCTGGCTTTTATGTTCATCAGCTAAGTCTTTTAGCACAGCCGGTTCGTTGCTCGCCCACTTTCGCAAAGTGAATCCGCCTTTCTTTAGTAGGGCATAGAGTTGTTTTTGTAATTCTTTCGCGCCTTCAAGTGAATTATGGCCGGTTATGACGTCATCCATGTAAAATTGATGACGTAATGCTTCTGCAGCTGCGGGGTAAGCGTGCCCTTCGTCCATCTCTAACTGTTGTAAGGTACGCATCGCTAAAAAGGGCGCCGCTTTGGTTCCGTATGTCACGGTACACAGCTGCATTTCTTCTAGTTGTTCTCGCGGTGATGATCTCCAAATAATCTTTTGAAGCGGCTGCTGATCTTCGCTCAGGAAGATGGCTCTGAACATTTTTTCGATGTCCGCTGTCAGCGCGTACTTATAGCTTCGCCATGTTAAAATTAATGTTACAATGTCTTTCTGTAGATTAGGTCCCTTTTCCATTAAGTCGTTTAAGCTGTACTTGGTGTCAGATTTCTGAGAAGCGTTGAATACCACACGTAGCTTCGTTGTTGCAGATCCTTCACGTATAACTCCGTGATGAGGAAGGTAGACCTCAAGCTCCGGGGTTGTCACCCGTTTTGATGGTTTCATATGACCCAATTCTTGATACTCGTCGATGAATTGCCTGTAACGATCGGCAAAATGTTTTTGTTTAGCCATTTTCCTTTCTAATTGCAGGAATTGCGAAACAGCTTGTGGTCTAGTCTGACCTAATTTCGTTGTTATGTCGCTTTTCAAGGGCATTTTCACGACATATTGACCAGTGCTTAGTCTTCTTGTAGTTTGCTTATAGTAGTTTTCGCAGCATTCGTCGCTGACCGTTGGTTCTGAAGCGCTGCTGATTTCTTCGGTTTCCCAAAATCTATTAAGGTTTTCTAGCTCGTTGAGCGTCGCTAAGCAGTTAAATTTCTTCGCATGGCCGCATAGTATCCATCCCATTTTCGTGTGTTGCGCGACGGGGGAGTTGTTATCCTGCTTCAGTACGCCATCCTCAATGATCCTGGAATAGACGTCCGCTCCCAGCAAGATATCAATGGGTCCTGATACATAAAATTCGGGATCTGCCAGTTTCAAGTTATCTAAATGTTCCCACTTAGTCCTTGTTAGCGTTGCGCTTGGCAGGTTGTTGATAAGCTTGTTCATAATGAGAACTTCCGTTGTGAATGCGTAGTCTGAATGAATTGATTTACATTCGTTGAACAAGTTGACTGGCAGTTTGCCGTAGTTCTGTCGACGTGCAGACCGTTGATCCGCTGGTATTGTTTCACAACACGAAGACGAGCGAAGTTTCCGTCGTCTTGGTTGCGTAGTGTATCCAGTGCAGTTGCACTCTATAAGCGATATATGCGCCTTCTCAATTCACTGGTGAAACCCGCTTGTGGGAGGCCAGCAAACCGATTCGCTACCGCAATAGAATCACAACCGACACTTAGGTTCGAAAGACCAATTTATGTAGGGGCCGATACCGAGTTTCAGTATGGCTCCTTGTTAAGGTAAAGTTGTTATAAGTTAAAGTTGGTAGATTGAAGTTAAAAACTGTTTAATAGAATAAAAGTTACAAGTATAGCGAGGCCATGTACCTTTAACGTTGGTTTTAGGAGTAACAAAGTAATCGTTAATGCTTGGTTATATTAATGCAATATTGCTTTAGTCAACACTATGACGCATGTCAAATGTGGGACGCGAGTTAGAGACGAATTGCTGTGCGGTATTGAACCGTACACATTTATCTTACTAATATTATAAATGCGAAAGTTTGTGACGATGTGAGTGAGTAATTGTGTATGTTGGTTCCTTCTTCACGCTGAAACGACTAGACGGATTTGGATAAAATTTGGAATATAGATAGCTCGTACCCTAGATTAAAACGTAGCCTACTTTTTATCCCGGAAAATTGCATAGTTCCCGCGGGATAGCGATAAAACATGTGAAAGGTCGTAGCTGCCTACAATCGCATCGTAAATACTTACCTACTGCGGAAAGCAACTACCAACATTACTTTTTTTGAGTGTTCGAGCCCTACTCGCTATCGATGCGTCTCCGATGCAGTTTGGGCAAAAATGATCGTGGGGTGAAAATAGATGCAAGTGCAGCAATGGGGATGTATTCGAGGCTAGCACTCCTTAATGCCTGTACTATGAAGTACAGTCAACATCAATGTAGTATCTATTATCAACGAGCTTCTTTCACTTTTTTCCTTTAATTAAATTATGTTTTCATTTGTTAGTATTTACGTATTATTAAGTTTTCATAATTAATAGTTACCATTTCCAACACGATGTAAATTGTTATTGAATAAAATAAACTGAAACTATATTCTGCAATAATTATTTGCGTTGAGACTAGGCAGCTACTACTCGTAAGTATAGGTATGTTTGCTGTCTCCATTCGGCGCCAAGAACCCGACAGTCGGGTTTTTCTGTTCGTAGGCAGTTTTCGCCACACAACGGAAAAATGCTGCTACCGGTTACAAACGTAGCGCGTAGCTCTACGTGGTAGTGTTGCCGCTCGATATTATTTCGATAAACTATCGATAGTTTAAGCAAAAACAGTACTACGATAGTTATCGATAATATCAATAGTTTACCTAATCACTAGGTACATACCTAGTTTAAAACAAAGTCTCTTTCCGCTGTCTGTTTGCCCCTATGTATGCTTAGATCTTTAAAAGTACGCAACGGATTTTGATGCGATTTTTTTTAATAGATAGGAGTGATTCCAGAGGAAGAATTGTATAATTCTACGTAGACGAAATCGCTGTCAAAAGCTAGTTTTCTATAAGTTGTCGATAGGCAGTTTATGCATTATTAGATAGCAAAACTATCGATATTATCGATATTATGGCATTTCTCGATCAAAACTAACGATAAGGAGACTTCCGATTTTGCGGCAACTCTACTGCGTGTCAGAGAATTACGTTTTGAGTCAACGTCTCAAAAAAAAGACTCAGATTACGGTCTTACAAAATGATTACTACCAGCAGAAACATATTTATGATAAGTTTTACAAAACGCATACTTGCATAAGATTTAAAAAGTAGAACTTTTACTAACTTTTACTAAACTTATAACTTTACTATGTATATGTACCTATAGTATATGTATCGCTCTGGGTCGATGTTTGGGCTAGCAAGGAAAAATAAAATAAATAAATAAATGAATAAAGTATATCACAATTGTTTAGTGATTTTAGGTCCTAAATGCTCGTTGAAAAAATATTATGCGTTGTGGGTGTTTCGTATTTGAGTGAAGATTTTATTTTAATATGAGGGTAGACGCGTAATGAACGTACTTTGCGCCCAAGAAATATTAATGTACTACTGCGTATATCCCTGACAGTCCCTCCTACAAATGCATCCAAAAATACAGAACACTGTATAAAAACACCTCAAAAACTGTGTCACGTCTAATCTAATCATTGAAAAACAGCAAAAGCCAAAAATAGAGATGTGACCCACAAAGCCGAGTGTCCGGACACGACATCTTGACCCCAAAAAACCAAAACGAGAACGCACCATAATTAAAAAGCAAAGTTATTCCACCCCCCTGATTAACCCATGCCACCCCTTAGCGCTCCATACAATGGTCAGTAGTAAGGCTGCTAGCAAGAACGTCGTAGCCTTAGAAACTAAATACAAAACACAAATAAACACACTGATTTTCGCAAGAAATTGGCACGAAAACTGCATTAATGATCATAAAATAGGTGTACGAATCATTTTCGCGTGAAGAATTTCGTGTGCTAATTTTTCTATAATTAATAATGGCTGCGGCAGTTTTCTGCGAACGTACGTCGCGATATTAACACGGTTTGTTAATGTTTCGTTTATTGGTTATACATGTGTGTGGCTGGTTAGTTTAGTGCCTTCGAAAATGGCAGATAGGACGCTCTGTTTTGGCGCCAAAAAAACAATCATGGCGGATTTGTTCAGTGACATATTCTACGTGTTCAAAATTAAATTGAAATGACGACGCTGCGTGTGACACAAAAGTAACGAAAATGTGAAATTATTAACTTGTTTGTATTTGTGATTGTTCGAAAACACTTTTTGTCTGTGTGTGTGTTTCTGCTGTGGATTATTCTAAAAAGATTTGTAAGTATTATTTTACTTCAATATAACTTATATGCTCTAAGTGTTGTAATATTTAGAATCTAGATAATAGCATGCTGATATTATTAACGTTATCGTAAGTCAGTCGGTTTGATTTGCAAATCCGGGTGCATTTATTAATTATACATTAAATACATAAATCACGTCTTTACGGGGTAAAAAGAGCCTATTTAGCATGATTGTGGGCATATCCATATAGAATTAAAATAGTGATGGGTTGCATAATTTATTTATTAATTTAAATCCAATCAAAGCTTCATGCGAAGTTTTTGTGGGCTTTTGTAAAGCAGTAGGTAGTTATTAAAGCCTGGACCGTGACTCATCTATAGTTACTTAAGTCACTAGCAAATGCCAGGCTATACTGGTGGGCGTATTGGTTTCTTTCTTCATTCTTTCTTTATTTCTTTCTTTATTTATTTTTCATACGCTATAATATCTCTCTTTACGGGGATCGAACCAGGGAGCTCGAGCTTCGTAACCAAATTACGTTTGACTAAAGATATTGACCTCGGCTTTGACATGTATAAAACTTCAGGAGTACAGAATATCCAAAAATTATTGGTAATAAAAGAAACACGGTGGAGTGGCCTTGTGGTTTGTTCGCCTTTACCTTATCAACAAGAGGCCCATACATAACACATAACCTTGGACCAACTCGTGTCCGAAACAAAAAAAAACTTTAGGCACAAAATTAATTACAATCTGTGGTTGAGGGTACTTTTTGAAATTAGAATTGAAATTTTTGTAGCTCAAAAGGTTTGATTAGGCAATTGAGTTTTGAAAAGTTTCATCAATCTGTCTATTTGAAACGTATGTTATTTGGATTCTATCTACTTAAGTACCTACATACAGTAGGGTAAAAGAACCAATAGTCGGCCTTTTAACGAAAATTCTGAGTTCAAACTCCACTCATTCGTCCCTGCAGAAACCAATTGAAAATAAACAACTTTTAATTCAATAGTCTCCAATTTTTAGATAATTAAGAAAAAACAAAAAGTGGCACTGTTGCCCAGAAGTCGGCCACAAAGGATCTTAAGTCGGCCTTTGGGTCCCCAGTGCTCGGCCGTTACATTAACTTGTAATTAACAATAGTGAAAGCAAATCGGGCGGATACTTTAATTCCTATGGGTCTTTCAGACATTTTTAACTGACTTAGCACTTTTTAATAACCCAAAATGCAAATTCTACATATATACCTATCATTATCAAAACAGGTGGCCGAGCTTTGGAATCTCAATACCCAATAGTCGGCCACATCAATGTAATACATTTCAATGCGGCCGACTACTGAATTTTCTTTGTATTTGAGTTCTATTAGTACTTCTGTACGACGTCAAATTCATCCAGAAACAAAAACCGGCCAGAATTAAAAAAAAAAAAAAAAAAAAAAAGGTACCCATTAAAAAACAGCTATTATTCTACCAAAATATACTCGTAAATTATTAAATAAGATATTCAAAAGAAAACGAATGCTATACATATAGTATAAAAGGAAGCTGCTTAACTCTAATAGCCATCGCTCGGAAAGTTAACGAAAAAATGGCGGGGGGGGGGACACGAGACACGTAAATCCGCCCCTGTTGTCAATTGTTATTTCAAAAACAGTTCTGCCAAAAGCTTCGTCAACAATCTAAACCTATCTCTCAAACCGATGAAAACGTGAACTAAATGTCAAAATATTCGCCACATAACCACGCCGTATCCCTAAGGGATATTATGGCTGGAAAAAAGTACGGAACCCTTCCGACCTCACCGGGAGATAGCAGATAAGGCGTGAAAACTATTAATTTGGCGTATTACAGGGTGATTAATGACTAGGCGGGGTGGCAATTTCATTACTGCCGGGTATTGGAAATATCGAAGCTATATAATAGTGCTGTACGGGTACAACAATGCATAAAGTTTCAAATGCATTATGGGTCAATAAATCATCAATACATAGTATAAAACATAGTAGCTTCCCGTTGTCTGTCTCTGTGCATGCTTAGACTACGCAACGGATTTTGAAGCGTTTTTAGCGGCGTTGGGCACTTTTTGGGATGGGTAATGATAAACTCGCGTCAGGCGTAAGACGGAGGGAGAATTTAAGTACCAGGATATCAGATCCTCTAAAAGCTTATTTTGAAATACGAATGAATCGCGTTCGATTTTTGAAGTGTTTTTTGTTGAGTCGTGGAGCAAAAGTACTAGGGCATCAGCACATTGTTAGAGGTCTGCCAATATTGATAATACGTACATTTTTTCGTAAGCGGCCAGTACGGTCTTGAGCGTCATGGAGGTTACAACATTAAAATCTAAAGGTGTTGCGGGTGACCATGGGTAGTGGTGATCATTGAGCAGCAGATGACCCACTTGCTCGTTTGCCACTCTTTAAAAAAAACACGCAATAAGTGATTTCCATACTGGTCTGGGAGCAATGAAAAAGCATAGAATATAACAGCTGCGCGAAATGGGCGAAAATCTTAGGAATCATGTTACAGCGATGCTAGCAACCCATCACTATTTTGATTCCCCTTTCCACTTATACGCCTACAATCATAAGGAATATAAATATTCCGGAAAAGATTTAACAATAGTTATTTGTTAGGCAAGGCTGCAAAGTTTTTGTTTGGCGCGAGTGCCTGTATTGAAACCCGAGCAAGCGAAGGATTCTATGTTTGAACCACGAGCGAAGCGAGTGGTTCAAAAGAAGAATCCTGAGCGCCGCGAGGGTTTCAAGGCACGAGACACTAAACAAACTTTGCTGCCGAGCGAAACACACAATTTTTCACCTCACTACAGCGAGAAAAATGGTGGATGGAAGAATTTCAAATTTCTAATTACTAGTATATGAGTAGGTGGTGAGGTGGTGGTGGTCGTGGTGGAATGGTGTTCAGCGCGGCGTTCGAATTTCAAAAACCTTTTCCACCCAATAGGGGCTATAGCTTTTTTCCACGCAGATTTTTAAGGAGAAAGACAGCACTTTCGAGCAAGTGAGGTGAAAACCATATTTTTAAAAACGTACTTTTTCGCGGGTCTCTAAATCACGACTGCAGTAGTACAGAAGCCGCCCGTCATTCTCGCCGCCTCACCTTATCGCGAAAGCGCAGCCAGTAATTACATGCGGTTGACGAGCATATGACAGGCTGATTTGACAAACATAAAACGAGCTAACACTGCACACGTTTCGCTTAGAAGCTGAGCTCTGCTAACACCGACTTGTAAAAAAAAAACAAATCAAAAAGCAAAAGTTTATTTTGCAAATAGGCCGCCAAGGGCTCTTTTACACGTATTTTTATGAAACTACTAGCGCATAGCGATTGATAGCTCTCCACTTTCTGCCAACAAACTGCTATGCAGTTTGGCAGAGGTATATAGATATAAGTATTTTGTACTTCTTTTATATTCTATTTGAGTCAAATAAATAAAAAAAAATAAAAAAATGTATATGCACTTGCCGAATTTAGAATCCTCGTTGCGTGAGTCTGACTCGCATCATCATCAGACTTATCTTATCTTATAGACTAGGGGTCCTTACGGATACACTTCGACCCTTTTGTGGATCTTTTGTGTAATTACCCCTCCTTCGCACTATTCCATTGCTTTTACCACCTCACTCATGAGTTGGGTGATTTGGCGCAGTGGTAATGCCTTGAAATCTCCTGATTCCGGATATCCGCTTCCGAGAAGTTTCATTCTTAGTCTGGCGAGGGCATCACATTCACACAACATAATGTGTTCCATTGTTTTAACCATCATCATCAGACTAGTCTACTGTTGGACATAAGCTTCTCCAACACGCCATTGAGCAAGATCCTCGGTTACCTCATCCAGCTCTTGCCAGCCTTGCGAAGATCATCGCTCTACCTGGTCTGAGGCGTGTACTACGCTTGTTGATCCGCGATCTCCACTTAAGAACTCGTTTGCCCCACCGGTTATGGTTCTTTGATTAATGTCAGCCCATTGCAATTTAGTTTGCTGATCCAATAAGGTATGTTGGTCCAACACGGATCAAGCAGCAATTTTTTTTTAATTTGATTTCATTGGCGTACTGCTTATCAGCCGTATAGAGGCCACCGAGTGACTGACTAAAATGTTTTTATTTTTGTAAAATATATATATGGCTCTACGGAAAAATCTGAAACTTTTTTCCGTAGCTAAGAATGGTTATTCCTATCAATAGAAAAATCACCAAGCACTTTTAAAATAATCATCCATTCCCAATTGTCCTAGTGGATCCCTGGCTTGAATTTCGTATCTGTTACTTCCGAATGGGTGGTGAACCAGGGGGGCTACTCCGAAACTCGATTTTCGAAGTTCGTATCACGCCGTCCCTCTCACTCTCCAATTAATAACTATTAGTGAGAACGGAACGACACGAAACGATCGAAAATCGAATTTCAGAGTATAAGGCCTGACCACCCCTGTGGATAGCCACTGTGAGAGTCCGACTCGCACTTGTTTTTTTGTCCAAAACGCGTTTGTAATGGCTGCAATTTCTAACAAGTTCACGCTGTACAGCCTTGCCCCGAATCAGGGCAAGATGGGGCGATAAGCGCGAGGACGCCCGCCGTCCTTGCGACCGCTCGGACTAACTTTAAGGAGCAACCTGTATGTCGACTTACATACACACACATACACAAATCACGTCTTTATCCCTTACGGGGTAGACAGAGCAGGTGACAGGACTTACAGGCCACGTTTAGCAAGATTGTGGGCTTATAGATGGAAAATGGAATCAAAATACTGATGGGTTGCTAGCTGCATCGCCTATAATGATGCCTGTGCTTTTCGCCCATAATGCGTTATAGCATAATTTATTTTTATTTATTTATTTATTTTTATTGATTTACTAGCTGTTGCCAGCGACTTCGTCTGTAAAGAATTCGTTTATCGCTATCCCGCGGGAACTACGCAACTTTCCGGGATAAAAAGTAGCCTATGTGCTAATGTGCTATTCCAGACTTTTCTCTATCTATGTGCCGAATTTCATCTAGATCCGTTGGGTCGTTCTGGCGTGATTGAGTAACAAACAAACATCCATCCATTCATCCATACTTTCGCATTTATAATATTAGTTAGGTTTTATTTCGACTTCTTTGAACTAATTAACAATGCACAAAAAATATTTACCCTGTTACTCGTCTATAGGTGAAAAACTTTAATGACCTGGGCCTTACCATGACGTCTTAACTTAACGCGATACAATTCTTCTTCTTCTTCTTTTTTAATTGTGGCGTTACAAGTCGTTATAGCGACGACAACTTCGCCAATGTCAGGCTAAAAATTTTAATGATAAAATCTTGTGACAAAATGTCGGCAACGTTGTACGGTAATATGGTCTAAGACCCCCCTCCCCCCCTGTCGGGCTCTTAGCCAACGGTCAATGATATCCCTCAGATACTGCCAGGAAATCATTAGCCGTTGCCCAGGGTGCACCGGACCAAGCACTGCTCTTCCCCCCGGACGGATCCAGAAACGTACCGCAGCTCTTGGCCACACGTGGAGGTAACCCGACACGCACCCCAGCGATTCAATTCTGACTCAGTTCAGGTTTCAGCTGTAATTTTTAGTATGGATCTGACAGCGAGCGAACTTAAACTAAATCGGAATTGTCGCATTAAGACGTCATGGTAACCCGCCTGTTGTATTACTCACACATACAACAGGTCATTGAAGAGTTGTTGTATTGTATTGTCATTTACTGATTTGTAATTTGCCATGAGCTTTTCGGTGAAGGAAAACATCGTGAGGAAACCTGCACACATCTGCGAAGAAATTTAATGGTGTGTGTTAAGTTCCCAATCCGCACTGGGCGCGCGTGGGAACTATAGCCCAAACCCTCCAATACACGGAGGAGGCCTATGCCATGAGGCACGCCGAATTACGCGACAATTTAATAAATAAACGACAATAACAACAACATGTACTTACTTCTATTCCTCTCTCATCCACTGTCAGAAATTTGGGTGTCATCATGGATCAGACGCTTTCCTGGTCGGCTCATGTCTCCGAGGTCAGCCGGAAGCTCTTTGCCTCGGTCCATTCTCTCAGGCGCCTGCAAAATTTTCTCCCTCTTCACACCAAGATAACTCTAGCACAATCTCTCCTTCTCCCTCTTCTTGATTATGGCGACATAGCCTATCTTGACCTTTCCGAGCAGCTGCTTGACAAGCTTGAGCGTCTACAAAATGTCTGCATACGCTATATATTTGGCCTGCGTAAGTTTGACCACGTATCCTCTTTCCGCGCTCAGCTGAAGTGGCTGCCGATTCGTCTTCGGCGGAATGTCCACATCTTGTCGTTGCTTTTTAACGTCCTTTTTAAACCCCAGTCTCCATCCTACCTTTCAGATAGATTTAGTTACTTGGCCGTTGGTTCCGAGAACCGATTGCGGTCGAGTAGTAATCTATCTCTTGCGTTTCCTGTCTCCAAATCGAAAACCTACTCCAAGTCCTTTTCCGTGCACGCTGTTAGACTGTGGAATCGTTTACCTGTTGAGATCAGGCAGTCGCAGTCGGTTGCCGCCCTACGAAATCGCCTAAGGAAGTATTGGCTTGATGAGTCTTCTTGAGTGGACTTTGTGTGTTTCGTGTGTGTGTATATATTTATATAGCTTAATATGTAGGTTATATTACTATGTAGTGTATTTCTGACATATATTAGTTTATCGTATATTTATTTATTTTTACATGTATTAGGGTGTACCTGTATTGTTATGTAGGTGTATTATTATTATTATGTTAGTGCTTTATTAGTTTAGGTTTAAATTAGGGTCATTGCTCTTCTAGCTTTCTAGTATGTCTACTCTCTATACTCTGATTTCTGTTGTCCTGTCAATCGTTCGAAGGTTAACTGGAAGAGATCCCTTTAAGGGATAAGTTCGCCTTTGTACATCTATTTGTCTCATTATCTGTAAAATTAATGTGTTTTATGTACAATAAAGAGTTATACATACATACATACATTATAGCGAATTCGGAATAAAAAAGCTTAAATAAAATAAAAATAAAATAAAATAAATTGTCATTTACTGAAGTTTTTCACCTATAGGTACTCATGTGCAAAACAGCCAATAGGTCGACTTTATCCATTACGGAGTAGACAGAGCCTAAGGCAACAAGACCTAAAGGCCACGTTTAGCATGATTGTGGGCGTATAGGTGGAAAGGGGAATCAAAATAGTGATGTTGCTAGCCGCATCGCCTATAACACGAACACGATTACATGATTCCTAAGATTTTCGCCCACTCCCTCTCTCTCTCTTTTTATACAAAGAAGGCAAACGAGCAAGTGGGTCACCTGATAGTAAGTGTGAGCACCACCACCCGCGGATATTCAACCGTACATAATAACTGACGTTTCTAAGTAGTCTAGGGGCCCTACCATGACGTGTTAATGCGATTCAGTTTAGGTTCGCTCGCTGCCAGATGCATACTAAAAGTGACAGCTAAAACTTGAACTGAGTCGGAATTAGGACGTCATGGTAAGGCCCCAGGTAAGTCTTCGTTAACCCAAATAGTTTTCCAAATATTCCTTTTGCTTTGCTGCAGAGGGGTAATAAAATCTGTTTTTATTAGTTCTTTGGCCTGTTTCAGTTATTTATTTACATTTGGTATGTACGAACGAGATTTCTAGCTGCATAACATCAAATATTAGACGTACGAGTAGGTATTCATATCTTAATCCGTCTGTGGAATTATCACTATTTTGATTCCCGTTTTCACCTATATGGCTGCTGGGCCTTTAGGTCTTGTTACCGTAGGCTGTCTACCCCGTACGGGATAAAGATGTAACGTAATTTGTGTGTATGTAGGTATTCAAAGAGGGCGTTCATCATCCTCACCACCATACCCAAGAGGACTTCTTGTAATAAATAATTTTAGTTCTAGTTAGGTAAATACTAATTTTATTCAATGTTGTGTGTAAAGTTTCCAATCCGCACTGGTCCCGCGTGGGAACTAGGCCAAGCCCTCTCATTCTGAGACGAGGCCTGTGCCCAGCAGTGGGACGTACCTATATAGACTGGAGATGATGATGATGTATTGGGATGTACGCGTAAATCAATAGGTATTTTACAGAAAAAAAGGAATTCTAAAATATTGCGTTGAAATTGATTCACCCTCTTTTTATAGCCTTAGTTGTCCTTGTTTTTATTTAAGTAAGTAAATAAATTGTGTGAAAGTACCCCGAATCCGGTTGCCACGTGACAGGCCTAGCCTAGTGTGGAACCATCAGTAAGCTCTTTTTGTAAACATTTCTTCTTTTGAATAAACTATTTTTATTTTTTTATTTTTTTTATTATCTACGAGTATGTACAGAAAATGCGTGAATTCAAATTTATTCCTAAGCTTCGTCCAAGTTATTTATTTATTACTTCTCTTTCTGGCATTACAATAAGTTGCTCCGACTCGCAGCACAGCCAATAATTCATTTCCAGCAAGCTATAAACGATGTCCGGAAGCCGAAAGCTATTTCTCTGTAGGCCAAGGCTTTATTTATTTGGGGGACATTATTGACTGACCCCAAATTATATATTTAGACCCTTGCAAACCCAGAACTATCCCACAGCGACCGGACGACCCAACGACCGGATAGCCCAGTGGTTAGTGCCCCTGACTATGAAGCTAGGGGTCCCGGGTTCGAATCCCGGTAGAGGCAGACATTTGTATGATGAATACGAATGTTTGTGCTCGAGTCATGGATGTTGTATGTATTTAAGTATATATTTACGTACATTATATATAAGTATGTTTATCAGTTGCCTGGTACCCATAGCACAAGCTCTGCTTAGTTTGGGACTGGGTCCATTGGTGTAATTTGTCCCAAGATAATTAATTAATTAATTATTTATTTAAATAACAGCACGGCTACAGAACTATAGAGCGACCGCTTAACTGAGTCCTCGCCCACGCGGCACAGGGGCGCGGGGGCGCGGGGTAGGCGACAAAGGGGGCCGAGAGGTGCGGGCGGCAGGCGCACTCCCCGCCCGCACCGCTCTCGGTTCCCTTTCTCGTCCTCATTTAAGCTGAGAACTTATGTAAGCTGTCGGTCTATAGCTCAAGGTGCCCACGAGAACTGAGTCGCGCGCGGGATAGCCTACCCGTCTCTTTATAGCACGACTAGCAAAAGAGCGCGCGAGAGTTTGTGTGTCGCGCAATTTTTGGTTGCGAGTAGTGGTGGTCGTTATTACAACAGCAGATAACGTAATGCATTATTTGCACGCAACGAACAACACATTATCGAATCGTCAACTATCCTGTTATCATTTTTCGTTGTCTGTTGTCAACGTTGTTCATACGCGCACTGTTGCCGCACTCGGCATTGAAGCACAAGCGAGTGCGCAACAAATCAAGTAGGTGTGTGCGAGAGACAGCGCTATACGCGCGAGCTCGCATCGCAATCGCACTAAACTTAAATTTTACGTTTATTCAATTCCCATAACCTGTCCTATTTATTGATAGTTACCCCTTTCCAATACGCCCACACTCTTGCTAAACGTGGCCTGTAGGTCTTGTTACCTTAGGCTCTGTCTACCTGCAATTCCCAAACCTATGCACAGGTGCCGCGAAGAGGGAACCCCATCCCGGGGTGGTCGTGGGGCGCGGTGACACCGAGTGCTCCCGTAACGCCCCACATACGACCGACTAGGGAATCCGTGTGGGTAGTGGGTATGCCTGCCTGCGGGAGAGCCCCAACGTACCCCCGGTAACCCCGTACCGGGCGGATGCATAAGGCGCATTTTAAACACCATAAGGGTGCGACCACACCGCCGCTTAAAAAACGGTGACGTTACGGAATCGCAAAAAAATGTATGAAGAAACTGTGAGAAATGTGACGCATACGACACGTGACTGCATATACGCGGCGGTTTGGTCGCACCCTAAAAAAGGCTCTGTCTACCCCGTAAGGGATAAAGACGTGATTTGTTTGTATGTGTACGTTTATTCAATTTACTCGTACTCCAGGCAAATTTAATAATACTGTACTGTAATTGTTATAAAACGTCCGGAATGCCTAACAATTACTAAAGTAGTGCATCCAAGTTGCACGCGGCCTGCATAGCCACACGTCATTTGGGCTAACATTTTAATTTTATTCTTCAAAAGCGTTCCGCATACGGATTGTTTACGTTGTTAGTTTTTGCTGGTGCGGCTGAGGTGCCAGTGTTAGCGGGAGCGACGAGCGGAAACGGGCGTTTTCAAACAAAGTTGTTGGATCACTCGATGTTTCAGAATTTAAAAATTTTACGTTGTTCCTACTCAGAATTGAGAGCTCTAGGTATTCATTTTAATATGTGAAAAAAAGTGTCCCGTTTTTTTTCGACTCACTTACGCAACCACTCCTAATTAATTTCTATGGATGGTAGCGTAATGGAAATATTTTATCGATACAAAATTTTGGGACATTTTTTTTTCTCCTATTATAATTAATAGAGCTCTCGATTCTGAGTAGGAACAACGTAAAATTTTTAAATTCTGAAACATCGAGTGATCAAACAACTTTGATTGAAAACGCCCAAACACCAATGAAAACGCTACTAAACACTTACCTCCTTATTGATAAAGAAACGCTCTATAAGCTTCTGCTAACTTAGCAATCGTTTGTCGTTATCTGTCACTTTGACCTATTTACCTTTTACAGATAAGGACTAACGATTACTGAGTTAGCAGAAGTCTATAGAACGTTTATGAATAAAGGGGATAAAGTCAGGAATATTCAAGAGGGGAGCGTTAATCATTAAGTGGTATTTAAGTTGTTTTTATAGTAATTAATAAATATCATGGGACAATTTACACCAATTGACCTAGTTCTAAACCAATCAAAGCTTGTGCTAGTTGGTATTCATCATACAAATGCCTGCTCTTGCTGGGATTCGAATAACGTTATCAGCAGAAAATATTATTTAGACCACGTTCGAGCCTCGAGTGTGATATCCTACTATCCTACTAATATTATAAATGCGAAAGTTTGTGACGATGTGAGTGAGTGAGTATGTTTGTTCCTTCTTCACGCTAAAACGACTGGACGGATTTGGATAAAATTTGGAACGAAGATAGCTGGTACCCTAGATTAAAACATATCTCTCTCTCTCTCATAGTGCCTCTCCAACAAGTGTGGAGGTTGGCAGTCAGCTCCGCATATTTCCTCCGATCCTTCGCGAGGCTGAAAAGTTCGGCAGCACTTGCGACTCCGGTCCACTCCCGGATATTGTGCAACCACGACTTCTTCCTACGGCCGACAAATTTGATTGATTAAAACATATGCTACTTTTTATCCCGGAAAATAGCATAGTTCCCGGGGGATAGACATAAACATGTCAATTGCTAATTCTATGCGGACGAAGTCGCGAGCAGAAGCTACCTAGGGAAAAATAAATAAAAGTTCCCATTGATCTGTATTTTATATTGCAGATATACTTAGCTTAGTTAGTGGTAAGTCGCTAGCACTGCCACCACACAACTCGCCGCAGCCGCGTGTAAACGTATGGCGACTTCTTTATACAATAAGCTTAATGGAGGACAACCTCAAGGAGCCACGGATTACATGTTACGTGTTACAGAACTTTTGACGTAACAAAAAGCTCGTTACGTGATAATTAAGTTACAACAAAGTTGTTGGGCGATAGCTATGAAGCTTGAGGTCCCGGGTTCGATCCTCGTTCGGGTAAATGTTATTTCTGTTCTCGAGTCTTGATTTAATTTAATTTTATAGAGAGGTAAAGTTCAGTTTGTGAGTTTCTGATGTTGTAAGAGGTAATCATTAATCTCTCTTCGTAATTTTAATTTTAATTTACATAATTATAATATGGTTTTAAATGGTGATTTGAATTTTTGACTTTAAATGTGAAATGCTGATTTTAATCTTGCTGAAATTATTATTATTATTATTATTTCATTGTAATCCTTACCTTAATTCTAATTTTAATTTACATTTTTAACATATAATATACAGTATTAATTTGAATTTATATTGATTTAAATTTAAGTTTTAATTATTAATTTTAGCTCTATTTTTTTTTTTAAATATCCTTAATTTTAATTTGCTGTGCCCTTCCAGGCTCCATGTGGAACAATTATATCATGTGTACCATCTGTATTTACCATGGTTGCAATAATAAACAAATAAATAAATAAACTTAAGAACTAATAGGCTCTTGTCGGTGGAGCAATTTTTGCACTTGCCTTAGCCGGCGACTTCGTTTTTTTTTTTTTTTTTTTTTTTTTGTGAATAGGAAGGAAAACGCGCATAATCAAATATAACCTATGTTCATCAGGGATAATGTAGAATTCTAACGGTGAAAATTTCAAATCGGTCCAGTAGTTTCGGAGCCTACTCAACTCAATGCAAACAAACAATCTAAATCTTTCTTAATATTACAGTAGAAGTGTAGATTGGTGAATAAAAAACTTTAGTCGAAAATTATAGAAACCTATACAACATCGTCACATCGTCGACATCCTCGTATCGTCTTGCGGATGTCCCTGGGCAATGGTGATCACTTTCAGTGACCCGTCTGTTCGTTTGCCCCCTCTTATATAAAAAAAAAACATTAGAATGTTGAGTAAAACCCTAGAGCCTCCACAGTGGGTGCACATAGTAATAGTACGACAATCAGTGTCATATGCTTACATGTAAACACCACGTTCAACATGTTACCTAGTTCTATAGCCCTTTGAGTTCCATTTTCATCACCCTAAGTCGCAACATACGACTTTTGAATACTGAATTTGCATTTGAAAACCGTCTGAAAGGGAATATGTCCATCGTAACGAGTACTTGAAATGAGAATCTGTGTTGTAGCAGTATGGTCTAATTTTGAATTGTGGGCAGACAGGAAGGTTTTGTGCAATAGTTTCCTATCATAAAAGATTTCGAGATATATTTAGATCTACGAATCCATTGTTCTAAAAGTGTGTGAAATCTATAATTGAAGGATGCAGGAAATTGCTTACTTATCCTATCTAATCGTACACTATTAAACGATCAATTTAATAGACATTTGTATGTTTCGAGATCTTATACACACATACACAAATCACTTCTATATCCCTTACGGGGTAGATAGATAAAGGATTTCATTTCATGAAGGACTCTAAAAGATTTGGATGAAGCTATACATATTACAAGGATCTGGTTTCTGTTGTCCTGTCATCATTTGAAGGTTAATTGGAAGACATCCCTTAAAGGGACAAGTTCGTCATTGTATGTCTGTTTACCTGTATATTGTTTAAGTACATCACATGAAATGAAAAAAAAAATGAAATGAAATGTTTATTTGCCTTAAGTGTAGCAGTGTGTGTGTGTGTGTGTACTGTGTAGTGTGTGTGTGTGTGTAGTGTGTAGTGTGTAGTGTGTGTGTATTGCGTGTGTGTGTGTGTGTGCATGGGCAGTAAAAAGTTATATACGTAAACATACACACATTAATTTATGGAAAAGCGCGGTTTTCTGATTCTACAAAAACCATACTAGTAATAATCTCTCTATTAGTTCTATCAATCTATCTAATAATAACAAATTATTGTATGTTTATTTATTAATTTATTCCGAAGGGCTTAGTTTTGACTGTATCTCTTAAGATGTGTCTCCGAAATAATTATGCACCCATGTATTGTGTGATATAGTATAGTATAGAGATATGTTATGTTCCTTTCATAGTAAATTGCGTTTAAAAAACGTTCGCTCTGTCACATTGACTGTCACTTGTTTACTCATACTGTGGCTTGTTTGAGGTAAATTGACTGCGACATGAGACAATTGGCTCATTTATGAATTTTCAACTCAGGCGCGGTAGTAACATATCTACTACATGTTTATATGTAATATCATTGCACTTAAGTAACAAAAGTACCTGCTTCATACAATGCGGAATCAAATACTTCAAAAAATCACAATGTTTTTTTTGTTTCAGATAAAATCGCGAAAAAAATGCGTTAAAATGGCACTTAAGCTCAAATACACAGATGAGCACGGCATCCTACACATAAACATGAGCCCCTCGGCCTCCCCCCGGCCAAAGACCGACAAAACCGAGTCCACCGAAAAAACCGACCTCACGGACCCAAAGTTCGACACAATCAACAACAGATTCGCACAATACGACCTTTTTGGCGGCAAATACGAGGTGGAAGGGGAACCGCCTTCGCTCTTCCGTAGCCGCTACAATAGTATCGAGGAAGAGCTAGCCAACACACCGTACGCGTTCACCGCTGAACGGTCGCTACGACTCGACAACACCAACAACAACTTACTAGACATAACCATAAAGCAGTCCTTAGAAGCATCACCGTCTAAAGACATAGAGAACGACAGGTTCTTCAGAAATTTGAGCTTGGAATACGATGACAACTTATTCGGACCCCAGATTGACTTCCAATCGAATTTGAAAACGGACTCTGACGAATCTCCCGCGTTTACGGTGACACAGCTGATACATGCTCAAGATCGGTACTTTGATTTGTCGTCGCGGCAATCTAGTAGTGCTGTGGACAGCCCGCGGAGTGGTAAAGTCGTGTTTGAAGTGAAAAGTGCGCCCGCGCAAGATGAGGCGTTTAAGTTGCTGCCCGAGGAGACTGTGAAGGCGGCGTTACCGTGAGTATTATTATTTTGACTTTAAGGTAAATTTATTGCAGCTTAGAATATAGTGTGGACATGTTAGCCAAAGCTCTAAAGCGCATGTAAAGTTAAAGTTAATTCAACTTATTCAACTGTCTCAAACAGTGTATTTACTTAATATTTTTGCACTAAATTATGTCATTCCAAGCTATCAATTGTATTATGCAGTTTGTCGAACATTGGGAAAACATTTAACCAATTTTTCTTTGAGTATACTTATAATGATTAAAATATCAATTTGCTTACAAAACTAACTTAAAAGGTGGTTTTCAATTTATAAGTAGGCATATTCTTTATTGTTTAGCGTTAATTTTTTTAATGAACGAAACGAGTATTATCAATTTGGTCTTGACCACGTACAAAGGCCAATAAATGTACTAAAACTATGCCTGTCGATAATACCAACTTTATTTAAGTACATTAAGGTTTAAATTGATAGTGATATTTTGTAGATTACCTACTTGCGGAATCATCGACATAAGTGTTTTAAACTGGATCCATGATTAAGTACAAAAATCTACAGCCAACATTTTTTTTTATATGAATAGGAAGGCAAACGAGCAAGTGGGTCACCTGATGGTAAATGTTCACCACTGCCCATAGACACCCGCAACCCCGGAGGGATTGCAGATGCGTTGCCAACCTAGAGGACTAAGATGAAATTCCTCTTGTGCCACATTTACTTATAGGTACTTTTTCATGGCAAGAAATAATTTTGACCTGTCAAAATTGTTTATTGAAATATCATGCCTCTTACTTTACGATTAATATTACCCGTAACTTTACGTATCACGCGGTAACTTTGCACTTCCTTCACAAAAATCAGGGATAGTGTAACCAATTAGAAATGAATCAATTGGTAGAATCAGTTTAGTACGAGTACGTGTTTCTAGAGGTTACCCAAAGAGCCTAACATAGTTTTACCTCTGTTTTATTAGTACATATATGTAGACGGTAATCTAAGCATTAACGCCGGCATAACTAATTAAGATTACCGTCTCACCGACTAAGTATTAGAAAATAAAGTAACCTACTTGTGAGGTTGCGCGTGCGTCGTTTAAATTCAAATAAAACTATCTCTTGCACGACAACAAACAGAAAATGGATGAAACTAAATATTGTAATAATAATATAGAGGCATTAAATTTGAAACTGTTTTATACGTATATACTAAACTTAAAGTTACAACAAACTCTTGACATTTTAGGATGTACAAATTACGGAGTGCGAGACTTAGTTTCTCATACTCTAAAGTCTGAATAAATTAAAATGTTGTACACTAGTAACACGACTAGATTTCTGTTATTGATGTTACAGCTTCTATGTGCACCCGGAATGAATCACGACTGCGATGTTTTTTTACCATTGCTCGTCCTAAATTCTGGTGATATTTTATGAGATTCTTTGCTAAACCAAAAACAAAATGACTGAGTTAGTTCCAAGATCGGGTTTTATTGTACTTACCTATTCAAATTGTTATTCGAAGTTTCTAATTTGAGAGTTTTCAATGATTCACGGTTAAGTTCATAAAGGTAATCGCGGTTCACATCCCGTTTATAATATTTCGAATGTTTCCAATTTGATTGTATTGTATCCAATGCAATTGTACGTCCTCTACAAATAAACGTAACCCCATATTTCGCAAAACGGAAAACGCGTGTTTCCTATAAACTTATGAATGTAACATTTTTAACTAAACCGGAGATCAGGAAACTGATATTTCGTAGTTCTGTAATAATAGTTATATCATAATGAATAAAACATTAGAACAAACTTTGTTCTTATTGCATAAATTGGGGTTAAACGAGATAACTTAGAAAACGTCCAGAATTATAGTACTCGCGCGCCGAAGGTTCCATAAAACCACACTGCTGACAGATGTAATGTTGATTTTTGCAATTTTTTTATTATTTCATCGTAAATAAAGGAACTGGAGATAAAATATCAGCAAAATTATGTACAAAATATTGTCTCAGGTTTATTTGATAACATAATACACCTTATTCTTTACAAAAATTTGCACATTGAGGTTAGAATTTTGTTTACCAAATAGGACAGGTAAGAACGAAAATACCTTAAACTCTACCACTACATTTATTGTATTCTTATGAAACATTTACGAAAAAAGTATGGGGATATAGTAATAGTGCAAGACTTAGGATAAAGCCACTCTCGTTTCCTCGGGCTTAAAAAAAGCCTTTTCAAAGGCAAAAAATCCGGACAGACAGTGGAATGTGTGGTTATTTAGAGCCCCATATCTTGTGTACAGAACCGTAAACACCACTTTCAGTTTCGTAGTTTTTCGTGCGGAAAGAAAACTTAAACGCGCTCACTCTGTTTAGTTTATGGTCGATGAAATTAGGGATGTCGAAAATGTGAAATTGCACATGTATAAACGTAACTTTTGAAAAGCTTATTTAGGTACTAGCTTTTGCCCGCGACTTCGTCCGCGTAGACTTCATTAATTTTCAAATAGCTTTTGCCCGCGGCTTCTCTCGATTGTAGGTACCAGTAGTACCTATTTCAATCCCGTTTTTTCCCGTTCCCGTAAGAATTTCGGTAAATGCTCTCTTAATGCTACCCTACACTCCCCAAGCAACCCACTTGCCAAATTTCAGCTTTCTACGACCTGTAAAACGAAAAATCCCGTTTTTTCCCGTTCCCGTGGGAATTTTGGAAAGTCCTCTCTTAATGCTCCACTACGCTCTCCAAGCAATCTACATGCCGAATTTTAGCTTTCTACAACCAGTAAGACGTAAAGTCCCGTTTTTCCCGTTCCCGTAAGAATTTCGTGAAATGCTCTCTTATAGCTTCCCTACACTCTTCAAGCAACCTACATGGCAAATTTCAGCTTTCTACGACCAGTAAAACAAAAAATCCCGTTTTTTTCCGTTCCCGTGAGAATTTTGAAAAGTCCTCTCTTAATGTTCCTCTACACTCCCCAAGCAACTTACGTGTCGAATTTCAGCTTTCTACAACCAGTAAAACGAAAAGTCCCGTTTTTCCCGTGCTCGTGGGAATTTCAAGCAATTGTCTCTTAATGCTCCTCTACACTCATCAAGCAACCTAAATGCCGAATTTCAGCTTTCCACAACCAGTAAAACGAATAGTCCCGTTTTCCCGTTTCGGGAAATTGTATCTTAATGCTTCCCTACACTGATCAAGCAGCCTACATGCTAAATTTCAACTTTCTAAGACCAGTATAATTAAAAATCCCGTTTTTTCCCGTTCGTTTCCGTCAGAATTTCGGGAAATCCTTTTGTAGTGTCTGTAATACTTCTGTAATTTCAGTTTTCTACGACCAAATCCTGTAGAACTGTATATAAATCCCGTTTTTTTTTCTTATCCCGTGGAAATTACTTTCTTAGTTATGTAATCATCTACATGTGTGCCGAATTTAAAGAGTCTAATTATTACTGTTACTGAGAAATATATAAGCCTTATTTATTCCCTATCCCGAGGGAATTTAAAAAAAAATCTTTCTTAGCGCTCCTTTGGGATACTCAAGATATACGGCTGCAAAATTTCAAGTTCCTAGGTCCAGCGGTTTAGGCTGTGCGTTGTCAATCAGTCACTCTGAATCGAACATATAAATCCTATTTTTTCCTTATCCCGTGGGAATATAAAAAAAACCTTAAATTAGTTTTTTAGTGTTACGATCATCTACATGTGTGCTGAATTTGAACAGTCCAGCTATTACAGTTTTACTGAAAAATATATAACCCTCATTTATTCCCTATCCCGTGGGAATTTCGAAAAATCCCTTCTTAGTGCTCCTCTGGGATACTCAAGGTATATGTGTGCCAAATTTCAAGTTTCTAGGTCCAGTGGTTTAGGCTGCACGTTGTCTGTCAGTCACTTAGTAACGGAACAGTTTTATATATACAGATAGGGGCATTATTTTTTGTTATATGTAAAGCAAACCCGTAGGTTGATTTTTGAGTTCACACACACCCAATGCGTCAATCAATGAATCCGGAATTTATTTCCCGATTTTCGTGTTTATTTTACGGTTGACTAATAAATTGTATATCCAAACGATATACAGAAAAAAAGTTAACGACACTGAAAATTTAGAACTTTTAACTTTTGTTTTTTTAATTTTTGTTATGGCGGCAGCAGATTTGAGAAAAAGCAGCCCTCAGGTTGGCCGTGGTAAGCGAGACAAGTAACAAGTCCGGCGTTTAACATAAAACAAGTACTGAAACACAATCTAGCTTAAAAACAATGACGCACTAAGCTAAAGCCCAGTTGATTCAGCCTTATTTAGAGGCTAGACTTATTATTTCCACTCACGCCGGTTCGTTGACTCCACATTTAAAATGGATTCGCTTCAAATAAATAATTCTGACCAAAAAAGCCCACGCACTCCTTTAGTGAGAAATTTAAATTAAAACGACCTAAGCCAAATTGGTTTTGCCTTTTGTTACTTTGAAAGTATTTCTCTACACACAAACACAATCATGTATTATGAATCAATCAGCAGGCTTACTCCAAAGTTATAAATTCGATTCGTGCCGTTTCGATAACATTAACGCTTTAGTAGGAGAGTAAAAGGGACGGCATTAAGAATTTCAAATTTTAAATTACGGAGTACAAGGCCAGATATCGTGTAGCGACTGTTAAAATGACATACACTTCTGTCTTAAGCAATTTTATACACCACCAATTTCAATAAAACCGGTTTAGCCGTTATGCCTTGAAAGAACTACAATTATCCAAACATCCAAACTTACAAACTTTCGCCTTTATAATATTAGTAAGATAAGATCTTTGAAGAGGCTAATAGCGCTAGGACCCATGGCCCAAGGGAAGGTCTCAACGCCGATAGGGACAAAGTCATATCTTGAATTGTATTAAAAAGTATAACTAGGTATGTACTTGTAAACAAAATGGCCAAGAGGTATTGATAAATGGACAATCGATACCGATGTAAAAACACTAAGATTTCTAAGAATACCGCTTATCTGCGGTCATTAAATGGGATAAAAACGACAAAAACTCATCATTGGTTGTTTCCATTCAATTCGGATGACCTTTGGTCGCTTCCGAATATCTCATTATAAAAAACCCATAGATAGTCATTGGAGCATAAACTATCAAATAAAGGCTCACAGAAGGACTTCAAGTACTGAATTCAAATGCCATTGACAATAGATTAAAAATAATTAACAACAGAGATGGCTGTATGGACTTTGCCTCCTTGGCCTATCCATGGAGGGATGAAGAATTTTAAAAAAGGTTTTGACAACTTGTCATAAAGCATGCAACTAATAGATAGTGGTAGAGTGGTGGTGTTTTAATTAATTTGATCTTTTTCTTATTTATATTGTAAGGGTTTCCTGGAAGATAATATATTATGGCAATGTAGGTATATATTAAATTTCCACTTTATTGGTATTTTCTCGATACAACTTGTCTCATTAGCGAATTTGATAACACAGTAACAAAACAATACAATATAACACAAGTCAATAGCCTCTAAATAATGAACACATCGAAGTAACACATCATTGCTTATGATATTATGCTTAACTATATCCAACAAAAACTTAACCGCATTTTAATAATACAGAATCACTGTAACACGACTTTTTACCGCCAAACTCATTATTGGCATTACACGGTTGCTGCCAAGGTCTTTTATGAAAAACAAAAACAGCCGGACCAAAGACTAAAGAATGACATTACGTTTTTTTAAAAGACAAAGGTTTAACATTGTGCTGACTAGTGTTGTCCAGTATTTTTGTTTTTGTTTTGTGTAATTTAGGATTTGTTAAGTTTCAATTGCATGCTTTTGTGAAATCTTTATTACTACAAAATTAACGTTCGAGTTTACACTAAATATTTATTTTCATGTTACTTTTCCGTGACTCTACCTACTCCATCCATCTCCGATTATACGTCCTACCGCTAAGCAAAAGCCTTCTCTCACAATAAAAGGGATGGGGCTATAGTTTCCACTTGCGGATGCCGATTGGGAACTTCACACACACCATTGAATTGCCTTACAAATTTAAGGGCAGTTCTCCGAGACGAGCTGTTTTAGGTGACTTCGGTGGTCAATTTTTCTACTAACTTTTTTATTGTATCACCTCAAAATCTAAATACAGGCCTAAATTTAAAAAATATTAGTACTAAAGGCCTTCTTGTAAACCTGTTAGTTACTGAGATATTTAAATCACCGAAATCAAACATAAACACCGAAATCAAAATTCAATAAAACACTTTCAAAAGCGTAAACAAGCGACAACTTGACTGATACATACTTCTTTAAAGTTATTATGTGCGTGGAATAAGTATTCGTGTAAAAATTAAGAATACTTAACGTTTTTCTTAAATAAACACTGATATCTGTGGGTGGCTTTATTGATTTCGGTGGCAGTTTTATTGATTTCAGTGGCAGTTTTTTTGATTTCAGTGGCAGTTTTAATGATTTCGGTGGCCCGAAAACCCACCGAACCCGCGGAGATCAGTGCCACCGAATTCAAAATTAAACGATGTTTTTCAAATAAAAAAAATATAGGAATAGTACATAAAAGAGTCACTTAATAATGAAATCGCATACCCTTAGAGATGACTTACTTACTATCAAACTGACAATTAGACTAACACTGAAAAAAATAATTGCTTCACCGAATTCAACAAAACACGAAACCAAACCCACCGAACGACGAACATTACCTCGAAAAATCTGACGCTTGAGTTGTGAGTCGAAGTCCGATCTCGCCGGCAAATACGGCAAGACCAAGGCTACCTACACGCGCGTTTCGGGATTCCTGGTATGTTTCTTTGTTAGGATGCCGGCGCGTTTCGTAAACTCCACTGAGTTCAGACGTTACCCTCGGACACGGCGAAAAATTGTTTTTATTGACTGAATTTAAATGATATTTTTTATTTGTGTGTATAATATAAGTTATAAACAAGTTTAGTATATAGGAACCCATTTAAGACCTGGCAATAAAAATCCTATCCTAAGATATAATTTTTTTTCTTCGCTCATCTGCGTAAGGGACACTACCACCGAACGTCTATTTTCAAATGTAATATTTTTTCTTTAGATGTATAAATAACTATGAAGTATTTTAATAATTTCCTAGGCGGAACTGAGCCTAAAGTATATGTCTGATTTTTTTCAGTATTATTTAGCGACGAAATCTATTATTTTTTGCCCCGGACACGTAAAAATGCCACTCCGGAGAACTGCCCTTAAACAGGTTTCCTTAAGATGTTTTCCTTCACCAAATTGCTCATGATAAATATCAAACGAGTTTCGCTCATGAATTCGGAAAAACGCTTAGGTTCGAGCCCGGGTTCGAACCAACGAGCCTCTGCTTGAGAGTCCATGGGCCAAAACACCAGGCTAGCTAGGCTACCAGCTCATAGTTTAAATATTTGTGGGTGGTAGGACTAGGTGCCATCTTTCTCGCTAATCCTAATCAGTTATTTAGTACACGCTGTGTTCTGGCGTGAAGAATGAGAGAACTGGTGAAATTATTGGCACTTGTTCATCTAAGCCCCCTCGGTCGGATGCCTCCTGCATGCTCCAGTGTTGCGGTTGTCCATGGTGAGGTTTACTTATCAGACCCAATAGCTCGTTTGCCTTCCTTGCCACAAAATTTGCACTTGAATTCTGATAACCTCAAAGGTGCGAGCGACCTTTTCGAACCTACGATCCTCTGCTTGAGGGGCCAAAAGTCAAATTACGGAAAATACGGACACAAGATACGGATACGGATACGGATTTGGGGGGAAATTACGGGCACAAGAGGCATTTCATCTTAGCCCTCTAGGTTGGCAACGCATCTGCAATCCCTCCGGGGTTGCGGGTGTCTATGGGCAGTGGTGATCGCTTACCATCAGGTGACCCACTTGCTCGTTTGCCTTCCTATTCGCATAAAAAAAAAAAAAAAAAAAAAAAACTACTTAAGCTATTACTTATTGAAAATGTATTTATTGACCATTCAGAAGTACATAATGAGAAGGTTAGGGACCTCCTAGTAGGTATGCAAGACATCTGTAGCAGAAGACCCCACTTCTCCAATAAAATGCAGTAAGGTAATCAGACAATATTTTCTAAGATATACCTATCCAATTTCCAATTTCAAATTTCAACTTATTCTGTGGCTAAAGCTCACGCCGCTCGCTTCAGTATACCTAATCTATTTACATGAATAATATAATGAAAATAGTTAAGCAGTTCTCTGCTTTAAACGGTCTGTTGGCCGTGATTTAGTTTACCTTGAGGTAACAATTTAGTCTAAGGTAGGTAGTCATGCTGACTCAGCTGTCTGGACTGGGGTAAAGAAGACAACTATACAAAGATCAACATTATACATCAGTCATGGAAACCGATTCCAATTGTTATTAAAATACTGAAAAAGTCTAAAGTACTTTTGGGCATTTAGCCAGGTACGGTAGAAGAACTGAATAACAGACCTCTGTGGAACCATTTCTCATAAAAAAATTCAATAATTTCCTTGGCAAGTGTATGGTAGTTAAGTCATTATAACATTTGCAGTGCAAAGGTTCCGCAGTGGTACGCGATTCAGGTTCTTTCACTGTACTTACGTACATTCAAATTTAGTCGTTAATCATAATAGTGATGGGTTGCTAGCCGCATCGCCTTTAAAATGATTTCTAAGATTTTCGTCCGCATCAACGCGGGAAGAGAAGCAACTGATACTATGTTTTTTCTTTGCTCCCAGACGCATAGAAGATACATTTAATACGCACTAAATGATTATTTCATTTTCAAGTGTTCTCGTTATAATTGACACTTCAAAGCTATCGCGTTTAAGACATTTGTTGCGTCAAATAACTTACAGTAAACACTACATTTGTTACTAAACTGTTCGATGATGAAAAACATGTTTTTGCATCGAATTTGTACACTTGCTCCAACCGGTAAGTCGGTAACTGAGCGAACACCGAACTGTTATTTGGGCAGTCTACCATAAAAATTACGTAAGTACGTTTTAAGACTTAATAAGTCAATTTTACTGCCGCTATTGTTAAATATTAACTAACATCAAACTATCGTTTTTTTTGTGTATGCTTAGTAACAAACCTACCCACTTTATTTAGTAACAAATACCTACTTTAGGTACGTAAACATGTAGGTAAATTATTAAACCTAGAAAATGGTGTTTACACTCACTTCTTTATTAGGTACACTTTAAGTACTTACCTACATCTCATAAATAGATGTAATGAGTGAACCATTTTAATTTTAACATTTTATTTCTTATTACTTACGTATATTTTTAAACAAGCTGTTTCCCGCGGCTTCGTCTGCACAGAAATCGTCCAACACCCATGTTACTCTCTTAATGAAGTACACAATTAAATCCTTTATTCGTGGAAAATTACTTAATCCACTAAATAAATCCATTAAATTAAATTAATTATTTTATCCACGCAGCACGACTAGCACGACAGCGCACAAGAGTCGCGTCGCACGCGAGATAGATTGTCCGTCTTTTTCTTACTGTTCGTTCTAGAAAGGGACGGGTAATCTATCTCGCGCGCGACGCGACTCTTGTGCGCTGTCGTGCTAGCCGGGCTGGTATGGGAGTAAAGAAAAATCAAAATCCTGCTGCATCTCTTCCACACTATTTTGACTCCCATTTCACGTGTACGCCCACAGTGAGTCACTCTAAACGCCTTTAGTTATTATCAGCTCTGTCCACCCCGTAAGGTCGTAAGTCATTTATTCGTCGCTTCCATGTGTAGATTGGATCTTACAAGCTAATAAATTGCCCAACATGAAACCCGGTAATAGGGCACTGCAACAAAACAACCTAGAGGTAGTAATGCGATTGAACCTCTATATAACTATTATTATTATACTTGATAATGGATAAGGGATAAGGGTAAGCCATGGTAGCCTAGTGGTTTGACCTGTGGCCTCTCAAGCAGAGCGTCGTGGGTTCAAATCCCGGGCTCGCACCTCTGAGTTTTTCGGAATTTATGTGCGAAAATTACATTTGTAATTTGCCATGAGCTTTTCGGTGAAGGAAAACATCGCGAGGAAACCTGCACACATCTGCGAAGAAATTCAATGGTGTGTGTTAAGTTCCCAATCCGCACTGGGCGCGCGTCTATGCCACGAGGCACGCCGAATTACGCGACAAGTTAATAAATAAACGACAATAACAACAACAACATGTACTTACTGAAATTGTAGCGAATTCGGAATAAAAAGGCTTATAAATAAAAAAAAAAGGGATAATGACATGATAATAAATATGAATGTACTCGTATGTATATCATCGTAAGTCACAGTAAGTTAAGTAACTTTCCACCAATTCAACACTTACACACCTTTTGTGTGCAAAATTAGAAATTACACTTTTCTCATTACAATATGAGACGTGCATTATACTCTTGCGCTTGCGCTTGTAGAGGCAATTTTATTGTTACGGTTTCGCCATGTGCGTAGAACGGAGTTGGGTAATTCAGCGCTTTGTGTTTGTACCATGCCATGCAAATGGGTGATTTTGATAGCCGTGTAAAGTGAGCATTTTTGTTTTGCCAATGCGTAAGCAAATCTTCCTTGCTTTGGTTTTCTTTTAGGGCTCTATATTTGAGTATAAAACTGTTTGTAAAACTTATAACATACATACGATCACGTCTTAATCACTTGCGGGCTAGACTGAGCCTAAGGTAACAAAATCGGCCACGTTTAGCATAATTGAGGGCGTATAGGAAAGGGGAATCAAAATAAATAGTGATGGGTTGCTAGCCGCATCGCCTATGACACGATTCCTAATTAAGATTTCGGCCGTTTTCTAGATGGACTTTTACCATCGCCGCGCGAAGAGAAGCGATTGGTCTGGTACATTCTATGTTCTATTATATCTTATTATAATAGATTAATAGTACCCGGAAGCGACGAGCATGTAGAGATTGATGAATGTGGATGAAGCGAAAGAGGTATATTAAAATCGTAGCAAGTGGAACAAAGTACTCTCTGCCTACCCCTATGGGAAAGAGGCGTGACTGTATGCATGTATGTATGTATTAATAATACAATGAGAAATTTAGTCTTCAGCCTCATTTCAGCCCTCACACAATACGTTCTGTTTTACCAGTTGCACACGTAACATTTAATAATATGTAATTTTGTCTGGAAAATACGTCTCTGACCTGTCAGTTCAGTTCTGTTTGGCGCCAAGGCCGTGTTTTGCGCGGGAAACCGACTGTCACCGTGACGGTTCGTGCACCCAGCTAAAACTACTTTTTATAAAACCTAGTTGAACTTTTGTGATTCTACAACTACAACAAACATACCGTGATACTATACAATACAATACAATAAATAACTCTAATACTACTATAATTTTAGAAAAGGCTATAATTACATAGATTGATTTTAAAGTGACTTGTATTATCATCGTAATAAGTTTTATTGCAATACATGTCTAAATCTAAATTATTTAAAAATAAAACTAGCCTAAACTTAAAATAGCTATATAAAAAAAATACCACTAATAATACAAATACTTAATAATAATAATAATGAAAACTAAGGATACAAATTCAAACCAGACCCCTTATTATCATCTCACAGTAGGTTCACATTTGCACCGCACGACACAAGCGATCCACCATAATACATAATGTTATTTAAAACCACACTCAGATACATAAAATTAACCATAATATTGTAAGATCCCGAACGAAACGCCTTTCATTAAATTCATTCTACACGTAAAATAAGACAAAACAAACACCTTCCATTTTCTATTTCATGCACAAAGTAAGAATGGTTGGTAACGTTTGCGTTTGATTATTTTTGACATGTAGTAAGTCTTTACCCCCTTATTCATAAACGCTATAGGCTTCTGCTAACTTAGTAATCGTTTGTCCTTATCTATCACTTTGACATTTACTTTTTACAGATAAGGACAAACGATTTCCAAGTTAGTAGAAGCCTATAGAGCGTTTATGAATAAGGGGGTTAGACTCTTGACTTCAACAATGGATATAATTCACAATAGCCTGCGACTCCGTCTACGCAGTATTCGCTTATCGCTATCCCGCGGGAACTATGCGATTTTCCCGGATAAAAACTATTGTACGTCCTTCCCCGGGACCGAAATCTCTATACCAAATTACAAATAACTAGTGCGACTCAGCGGTATAAGCGCGAAGACAAGAGGTAGGTAAGGTAGGTAAAATGGTAAAGTAGGACAGACACACTTTCGCTATTATAATATTAGTATGGCTTGTATAGTCTTATCTTAAATTAAATAACGATTACTCAACCAGAATCAGACAGGAAGAATTCAAAACAATGTTACGCTGCGAAATAACAAAACGAGTTTTGTCGTGTAAACCCTAATTAAGTTAATTGAGCGAAGAAAGCGTATAACGTAGGGCAATTACTGTTTCTATGTAATTTCGTGATATATAGACGTTTAACGGAGTGGTGCGTCTGGTTAATAGTCAGGTTTTGTTCTGTGACAGAGAAAATTAAGTCTTTTATATGTGTTTTTATAAGCTGACATGTAAAAGACATAATACAGCCGTGTCACGAAAGGCGAGGCTGTATGGACTTAGTTTCCTTTGTCTTACCTCGGTTTAATTAAAAAGAAACTTGCAGTGTTCTACGTAGGCTTTACGGGCGATAAATAATTGAATTTTGCTTTCTGTGCTAATTCTATTTTATTTGATACATACATACATACATACATACAAAAGCCGGGCTGGTCGCTTGTAATAGCATTAAGAAGTATGGATGAAATATTCATCTCTACTAAGCCATACTATTATTATAAATGCAAAAATGTCTGTCTGTCACGTCTTCACACTAAAGCCGCTAAACCGATTTGGTTTCAATTTGGTATAAAGATACTTTATCCCGGGGATGGAACTAGTTGCTAGAAGTCTTCAAGTTCAAAAGAGTTGCGATCTTGCTTAATAATGCGCGGGCGCAGCGTGGATGCATCTTACTCCTCTTTGTTTCAACCATAAACCTACGCCAGTTGCGAAATAAATAGGCAATTGAATAATGAGCGTATGCGCAGTAATAGGCGTTTTGACGTACTTTTGAAATTATAATTGGGAATTATCGAGAAACGGTTTGGATAGTTATTTTTGAAAGGAAACCTGAGACCCGTTTTTTAAACTAGAAAATAACACTTGAAAATGATAAAAAATCTATTAATGTAAATAAACGGATAACTCACGTTTTATTTCGTCGGAAAATATGTCTGAGCCGCACGGTAGTTTTATATTAAAAAGATAAAAAATCTGTGTGTTGCTACTAATCATTATCATTACCAGCCTATATACCTACGTCCCACTGCTGGGCACAGGCCTCCTCTCAGAATGAGAGGGCTTGGGCTATAGTTGCTACTAAAGTAGAGCTTAAATTAAATTTTGAAGTGGACACTTCTTTAGTTTGACTAGTTGACAAAATTAAGGGCCTGTCTATCTTAAATGTCAGTCATCTATGATTCCGAACAGACAGAGATAACATCATAGATAACTGAAACTCAAGATATCAGGAACTTTACAGAGAGTGGTGAGACAGGCCCTCAATAGACTTAATTTACTCAAATTAGCACAATTTTTGTTAGAGGTTCGTGCTTTCAAATTTTGGGTCCCGTCTCGTGTACCATATCAGCTTTATATGCAACCTGCCATAAAATAAATTACAATGAAGATGAAAGTAATAGACGGACTTATTTGGTCGACCTTACCTATAAAACTTAACGCTTTTTTATTCTGTTTCAAATTTGTTTCAATCATCCATTTCTTTATTTTTTCTCTTCTTCTTCTTGCATTTAAGAGCCAGGCTCTTGTCGGTGGAGTAGTCGCCACTCCGCTCGGTCCTCAGCCAGCCTCTTGACCTCCCGATACGACGCGACACCCACTCTCTCCTTCACCTGGTCAAAATACGTTAATCTTGGCCTTCCTCTGCCTCGTCTCCCTTCCACTTTTTCCTCTAGCAGGTTTAGAAAGAATTCGTCGCGTCGCATCAGGTGTCCCATCATTTTCCCTCTTCTGGTACTTATAGTCTCCAGTAACCTTCTCCTTTCGCCGACTATGTTAAGCATTTTTTCTCGTGTAAACAATAAAAACAAAATACAATATCTATACGCACCTTCGGTGTATTTTATACCCTTGCATGTATGTCTCTTTACTGTACATAAAACACATGAAAATAACAATTACAAGATGTAAAGGCGAAGTCATCCCTTTAAGAAATTTCTTTCAAATCATCTTCCCACCACCTTGTTCCACCGAGAGACAAGTGTCAACACAGGTACCTACCTAAACTATTATAATTTCTGTGCCACAGGTAAACTTCGAAAGCATAGCTCATTCCGATAACCTTCAAAACTTTATTTAAAACACAATAAAGTTTTGCACAATTCAATCCGAAGCAATTGCAAATGACTAATCGATTGTATCGGTGACTAACACGCGAGCATCGAGTTGCACAATCGATACGATACGTTAATCGTAATTATTCAATTACAGCTGTGCTGTGGGACGCCATGTTGGTCGGCCATTTTGGAATTAAATTGGCGCCAATTGGTTAATGCGTGTAAACTTGAATAGTAGATTTTCAGCGTTATGGAAAGACTAGCTTCAGCCCGCGACTTCGTCCGCGTAGAATTAGATTTAAGAGCTGAAGCTGATAGTATATTCTGCAATAACTATTAACGTCGCGACTCTAGGCAGCTACGACCTTTGACATGTTAATCGTTATCCTGCGGGAACTATGCAATTCTCCGGGATAAAAGGTAGCCTATGTGTTAATCTTTATGCCACAAACGATAAGATCGGTGACACATATATTTAACATGATGTGTATGTCGATATTTATGCCCTCGATTGTATACATAGGCACTTAAATATTAATTTCAAGTAACCTGCATGACCTTCAACCACATTATAACCTAATAACTTTCCTCCGCAATCAACTCCTCCATACATTCTAAAGGAATACACCTGTCCGCCCATACACGTATTAAATGCAACTCCCATACAAAACCATCGCCTACGGTACCCTATTGTTAGTATTGAGTAATATTTGATGTATGACTGAGCGATGGCTAAACTAAGAAATTTCTACAAACGATTATTTAATTTGAAATGCTTTTGGGTCAAAACCACACGTCATATTTGACTCATTACTATATATTTGACTTATTTGATACATTAATCACGTCTTTATCCCTTACGGGGTGGACAGAGCCTAAAGCAACAAAACCTAGTTGCCACGCCCACGGCTACGTTTAGGTGGAAAGGTGAATTAAAATAGTGATGGGTTGCTAGCCACACAGCATGATTTCTACGTTTTCGCCCATTCCCTCGACCAGCATTATGGGCACCCTGCCCATTTGCCCAATGGCAACGTTCTGGGCGATATTTTGTAAATATAGGTACACTTTAGATAAAGTTTAAGGGTTTTATTTTTTACTAGCGACCCGCCCCGGCTTCGCTCGGTATATTATGCATGTATTATACATATAAACCTTCCTCTTGATTCACTCTATCTATTAAAAAAAACGCATCAAAATCCGTTGCGTAGTTTTAAAGATTTAAGCATACATAGGGACATAGGGACAGAGAAAGCGACTTTGTTTTATACTATGTAGTGATGATCTTGATCTAAATATATAAAAGAAGAAACTGACTGACTGACTGACTGACTGACTGACTGACATATCAACGCACAGCCCAAACCGCTGGTTCTAGAGATTCCAAATTTGGCACGTAGGTTCCTTATAAGGTCTAGGGGTGCACTAAGAAAGGATTTTTCAAAATTCGACCTCTAAAGGGGTTAAATGGGGGTCCAAAATTTGTATGGGGAAACAAGATTAGTTAGACTATTTTATTCGAAACTTCACAGGAGTAATCCTAACAATAAATGAGTAAACACCTGTTTCAGGTTTTTTGAAAATTCAACCCCTAAAAGGGGATAGGGGGTTACAAAGTCTGAAAATCAACGTGGGTATTATTATTATTATATTATAGTGGGTAGTATTGTTTGTACGGTTTATCGGGTCGCTGATTACGAGAACAACAACACACATACCTACCTGACACACACACACACACACACACACACACACACACACACAAATTTCCATGGGAACGGGAAAAAACGGGATTTATTATATTCGATTCCGAGTGACCCTATCTAAAATTTCGTACACAAGTAGATGATTACAAAACTAAGAAAATATTTTCAGGATTTTTGGAAATTCTCACGGGATAAGGAAAAAACGGGATTTATATATTCAGTTCAACGAAATCCTATGAACTATAATTACTAGACTTCAAATTTGGCATGGAAGTAGGTGATTATAATAGTAAAAAACAGTTTTAGATAAGAAAAAAACGAGATTTATATTCAGATCTACGGGATCGATTTTTCGTTTTAATGATCGTAGAAAACTGAAATTTGGCCTTCAGGTTCCTTGGGGAGTATAGGGGAGCACTACCGAAAGGATTTCCCAAAATTCTGACGGAAATGAACGGGAAAGAACGGGATTTTTTGTTATACTGCAGTGCAGGTTGTAGAAGGCTGAAATTCGACATGTAGGTTGCTTGGGGAGTGTAGAGAAGCATTTAGAGAGGACTTTACAAAATTCCCACGGGAACGGGAAAAACTGGATTTTTCGTTTTACTGGCCGTATAAAGCTGAAATTTGGCAAGTGGGTTCTTTGGGGAGTGTAGGGAGCATTAAGAGAGCAAATTTCGAAATACTCCTGGTACTGGTACACACAAGCGAAGCCGTGGCCAAAAGCTATTTGTCAATAAATGAAGTCTACGCGGACGAAGTCGCGGGAAAAAGCTAGTAGTGATATAATTTTTTTTAGATCTTGTAAATTTGATTTCTAGTAATGATTATTATTACACAATATATTAATAACAATTCTACATAAATTATTTTACATTTGTTATGAATCGTCCCGTAATTTTTGCTCATCAGTATATTGTGAGACATAGTTTCGCATCCGCGATCCACGCGCGGCTGTTTTAAAAAACAAATATAATTCCCAAAGCGACTTTGAGAATTGTTCTCTTTTGAATGATCGATTGTCACTTATCAGTCTATTAACTTCATAAGTACGTGTAACGTAGACAAACGGACGAGCGGACGACCGAGAACTAGTAACGTTTAGACCCTTTAGTGTGTCGGTGTGTTCAACATCACAAAGTTTCAATTAATTGTAAGTTTAATAGTAGTTGTGGTTGTTCACTTGTTTTGTGGGTAAGAGCTCCAAGCTGTAAGCGTGTTGCGGTTAGCTGTTTAGAAAGTAGAAATGTATTTCTAAATGATTTTCTAGCAGGTATCTGAGGTAAATTCGTTTTTGACAAAAATTTCATTCTTAGTAATAATTGTCTACTTATATTTGAGTCACACACACCGTAGAAACAAAAGTTGTCTCTCCTGTGGGCATAAAATTAGCGACTCCGAGTCGGCTAACTTAAGGTTTACTTAAATGGGCCGTAAGTTGGCCAGGCGTCCTACACGCCGATGTAGACTTGACTTAAAAATATTGACTATAGACCTGTTGGCGACTGGCTGGGTTACAGCCTCCTTCTAGCTTATATTTATTATTCTTTCTGTTCCATTCTTAAAAACACCTTCACTGACAATGACATGGACTTTTTTACCAGTTGCGTTGTCAGTTTGTAACGGTACACTCCTGTTAGGCTCCTAGTTGTATGTTAGTGTGTTTAGTTTATGTGATTAAACCCCTGTTATCCACCAAGCGAGACTTTAAATTCAATCGTCAACAAGACCCTTAACTTTTGCCATGTCCACAGGAGAGGCGCGAACAAAAAAAATTTTACTGACATGCCGTTCTTGCAGTTTGCAGGGTGTAATATCGGTAATACTTGATGATTATAATTTCCACCTTTAAACTGTAATGTGACTCCATAAACGATTCCATTCTATTAAATTCTATTCTACCTCGCGCAGTTACAAGACATTGTCACCCGCCTCTTCAGTCCCTTCGAGACCATAGACATCGTAGCGTGTCCGAACTGTCGTGGTAATTAATAAAAAAGTTTAAGACCTATTTCACCAATTGGACAATTGTCGGCGACAAGTGACAATTCTGTTTACATTGCCATACCGTGACGTCCTATTAGACTCAGTTCAAGTTTCAGTTTTTAGTTCAGAGTTCAGGTTTTAGCTGTCATTTAGTATGGATCTGACAGCGAGCGAACCTAAACTGAATCGAATCGCATTAAGATGTCATGGCCCCTGTATACAGTTAGTGGTGGTCGTTATTACAACAGCTGATAACGTAATGCATTATTTGCACGCAACGAACAACACATTATCGAATCGTCAACTATCCTGTTATCATTATTCGTTGTCTGCTGTCAACGTTGTTCACACGCGCACTGTTGCCGCACTTGGCATAGAAGCGCAAGCGAGTTCGCAACAAATCAAGTAGGTGTGTGCGAGAAATAGCGCTATACGCGCGAGCTCGCATCGCAATCGCAATTCAAATAACTGACTTTTGGTATCATTATTAGCTGTTGTGTCAGTCAGTACAATAACAAACAAGGTAACAGAGCGTTGTTCTGCTTTTGTTCCCGTACGTTTTTATTACGCTGCGATCGCGACGAAATAAGTATAACAATTTTAATAATAAGTTCATTATCGTTTTGTAAAACAGACAACAGTTTACATTAACAGCTATTTAAGAATAACACAACACTGTTATTCATTATTGCAAAACAGCCGTTATTGCCACCACTATATACAGTACTCGGCCATAAAGATTGGTCGGTCTTCTCGGCTAATTTCGGCTTCGTAGAGCGTTGTCTCGCTTTAAACTTACGACGCCAATTATCTCTTTCCAATGACCGAAGTGCAATCTTAATGGCCGAGTACTGGGGCCTTACCATTACGTCTAAGTGCGATTCAGTTTATGTTCACTCGCTGCCAGATTCATACTAAAAGTGACAGCTGAAACTTGAACTCGGAATTAGGACGTCATGATAAGGCCCCTCTAGTTGAGATAGTATTAGCACGCGGTTCACTAACGTTTGACCTAAAAATTATTGACAAAATGATCATTTGACCAAATGATCATTTGACAAACTTTAAATATCTGATAAACCATAAAGTTTTTTAAAAACTTATAAAACAAACCTAACCTAACCTAATGTGAGCCACGCATAAAGGTTTGTAGATTTTTAAAAAAGTTCACGGTTTATAAGATATTTAAATTTTGTCAAATGATCATTTTATAAAATGATGCTTTTGTCAATAATTTTTAGGTCAAATGGAAGGACACCTTAGCACGCTGAAGTGGCAGTGAGCTGGGGCCTTAATATACGTCCCTACGGTCTTATTTACGTCTTAATGCGATTCAGTTTAGGTTCGCTCGCTGTCAGATTCATACTAACAGTGACAGCTAAAACTTGAACTGAGTCGGAATTAGGACGTCATGGTAAGGCCCCAGGTCACCGCAGAACTGATGGCCGTTGGGGAAAACTGGTTTTGGAGTGGAGACCGCGTGTCGGCAAACGCAGTGTAGGGCGTCCTGTTGCTAGATGGGGCGATGATATTCGCAAGGCAGCGGCCAGGGATTCGAGGAGAGCTGAAGATCGAGCCCAATGGCGTGCTATGTGAGAGGCATATGTCTAGTGGACTGACACGTGCTGATGATGATGATGATGATGAACTCTCGGGTGAAGTGCGGTCAGCGCTGCATACGGCCGCACGGGGTGTCATTACTGAGCTGGTGGACTGTATGGGCATGGTGCGTGCTTAGTGGGGTGTGGTGCAAGGCAGGAGATGCAGCTGGTCTACTAGCTGAAGGTTAGCCAAATGGGTAATGATAAAACTAATTTGCGTTAATCCTAAAAAATAATTATAGGTAAATTATCACTCTATCTAACTAATATTATAATGTTTGTTTGTTACTCAATCACGCCAAACGGCCCAACGAATTTGGATGAAATTCGGCACATAGATAGGGAAAAGTCTGGAATAGCACATAGGCTACTTTTTATCCCGGAAAATTCCCGCGGGATCGCTATCCCTCAAGAATTTTATATATAAACGAATATAACGGGTATAATATAAACGAATTCTTTGCAGACGAAATCGATGAGTGGGTATGTGTGTTTGTTACTTCTTCACGCGCAAACGGCTCGACGGATTTGGATAAAATTTGGAACTGATCTAGCTGGTACCCTAGATTAACACATAGGTCACTTTATCCCGGAAATTGCATAGTTCCCGCGGGATAACTCCTGATAACTGTGTCAAAGGTCGTAGCTTAGCGTAAACGAATCACTTGCCCGCTCGTTCAATTAATAGGGAACCCAATGACATGGATTAGACGTTCAATATTGTTAAGGACCGGATAGCCTAGTGGTTAGCGACCCTGACTATGAAGCTAGAGGTCCTGGGTTCGAATCCCGGTAGGCGCAGGCATTTGTATGATGAATACGAATGTTTGTGCCCTAGTCATGGATGTTGTATGTATTTAAGTATGTATTTATCTACATTATATATGTATGTTTATCCGTTGCCTGGTACCCATAGTACAAACTTTGCTTAGTTTGGGACTGGGTCAATTGGTGTAATTTGTCCCACGATATTTATTTATTTATTGTGTGATCCACGCATACCACGAAGTATTGATGCGTATCGCAAGGAATCCCAATTGTTTTGTAATCCACGATCCTATATTGACTTACCAGTATTACGATAATATTGACCTAATCCATGCCAATCCTATAGGGATTTTATGATCTCCCTTTGTATTTGTACCCGCTCCCGCTCCCGCGCCCGCCTGCGCCCTGCGCGGGCGCACCGGCGCGTGGCAGCGAAAGTGCGTCCCCGGACGCATGCGCTACGTAACCAGGGGCGCCGCACTATGAATAAACATGGCAGGAAAGTTATAGCATGGACTAGTTCGCGTCCGTGGCTCCGCTCCCGTACGGAAGGGGTGCGTCCAGACCCCTATTTTACCGACTTGACATTTGACGGTGACAGGTGATAATTCGATGCGTGGTCAATATGAAGCCAATCAACGTTGATTCTTGTCGAGTTTGTAATGTAAAGAGAATTGTCATTGTCACCGACAATGTCGCATTTAGTGGTAGTCGTTATTACAACAGCAGATAACGTAATGCATTATTTGCACGCAACGAACAACACATTATCGAATCGTCAACTATCCTGTTATCATTATTCGTTGTCTGTTGTCAACGTTGTTGATACGCGCACTGTTGCCGTACCTACTTGGTATAGAAGCGCAAGCGAGTGCGCAACAAATCAAGTAGCTGTGTGCGAGAGATAGCGCTATACGCGCGAGCTCGCATCGCAATCGCAATTCAAATACCTGACTTTTGGTATCATTATTAGCTGTTGCTGTTTGTTGTCAATCAGTACAATAACAAACAAGGTAACAGAGCGTTGTTTTGCTTTTGTTCCCGTACGTTTTTATTACACTGCGATCGCGGGGAAATAAGTATAACAATTATTTAATATTAAGTTCATTATCGTTTTGTAAAACAGCAATATAACAGGATAACAGACAACAGTTTACAATAGCAGCTATTTAAGAATAACACAACACTGTTATTCATTATTGCAAAACAGCCGTTATTGCCACCACTATACAGGACCTAACAAATAGACCCTGTAATTAGTGTCCCCTTTTAACCAGGACACAAGGACATCAGTTATCAGGGCGTGCATTTGCTGAGACTTACATTACAAGAAGTATATTCCGGGAAGTGCAATGGTTACACCCCTCTTAAGCTTTTTATATGTATGTATGTATGTTATGTGTCTATATGGGGAGTGTGAATGGTTGGGTTGGGAGGGGAAGGCCTAGACGGACGTTCCTGGACCAAATAGGAGACGTTTTGGAAAAAGGGCAGGTCGGGAGTACCCGAAACCGACGAGCATGTATGAAGAGATTGATGAATGTGGATGAAGCGAAAGAGGTATGTCAGGATCGTAGCAAGTGGAACAAAGTAGTCTCTGCCTACCCCTGTGGGGAAGAGAGGCGTGACTGTATGTATGTATGTATGTATAGAAGACAGCAAGCACAGGTCGTAATTACTTCCCACCATGCAAACTTAATGCTTGTTTTAAGTTATTATAAACAAAACCTTGTCCTTTAACACAAATGGACGAAGCATTCGTTTCGTCCCAGCTGTGACCGCCATCGGCATAACTAAACAATAAAATTGCACTCAACTAAATTATCTTTACCTGAAGGTATTTTTGTTGTATCACACATTATCTCCAGGTAGCTTATTACGTAACTCTCTCGCGATCACCATCGTCTTCATTATGACAGTTCATGTATGGGCTGACAATTGGCATCGGAATCAGCTATACTTCATTTAATTTAGGATGAGAAACCACAACAACATTATATTGCGGCTCGTGAACAGTAATCTCTTTACGATTTGTACTAGAGTAACAATTGACGCCACGCAAATAAAGTGGCATTAAAACAATTTTATTTTGCGGCTGCCAAACTATTGCACTGTACTTTTTGCTAGGTAAGAAATAGTTGACCCGCAGTATAATGTTATTGTGGTTTCTCATTCTAAATTAAATGAAGTATAGCTGTCACATTCATACAAGAACTGTCAAAATGTACACGATGGCGATTGCGAGCGAGTTACGTAATAAGCCTGCAGGTTACACAGTATCTTGCGTTGAAATGAAGGCTTACAGGCGGGTTACCATGACGTCTTAATGCGGTTCAATTCTGATTCAGTTTAGGTTCGCTCGCTGTCAGATGCATTATAAATGACAGCTAAAACCTAAACTGAGTCGGCTATGGCCGGGATTCGAAACCAGTAGGCTTATTGTCTAACCCGCTCGCAATCGCCATCGTGTTCATGTTGACAGTTCTTGTATGAATGTGACAGCTAGCTGATTCCGATGGCAATTGTCAGCCCATACATGAACTATCAAAATGAACGCGATGGCGATTGCGAGCGAGTTAGACAATAAGCTTGCGGATCCTCATTACCGTGATGCGTGCTATACAGCCACCACCCATAGCAGGTAAAATTGCGGTCAACCAAATTGTCTGCAGAAGGCCGCAACTTTTTCACACGTCGGCCGTGGGACGAGGGCGAGGCTACCACATCCTTGAGGGAGGGGGTAGACCGGTGCTGCGACGGAACTATCGCTACGAGCCTGGCGAAAATTAGGCGAATTTCAGCTTTCGTTTTCGACATAACCAAGAACAGTAAAAATTGGTACGCCTTTATATTTATTCTTTGTTGCAACAAACAAAAGTGTTTGCGTAAACGTCACAATCACAACTCGGCAGCGCCGCTAGCGGCACGAAATGGTAAACAAAATAGTCTTATGCATAGTACCTATCTTAAGAAAGAAAGAAAGAAAAAAGTTCATTTATGACAATCAAATAAAAATAAAAAAAAAAAAACAAAAATTAAAAATTACAACACAAATTAAAAACAACAGATAAAAAATATACTGTCACAGCGCTGGTCTTCCGTTGAGACCATCTGGAGTAAAAACTAATCTGGCAGTGGAGTTCTGGTGATCCAGCCAGGACCGTCTCCGCAGGAGGGAACTCTTCAACGGTTGGTCCGATTGACTTGAAATTTGGTTCACATAATGTAGGACGAATGACAAGTACAGTCAACAAAAAAGCATGTGTAAAAAATTTCATTTTTGACAGAAACTTATTACATTTAAGAACCGTAAAAACTTTAGTAAACAATTACTTTTAATTGCACAAATTAATTGGATCTGTTCCGTTAGTCGGTGGATGCAGTCAGTCGGAACGCTATCAAGGCGATTGAAGAACTGATGATATTGACTTGTCACCCGGCTTTGTCCTCTATTTTAACACCCTAATATAATAAAACTTATGTTTTTACATAGTTAGGTAGAAATTAATTGTACAAGAAAATGTTGTCCATTAAACATTAACCGAACTCAAACGCGAATAAAATTGTAATTAGTCCAGTTATCTATAAGTTACTGTTAATTTTATGACACCCCATTCATTTGTGGGGGGTGGCCACAATAGAAATCTCTAGACTATAATATTTTGTATGGGATCACCTCAAAAACAAACATTTTCAAACAAAAAAGAAATCGGCGACATACCTAACTATGTTAAGTATAAGTACGCAAAAAATGTACGGACTTCTCTTTTTTAAAGATGCGAATAAAATACAGCAATGGCTTCATATTTCTAGCATTATCAAAGTCATAATCGAATCGTAACACATTCGGTTATTCGTAAATCCATATCGGAATAAATGAATTTACTATTAACATTTTAAAATCCCAATCGTAACGCGCTACCGGAATAATATCTGACTATCGCTTGTAACTATGTAATATGGCGCATAACTATGTCATCGTTGGGTTAAGAACGGTTGTGCTTGATGCTAAACGTGGCTTTTATCTATGTAAGTATATATGTGCTTGGTGTATAGCTTTGACAACGAGTTTGTACAGGGTCAAAAGTGTTAATGATGTGTGTGGAGAATGAAGTGAACATATGTGTCGTACAGTCGTAGCTGTTTTGTATATGTAGTTGCGGAGTAGCAAGGTAATTTATAGATACGGAACTCTACAAACTTATACCTGATTCTAATATTTTAAGTGTTCAAATTACATTATAGGTTAGGTACTCAGTTCTAAACTTATCGTAGACTTTTTAAAGTGGAGATTTTTTTAATAGGTACCGATATTATAATTAGAAACTGGACTTTGCAATTAAGTACATATAAAAGATGTTACCTTATACACAAGGCAGACAAACATTCACGCAAATAATTAAAACGTATATATACATAGGTACGTCTAGTCTATCAGTGAGCGGTCAATCGTGAAGACCAAGGTAATGGTCAATTAGATCATTAAATTTATTTCTCAAGTCTAATCAAATCAATAAACAATTTAATAATACGGGTGATTTCTGATCAAACAACTCTTAGTATCAATTTACACGGTAATGGGGCTTAAATAATAAATAATAAATAAATATCATGGGACAAATTACACCAATTGACCCAGTCCCAAACTAAGCACAAGGCTTGTACTATGGGTACCAGGCAACGGATAAACATACTTATATAGTGTAGGTAAATACATACTTAAATACATACAACATCCATGACTCGGGCACAAACATTCGTATTCATCATACAAATGTCTGCCCCTACCGGGATTCGAACCCGGGACCTCTAGCTTCATAGTCAGGGTCACTAACCACTAGGCTATCCGGTCGTCCAAAACTTAAGCTTACAACCACTAAATTTCATAATACCTTATTCACTAATAATACCCATAATTTTCAAATTACCATGGTCTCATAATATTAGGTAGGTACCTAAAAATACCTAAAATGTCAAATTGTTACAAGGGATATTTTGACTTTTCAGATATTCTTTAGGTATTATGAGCCAATTGTAAATTGAAAATTAGTGGTCTTTAGTGAATAAGGTATTACGAAATGTTGTGGTTGTAAGCCCGAAGCTTTATCCCTTACGGGGTAGATAGAGCCTAAGGTGACAAGTTTTAAGGGCCACGTTTAAATAGGTGGAATGGGGAATCCAAATAGTGATGGGTTGCTAGCCGCTTCGCCTATAACATGATTCCAAGATTTTCGCCCATTCGATTTTATTAACACAATATCAGATATGCTCCGCAGCGCATGCATAGGTACTTTCGATTCACGGCTACCGAGAAAATAAAGTTTACCCAGAATGTAGACAGTACATAGGTAGGTAGGTACATAACAAAATATGTACCTCAATTATTATTTTTTTAATGGCGCCATCGATACTGTCGATGATTCCTCCAATGTCGAGGTTGAAAAAGACAGTGTCGTTATTTATTTAACCGTTGTTCGGTGGCTTTGATGTACGGTAGCGGAACTCAGTTGAGAAACTAAAACAGACAACACATACATTTATTTTGTGACTACCTGCAACAAAATACCTCGAAATATGACATGTTAAGTTCTAAGGCCGCCGTCTCTTAGATGTCAATATTTTTCCAAAATTATCTGAGTATTTTTTCAGTTAACAATGCAGTTTTGCTTGGCTTACCTTAACTTAACTTAACTAATTTAAGTTAAATTCCTGTTTAACAGCTCGTTATTTTCGCTTAGTTTCTTTTTTCGCTTTCGCCACCCCTCTGGCGTCGATATTCGCCAGCCGGTTAGCCCCCCGAGGTCGAGCTAAGGCAACTAACTACGCTACACGTCATCCGGTGACGACGAATAATGACGGAATCGTTATTATAATAGTAATTACTTTTTGTTATTTAGGTTGCGAAAATGTGAGGCCGAAATAAGGAGTTTGTATGCGTCAGCTTCACAGAAGAAATGTGCCTTCAAAGCAGAAGGTCGCGGGTTCAAACCATCCCTATATCTCTAAGCTTTTTGGAGTATATGTACATACGACATTTTAAAACTGATTAAAACAAAAATTACAAGGTAAATAGGTCGTCAAAATATTCCGCCACAGGCATCGACCCCAAGACGCTGACCGCGCATTGCCTCTCTGAACTGCTATTCTTGCAGCACATCGTGGCGAGTGGATGTCTCTCGTGAGGCACAAAGTTGACAATTTGAAACTCTGCGTCGGGTTGGGCCCGATACCAAGCGCGACAAATTAAAAGCCCGAACATCTGCGGCGGAGTTGTTACGTGCCCGCTGTGCCCGCGTACCTTCTCGAAGAAGATTGGCGACGTGAGCCACACGAGGGCGCACGAGCGGAGGTGAAGTAGTCGCCGCAGCCGGATTCGACCAGGAGGACTATACTAAAGCAGGAATACTATAAATTTCCAGAAAAAAGGACATATAATATCCCTATCCCCTATCCTTTCTCACGCCGTTTTACGGTACCTACTGGGTTTAGTAAGTAAGAGTCCGATATACCCCATTGCTGATACTCAAAGTTAATAATGTTGGATATCCATGAGTATTTTCCCGCGAAGAAAATATTACACGAAAGGGTTCTTAAGTGCAATGACATTTACCTGAAGTTCTCGTCATTGCGTGTGATTAACCTGCCCTTTAGCGCCCTGAAATCAACATCATCGTTAGCATCAGTGAACTGACTCACTCACAAAACTGACCAGTCAACTGCTGACTCACTAAAACTCACCAAATGCAAAACAAATTTTCAAGTGCGAGTCGAACTCGCGCGTCAGGGTTCTGTACAAATTCGGCTAGTGGATATGAGATCCAGTGAAGGCAGTCATTTCATATTGGTTACCTACTTACGTCGACAGACAGATATGAAAGAGTTAGATTTGTTATTATAGCGGCAACAGGAATACGTCTACATCATCTACGAAAATTTCAACTGTCTATTTATCTCGGTTCATGAGATACAGCCTGGTGACAGACATACAGACGGTCAGTGGCGTCTAAAGTAGGAATATGGTCCCGTTTTTACCCTTTGGGTACGGAACCGTAAAAGTAAATCGACTAAGAAAGGCTGTAAGTTACTAAACCTGTCCAAGATTGAACCTTGTGTTATAAATTACAAGGGTAGTTTTACAACGTCTCAAGTCGACGTAGAACTTCGGTCATCAAAATGGCGGATAATTCGGCAGATTTCTTTCAAGATTAGTGACTTTTTGATTTGTTTTGAAAATTAACTGATTTCATCGTGTTGGCAATTTTCTATTTGTTCGCTGAGTTAATTATATTGTAATTTACAGGAATTGTTAACCTTAAATCTTTTAATAACAATACGAGTAGAAGGCCATATACACACTTGTGACTCTACCAAAATTATTATTCGGCGAGCAACAATCAATAATCATGCTCTCCAATGATCCTGAAAATGTTAAATCTAGTAAATAGTGTGCTGTGTGCTAGTTGTAGTTTCTAAAAACCCAGGTAAAAAATTGTCATACCTACTGAAAAATAAATAAAAAATTATTTATGCGAATTGAAATCCTCCGTCGTGTTTGAACTAATTGACCAATGAATGAGCTGGCACGGTATCGATCTACGTGACATAATTACTTTATGTTCTTCTTCAAAGATACTATTTTAAATACATTTCTTGGTGTTGGCTAAAATCTAATCTAACTAATGGATGGATGGATGGATGGATGGATGTTTGTTTGTTACTCAATCACGCCAGAACGGCCCAACGAATCTGGATGAAATTCGGCACATAGATAGAGAAAAGTCTGGATTAGCACATAGGCTACTTTTTATCCCGGAATATTTCCGCGGGATAGCGATAAACGAATTCTTTGCAGACGAAGTCGCAGGTAACAGCTAGTTTTTTTTTTTTTTATTATTATTAGAGATGCCTCTCTGGACTCTCTAGGAAATACAATCTAGTCTTAAGACTAATAAGTATTTTAAATTTGACCTAAACTACTAATAAGGCTAAAAACTAAGAATGTGTTCATTAACACTTTTCTTATTGTCTCTATTGAGGCAACAGCTAGTGATACATAAACCTTTTTTCATAAAAAATACTGAATGTTCTTCCTCTTTCAGAGCGGTGCCAACATCGAAGCGGAAACGCGAGTCGTCTTTCGCTATACTAGCGGAGGCGCCCGGCGCGTCCCGCCCGTCGAGCCCGCGCTCGCTGCCCGTCGAGTCTCGCACTGGCCGCGTCTCACCATTCAGAGGTAAGGCACGACAACACGTGTCACTATACGCAGGCCGAACCTTGGTTAATCGATGATAGCTAGGTTTTCGCCAATACGACATAAGTTTTTTTTCTTAATTTTTACGGATGCGTTCGAATACTTGCTGCATGATGCATGTTGAATGACAGTGCCGCTACCTATTGGCAATTGTTACAAGCCGTAAAGATATCGAATAATTCCGCTATTAGACCATAAAGTAACTATCACCGAATTACTTCATATCACCGATTAGCCAAGGTTTACCTACTCACAGAGGTGACCGGCGACATAAAGAGGTACCCGACTATACGAGTCATTATCTTATCTTACATTGTCACAATCCAAAAATAATAATAATAATAAGAAACCATGACCCTTCAAAGATGTATTACACTTACTATTGACAAGTGGGAAGCGATTGATAACGCCCGTCCAAAATTGATTACAAATAAAATTACCTAACTTTAGTATAAGCTTTTAAAGGGTTCTGAGTGTACCCATTTTTATCGGTTTTTTTGGGTACGCATTAAAATATTAGTATAAAGTTTAAAATGCATAATGTGTTAAAGTAGATAAGGGTTCAAAATGTATAATGCGATTTCCTCAGTGTGGCGAATTAACAGGATTGTTACAATTGTAATTGGACAAAAAAGTTCATCTAGCTAATAGTTTCACAGAAAATAGCATTATATATTTTGAACCATTATGTATTTTAACCCATTATACATTTTAAACTTTATGTAATCTGACCCGCACCTCGGTATTTATGTCTGTACAGGCAGAGGCTTCAGAGAAGACACGTCCAGGCACAACACACCAAAAACGTCAGCAGCGAACTCAAGAGCCAACTCCCCCCCGCGCAGACGAACCAACTCCTTGTCGAAAATAGACAAGATGGCCACCGCCACACTCCCCCCACCCCTACCCCTGATCAGGCCTCACTCCCCCCGCAACTTCCTAAAAGAAAACAAAGAAGAAGTAAGAGAATTAAGTGAGCTGAACAGAGAAAAGCACGAGGCAGAGGCAGAACGGATTAGAATAGAGGAAGAAGGGGCGTTGCTAAAAGAAATGGGTATCATAGATAAGAACGCTAGTGCTGATGTCGTTCGAAGCGTCGTTAACTCCAGAACAGCGTCCAGGTGTAGTTCGCCGAGTAAAATCAATTTGAAAAGTAGATCAAGTTCGCCGGTAGCGATTTTACATTATGAAAATATTCCGGCTGACAGCAAAGAGTTCGTTAATTCCAATGATGGACTAGCTAAGCCTGTGACGCATGTGTCGAGGATCAGAGCAGTGTCGCGGTCGCAGCCTCAGTCCAACAATGGCTCGCCACAACATTCTAAAATACCTAAAAGGCAAAGCTCTGTGTCCCCCAAAAGAACAGTGACGATACGCGATGTGTCAAACTCAAGGAAACCCGTCGAAAACAACCTGAACAAAAGCCAAAGGTTCATTTCGAATAGCACCAGCAGTATCCATGAAACTATAAGAATAGGAGGGACTACACATGATAAAAGAAACATCAGCAAAAGCACACAACATCTGAGCATCTCTCCCGCTGTCATCAAAGGGAAACCTCCTATATCTCCTGGACGAGGTGGTCCTCCTCCATCGAACAGGTCTATTAACGCTAAACGACTCTCACCCATCGTCGGGACTCCTAACAAGAGCCCGGACGAACTGAAGCCAAGTTCCGCCAAAACGCCAAAACCTTCCCCATTAGCCAAGAAACCGATCAAAACTGCCGGCAACACGCCTGCTACATCTAGATTGAATTCTAGACAGCCTAGCAGAACAGTTAGCAGAGACCAGAGTCCAGAAAAAAGAAAGCCACTCACTAAAGTCTCTACTTCTTCTAAACCTCCAACCAGGCCTGCTCAGGGTAAACCTGTAAACAGATCTTCTAGCACCCGACTAGCCCAAAAGCCCAGTGTTCCCAAACAGGATGTAAAAAAACCTATCAATCGAACTAATAGCATGAAGAGTCTAGTAAGAACACCAAGCACAAAAACACTTAACGAAAGACCGCCCTTGCTTAAAAAGGATAGCAAAAAAGATATGAAAGTTAAAGCTCAATCAACACCGAAAATAAACGAAATTGGTACGAAAGTAGAAACAATAGCAGAAGAAAAGACAACAGACAAAGCAAAAAAATCTGCAACCAAAGAAAAGGCAAAAGATAAGAGCGTAGAACCAAAAATTGAAACGATCGCTACTGATGATAAAGCTGCGGCTAAAGATGAAGTGACAACACAGGATAACCAAACTCAATATGACAAAATCGTTAATGAAAATGGTGAGATTGTACTTCTGACGAAAAAGAGTGTTATATCGATGACAACCGCAGCTATAACTGCTCAACCCTTAGAAGTAGTTACTAAAGTTACAAATCAACTACCAGCAGCATTTGAAAAAGCAAGAGAAAAAGGTATTTTCGAAAGACTCAGCTCTAGGGACTCTTTAGCGCCTAAAGAAGAAGAAAAAGAAATCGAACCTGAGAAAGAAAAAGACAAAGAAAAGGGAAAGGAAAAAGAGAAAGAAAAAGATAGTGAAAAACTGAAAACCGTTGAGGATAATGAGCCAAAGGATGCAGAAGAAAAACCTGATGACAAAAAAGCGACAAAGCCTGCTAAAACTGAGAAAAGTTCAATATTTCTAGATGATAATATCAAACTAAGGCCTTTGCTACCACCATATAGTAATCCTCAAGTTGAGCGAGCGAGACAGAAAATTGATGATATCCTTAAATCTCCAGAAGTATCAACCGAAAATATTCTCGCTAGTACGTTAGAGGCTAAAGAATCTAGAAGTAAGATTAAAAGTGCGGTTAATAAAACTAAAGATAATATAAAAGAATCTAAAAATGAAATCGCTGCAAAAGCAGCTGATGTCAAGGATCAAGCTGTTAAAGAAAGCGACAAAGCTGTGACAGAAATACGTTCCGAAGCAACCAAAATTGTTGACAGTATCATAACTCCAGTAGAGGAAACTAAAAAGCCAGAAGTATCCGAAATACTTGATATACCGAAAAAGACTATAGAGCCTATTGTTATGGTTGTCAATGAAAAGAAAAACGGGGCGAATAAAAGTGAAGTTGTTGAGAAAATGAACGAGACTCTAGTTAAAGGGGAACCGGAAGTTGAAGTCCAAAGTTCCAATGTTTCTTCTCCCGGTGAAAAGATGGCAGTCCAAAACAAAATGGCGGATGGAAATGACTCTGACAAGTCTGCGCAGAGCAACGGAGGGTAAGCGTTGATTTTTTAATATAAATGTGACTACACAACAAAAAACTATCTAAGTAGCAAATATTTATAAATTATGCAATGAATTCATTCCCCCTTATTCATAAACGCTTTCTAGGCATCTGTTAATTAAACAAGCGTTTGTCCTTATCTGTCACATTGACATTTCCCTTTCACAGATAAGGACAAACGATTGCTAAGTTAGCAGAAGCCTATAGAATAGCGAGCGTTTATGAATAAGGGGGATTAATTCAACAAAAATTACATTTTTTTTTTAATGTGAATAGAAGGCAAACGAGCAAGTGAGTCACCTGATGGTAAGCGATCACCACTGCCCATAGACACCTGCAACCCCGGAGGGATTGCAGATGCGTTGCCAACCTAGAGGACTTAGAAAAAATGCCTCTTGTGCCCGTAATTTCCCTGGCTGTCTTACTCTCCACACCGGAACACAGCAGTGCAAGCACTGCTGCTTAGCGGCAGGATTAGCGAGTAAGATGGTGGTAGCGATCCGGACGGACCTTGCACAAGGCCCTACCACCCGCGAAAACGTTAATTACCTACGATTTACAAATAGGGCAAAAGCTAAAACCATTATTCAATATTATTATTTTTTTATTGATTTTTGGTGCAGTAGCTCTTGGCATTTTCAAATTAGTGCAACATTACCTTAATTTTTAGAATATGGACATTGGAAAGCAAGACAGCCGGTGAAGTTACTGGCATATTAGGTATCTTATCCTAGCCCTCTAGCAGCGTATCTGCAATATTAGTGTTGCAAGTGTCAAATGGGTGATCCTCGTGTACCATCAGGGCCCTATTTTATAAAGCTACAATTTACAATTTACAAGCGGAAGTCTCTATCTAACACATAGGGTCAGAAAGAGACGCCGCTTGTAAATTGAACCTTGTAGCTTTATAAAATAGGGTCCAGGTGACCCAGTTGTCTTATACTATCCAGCTTTACAGACTTCCAAATATTTCAAATTGGACTAGTGCATAGTATATTATTCCGCCTTTAATCCATTACGCCATAAGAAAGTCGGCTTCAGAGAGGTTTTCACTCCCATTAGTGGTGAAAATTCCCGAGTGAGCTACGAGTATAATCTATTGTCTACGATATATAGAGCACCTACCACAGGACATGGTACAGCCGTCGGATACAATAAGATAAGATATAATTTCATTGCTACAACACTACATAAAATGCAATGACAAAAACAAAAAAAAATTGAATTGGATTGGATTGACTACTTTGAAGCTCGTTAATATCTGAGGCCAAATTTTTGAATGCACATCACTTCAAAATTGTGTACCTATTCCTATTGCTACAAAACTACAGTTCCGATAGATTAATCTGTAATTTTCCGTTACTCTGTTAGTAACTCAAAATCAACAAAAAATCATTATAGTATTTTCATTCTTACCTGTTCTATTGCATGTATTTATTTACTCAATATACATATTTACAAAAAACAAATTAAACTAGTCTCATTTTTGTTATTTTTTAACTATTTCATCGTAAATAAAGGAACTGGAGATAAAATATAAAATTATTACAATTACTTTTAACTTAATTACTCAGGTTTATTTGATAACATAATACACCTTATTCTTTACAAAAATTTGCACATTAAGGTTAGAATTTTGTTTACCAAATAGGATAGGTAAGAACGAAATTACCATACTTTGGAATATTACCTTTGGATGATGTTGTATAAATGATATAAATCACGCCCCTAAACACGCTCTTGCGCGGTTGACTATCAGTAAAAATTGGGATAATGTAGGTACGACATAAACTTGCATCATTGTGGTTTTAGAAAATATTTGGTTGTGTGTATCTTCATCATCATCATCATCAGCACGTGTCAGTCCACTGCTGGACATAGGCCTCTCCCATAGCACGCCATTGGGCTCGATCTTCAGCTCTCCTTCTCCAACCCTGCCCGCTGCCCTGTATGTATCTTGCATTAATTTAATATTAACAACTTTGTTTTGGTATGAGTTACGACCGTAACAACTAAGAGTGTAGGCGTTTGCTAAAGGTAACTCTAGTCGTAACTGCTTTGTGGCTGTCGACTGTATCGTTTTCAACGCGATGTTAAGACTGTGGTTTTGGTTCGGTGGACAACGTAAACGCATTGGGATTTCGACAAAGGTCACTTTCTTTGAGTAGCACAGGAAGAATACCGTAAACGGGGGTAGCTTAGAGCATTATGACGACGATATATATTGACGACCGGATGGCCTAGTGGTTAGAGAACCTGACTATGAAGCTCGATCCCCGGTCGGGGCAGATATTTGTATGAAAATACGAATGTTTGTTCTCGAGTCTTGGATGTTTAATATGTATTTAAGTATGTAATTTATCTATATACGTATGTTTATCCGTTGTCTAGTGCCCATATCACAAGCTTTGCTTAATTTGGGGTAGGTCAATTGGTGTCAATTGTCCCAAGATATTTATTTATTTTATTTATTTATTTATTCATATGCTCGTCGGTTTAGAGTACTCTTGATCTGACCTTTTAGTAGTTTTAAAATGGCTGTAAAATTGACATTGTCTAATATACGGTGAATGTTGGGTGGTCGCCTCGAGATCTTAATGGTTTCCTTCGCCAAAAAGGTATATAAACCAATTTTATATGCCAGTAATTAATTATACTGTCTACGGTCTACGCTATACACAACAGATTTATATGGGAAGTGTGAATGGGTGCGTTGGGAGGGGAAGGCCTAACCGGACGTTCTGTGACCAAATTGGGGACGTTTTGAAAAAGGTCAGGGGCCTTACCATGACGTCTTAATGCGTTTCAGTTTAGGTTTGCTCACTGTCAGATTCATACTTACTAAAAATGACAGCTAAAACTTAAACTGCGTCGGAATTAGGACGTCATGGTAAGGTCAAGCGTTCTTAGCCGAAACCGACGAGCATGTATGAAGAGATTGATGAATAAGGATGAAGCGAAAGAGGTATGTCAGGATCGTAGCAAGTGGAACAAAGTAATTACAAAAACGGATAAAAAGCCGAGTGATGCTCGACATGTTCATGTTGAAAGTGGAACAAAGTAGTCTCTGCCTACCCCTGTGGGAAAGAGGCGTGACGGTATGTATGTATGTATGTATGTCTACGCCATAACAATTTTCAAAACGTGTAATTAAGCTGTAGCTTTGCTTCGCTGAGGTCTCATTTGCAAGTGGCACCGCAGTGCCGGGTGGCGTGACCGTCCGCCATTTGCATAGGCACCGCCAGGGTTGCCAACACTGCCAGCACTGCCAACACTGGCCACCTCTTACAAGTGCCGGCACGTAATTCTAGCGATGACCTTGTATGCGCAGAAGTATAAAATACTTGGACTCTTACTTGGACGGTTTTTTGTTTCAAAATTTAGTCCTAACAATAATGAACAGAATAAAAATAATTATAAATCCTATTTGGTGCATTTTTAATTACGCCGGGGCATACATTTTAGCGACTAATTTTTTTTGTACCTACCTGTAGATTTCGTGGGTAGGATATCACTCGCTAAAGTGGATTTTGTTATCAAAATTATAGTGTTTAGATCAGAGGTTCCCAAACTCTTTTGTTCCATAGACCACTTTCAAAATTTTGCTGGATCCGGTGGACCCCCTGCAGCTACATTACCACTAATTTCTAAACTAAATCTCGAAAAAAAAATTAAGATTAGCTCTATAATCTATGGAAACTTGCGTTGTTGCTGAATTTCAACGATAAATTAACAGTTTTCGAAAAAATTGGTTAGAATTGATTGCTTGATATGGTTAATTATTTGAAAATAAAGTCGACTAAACAAATTTTCAATTAAATTATATTTTTGTGCTGCGAGTGAGTCCATCTTATTCTTACTTTACTTTCTTGAAATCTACAATGACTCACAGCACAAGAACCAATCAATTCTCACAAATTTTATTAAATTTTCATGCACCCGCCTGCTTGCGATTGTGGACCCCCATTTTTGGTCACGCCTAACATAGACCCCCGTTGAGTCTTCCGTGGACCCCTGGGGGTCCACCTGGACCACTTTGGGAACTACTGGTTTAGATCAAGAATAAACAACAATCTAGCCTTTTCACGGTCTCGCTGAAAAATGCCTATAAATATAAAAGTCCGCAATTTTCCTAAATTAACTCAATTTCGCGATAACTCGTTCAATGGCCGTCTATTACTGGTTGATGTACTTTTAATTTCCGTTGCGTAGATGGGAGGGGGGGGATATCCCGCGACCGCCCTACTTAATACACAGCCTAGTTCTCTTATGTTACTTACGTAATATACATTTTTTTTTATGTGAATAAAAAAAAAATAAAAAAATAGTTTAATCAAAAGAAGAAATGTTTACAAAAAGAGCTTACTGATGGTTCCACACTAGGCTAGGCCTGTCACGTGGCAACCGGATTCGGGGTACTTTCACACAATTTATTTACTTACTTAAATAAAAACAAAGACAACTAAGGCTATAAAAAGAGGGTGAATCAATTTCAACGCTCAGGGTGCACAAATGAAGGTAGGGTAGGTAAACGAGGTCGTCGGTTTGACGAACTGTGACTTAAACAAACTAAACTATTTGAAACTCGCTTCCGTGACGGTATAGTATGCGAAGGCAAACCAGCAAGTGGGTCACCTGATGGTAAGCGATCACCACTGCTCATAGACACCCGCAACCCCGGGTGCGTTGTCAACCTAGAGGACTTAGATGAAATGCCTCTTGTGCCCGTAATTTCCCCAGCTGTCTTACTCTCCACACCGGAACACAGCAGTGCAAGCACTGCTGCTTAGCGGCAGGATTAGCGAGTAAGTTGGTGGTAGCGATCCGGACGGACCTTGCACAAGGCCCTACCACCCGCAAAAGTATATACATCTATTATAATGTAATGCTATAAGTATCGTATATTATGATAGGGACAAAATATTTCGTAGATTTGCTAAAAGCCCTCCGTACTTTAAATTTCTCAAGCAATGCCTGCTAACTATGTAGTAATGTCTGTTCCTTATCCCGTGGGAATTTGAGAACAACCCACAGTTTTTAGGAGTTGTTTGAATTTTAATGCCGTGAATTTTAAGTTTGTTTAATTATTTTATCAGTCACAAAGACAAGTCCACTTTAATTATAGCGAGTTTATAATATCTTTATTTCCTTATCACGAGATAATTTCGAAAAATCCCTTCTTAGTTCATTGTACTCATTATTATCATTTTACGCGAGTGAAACCGCAGGCATAAGCTTGTTATATAAGTCCAGTTTATCTCTCATGAGGCAACCCTGAACAGTCTCGAGTGCTGGCATTTTTGCTACAACCTACTTACACGTTACAACGATATATCTTCCAGATATCTGTAAACAAATGATTAGGATTAGGCTGGTGCTTTCTTCCCCATAAAAAGATGCATCACGTTAAAGTTAATACTATGTATCGATAAGAATGTATCGATACTTTGTTGGCATGGGAACGTCACTAGTTCTGCATCCCGCAGTCCTGTCAGTGCTCTTAAGTAGATTGCGCATATGTTAACACTGATGACGAGGCGGTATGGTCTCAGACCAGAGCCTGTCCGAACGGACAAACTAAACAAAAAAAAAGTAGTTTGCGTTTTGTTATCTCTAAAAATTATCGAATAGAGACAGGCAGTAACTCACATTTTTATCCTGGTTTACAAAACAACAAGAGTTTGCTTTGATAGTATTGTCATCTAGTCTTTAATCGTATTATTCAAACCTTTGTAAGAAATTGGTACGGTCAAATTGGCCAGTAACATCGCTTCATTCCCTCACCCTCGCTCAGCTACCTACCCCCTACGACACCGTTAAAAAGTAAAATTATTTTTCATAAAATTACTTGAAGTCGCAAAAAAGTAGTAAAGAAGTAAATTGTTTTATTTTCTTAATTACCACTGTTATTACTCCATAGAACTTATAATTTGAACAGAGAAATGTATTTTATCGGAGGTAAAGAAAACAAAATTTGTTTTTAATTCCACCGTCACAATGAAAATGCTTCGAGCCGGACTGGATATAATCTCAGCTAACACGCGAGAAACTAGCTACTTATACGTTACTTGGCACTCAATATAACGAAGAAATTGGTAGCAGTCCGCCTTAGGTCGGCGAACACCCCACCCGCACAAAATGTGGCGCTTAAATCCGTAAAAAAAAACAAGTACCTGTCCTGTGCAACAACAAAACGCGAAAATGTGACGTTGGCGCGCGCGTTTTAAAAAATCAAAACGTCAGGTAGTGCCGCCAAAACCAAAATGATACCATCGATGGTGTAGTGTTTTTTTAATTATGATACACAACAGAACTGTGTACATTCTGCCAAACGAGCTACTACCAAAGCGGTACGGGAATGACAACGGGTAAAATAAAATTGTATTTGGATTCATTCTATGACTACTCGTACTTACTTATTGTTATGTATCCGTTGTTTTTGAATATATTAAGCCGTTTTATGTAAGTCGGGCGGAACATGTGACCTTAATAATGCCTTTACAAATAATGGCACACATACATTACTTCTAATGGGTCGAATTCTTTGTTACGTAGTTCTTTTTAGACCGTGACCTAAGTTTTTGACGTGATTCAACAATTAACAGCGGTAATTTAACAAATATTTTTCAAGTACCAAGGGAATTTTATAGTTTCCATTTATAATGTCATGCATTCTATGTTTTTTCTTTGCTGCCAGACCTGCATGTCTAGCATAACTGATGATAGAGACGGAATTATAGAGTGCTTGTAAATAAATATCAAGAAATTATTTAAAATCACCCGTTAAATTTTGTTATAGCAGATTTGGCACGTCTATTTCAGTGGTATAAAATAACATATATATATCACTTTCATACTGCTACCTAAATCACGAGATGGTTAGAAGCTTTATAAGTATGCTTAGGTATTTAAAGCTTTTGTGCTAACCACGTGTGAAGAAAATGGGGGTGGGTTTTATGGTTCGGTCATAGTTGAGTGACTCCATATAATTTAATAGCGAATAAATTAAACATGAAGGCTTATTTCTTCTTACACATATACATATACTAGCGACCCGCCCTGGCTTTGCACGGGTGCAATGTGGCACTGCCACAATTATCCTTGACAATTGATATACAGGCACCTAAACCTTCCTCACGAGTCACTCTATCTACGGTGAAAACTCTGTGAAAATCTGTGTAGGCGTTTTGGAGAACAGAATGCTAATAGTTTTTACAATACGTATCACACACAAGTAGTAACAGTTACCACACTTTGGCCAATATGACTGTAGGTATCTATGGAAGAATATCAACGCCACTATATCAACATTCGTTTTGCTTTCACGGTCAACCCATGGCACAAATAAGCAAAAATGTATATATGACGTAAATAACAGAATTTATTTTCCAAATTCTAGCTACCCTGGCCAATCCACACTACAAAGGTAAACCGGAAAACTGCATGCCGCCGTCCGTGTACACGAATGCACCAAACTAAACATTAACAATAAACATAAACAGATCTACACTGCAAGTACTTACTGCAACTGCAATGCCTGTAAAATAATTAAAAAAGTATAATTATATTCTTATTCACATAAAAAAAAATATATAAACAAAATTACTTAAGTAAGTCTTTTTTTAATTTAAATAACTCTACTTAGACGTGAATTTCTAAAAAAATTTCAAATGAACAGATAGTATTTTATTGTACATAAAACACAATAATTTTACAAATGATTACAAAGTAGTGATATAAACATAAACTAAAGCTTCCTTAAAAATAAAAATTATAACAAATTTGGACCCTTTGGTAGGGTCCCCATCACGCAGGCAGCATTCCCGCGTTGTATCGCAATTGCGAGTCTTTGTGCGAGAAAGCTGCCAGCGCGAGGGTCGTCCGTTGCCTCCCTCAGGCGTTTACTTAAGTCTCTGTAGAGCCCACGTGCGCCCTTGCCCCACGGACCGAGTGTCTCGACGCCAAATGCAACGAACTCGTACTGGGCGCCGAGACACTGGTATTTTGTTGTCTTTGCCCGCTCTCGGGTGTCCGCCGCCGCGCCGGCATGCTTGCACGTCATTGGGAGGTACGACGAAGCCATAGTGTCGGCGCAAGTAGCGTCCCACACCAGCGCACGTCCGTACCTCCACGAAATTAAAGACATCCCATCAGGGCGCTTGCCATCGTTCCGTGCAATCTGGGGCTCCAGAACAGCGGGAACGTTGGCACTGACGAGCGCCTTTCTGAGGATGTCATTCAGGGCAGCATGACGGGACAGGCGGCCGGCACCCGAGGAGCAGGCAAGTCCGTGGTGGCCAAGGCGATCAACGGGGGCCCCACAAGAGACACAGTTGTGACCCACGCAAACCTCATATAAATGAACGGTCATATGTATAAGATCGGAAGTAATCGGATCGTTCTCAACTTATAATCCTGAGATCCGTCCGTTTATTTTTTAATTTTTCTATCATTAAACAAAAACAATCTAAAAATTAAGAACTCGTATTGCTTGTTTTCTATGCTAGTTTTTGAAAGCTATTTTTTATGTTTTCGACAGAAATGCAATAGTTTACGAACTTTAATAAAATATGCAATTCATAGACATCAACATAAATTTCAATAAATAACTACAATAATTTTGACGGTAAATCATGGCTAAATCAGATGTAAGATGTGAATGCATGTTTTTGTGCACTACGCAACGTTCTAAGATTGCATGTTCTCCGTGTCCGTTTCCATTAGCGTATCTAATTAATAGATATGAAAAGCACAATAACCTTTTTAATCAACTACCTATCTATACTATATGTATTATTACGGTCTTTGGTATGACACGGTGTAACTGGTACTTTAAATTCAAAACAATCATTACAGATTTCCTCAAAGCACAAGCACTACTCCGAAACCACCAGCGCGGGCGCACCGACAGTCCAAAGAAGAAGACAAAGACAAAGCTAAAGATGTCAAAGATGACCAAAAGAAGCCGAACATCTGCTCGCGGCTTGTCGGGAAGTGCAGGCAGTGCTGCCCCTGCTGTGGCAAGCCGGAGGACGACGAAGAGGCGAAAGAGGCCAAAGAGGCGAAAGACGTAGAGACTGGACAGGGGTTGATGAGCAAGCTGAACTGCTGTCGGAAGAAGGAGGAGGAGCAGCGGATCAGGGATGTGGAACGGGCTGCGGGGAAGGTAAGCTTGATATCCCCAAGATTTGGTAGTTAGTGTTAGTTGTTTTGACACTAGCGTCACCAAGTGGTCGACGACATTGGTGACTTCACATGTTCTAGTGAAGTGTCTACTCTCTCTTCTATCGGACTGCGGTCCTCAGGCAGAACATCTGAATGGAAAGATCTCTGTAACGTATCTTGTGATTGAAAACTTGCACCGCACAAGGGTAGGTAGGTATATTACTATCATGATCGGTTCTCTATCATTTGCCCGAATTTCATAATGCCATACATGTATTGTTTGCCATAACTCTTTTTTCTCTTTAACTGTTAATTATTGAGGATTGTTATGAAACAAACCCAACCTAAACCTAACCTAAAGAGTTCTACAGGATTGCCATTTCAATGCTCCCGAAAAAATTACGGTTTCAGAGAAAAAAACGGTTATGACAAATTTCATTATGACATATGAAATTCGGGCAAATGAAGGGGTCCGATTATGATCACTTCGTAACCTTTACTCAACAGGCAGCTGTAGAATTCGAGAATGAAACGAAACGCAAGCGCAAGTTCCGTGACTTGTGTTGCGGGCGGCGGCGCGTCAGCGACGTCTCAGCCGCTCCTTACGTGAGTGACGCGGAGGCCGGCTGCTGCGGGCGCCGCCGGCCGCCCGTGGAGCGCCGAGACAGCATACTGAGCGACCGTGAACCCTCCACGTGAGTCATTACACAGTTATTGCTAATCGCATTTTTGCGAGGGATCGCGAGGGATTCCATAAACATTATAGAGATGGATTTTGGTGCTATGATTAAGACGAAATTATGAATTATAGTTAATAATACGCTAGTACCGTCGTACATACATACAGTCACGGCTCTTTCCCATAGGGGTAGGCCGAGACTACTTTGTTCCACTTGCTACGATTTTGACATACCTCTTTCGCTGTAGTACCGTCGTACTTGTATTTGTATGGAAATGGGGTATCTTTCTTGGAAATAACTTAATTTTTATTATTATGGAATTTGTATCCGTAAAGCGCTAGTTAAGGTTTTCTTTGTAGACGCGGAAACTTAAAAAAATATCTGATTTTTTTGTATCGTCATGTTTAAAGAGGTTTTTTTGATCAGTCTGGCAGTAGGTACTAGGTAGGCTACTATTTAAATTTATTTGGAAGAACGAAAGTATTGCGAAGGCAAAACACTAAAATTAACTCTACAGTTAATAAAAAAAAACTGGAAAACGGAGTGATTTTTCAAAAATTATAAAAAATTACCATATCTCAAAAACCGTGAACCTTAGCATTATGGTGAATGTGATCAAAAATGTTCAGAATGACCCAAACTATCATCTCCTAATCGCTATTTTATTTTGATCCCCCTCATCATCTTGCTAGCGTTTTTGCCGGCATTTGCCGCGGCTCAGTGAGCCTGGGGTCCGCTTTGACAACCTAATCCCAAGATTTGGCGTAGGCGCTAGTTTTACAGAAGCGACTGCTATCTGACTTTCCAACCCAGAAGTAACTAAGCCTTATTGGGATTAATACGGTTTCCCCACGCTGTTTTAAAATGTAACTTCGCACATAAATTCCGAAAAACTCAGAGGTGCGAGCCCGGGATCCAAACCCGCGACCCTCTGTTTGAGAGGCCACAAGTCAAACCACTAGGCTACCAAGGCTTTTATTTTGATCCCCCTGCCGCCGATTTATTGGGCTTCGAGTGGCCTTGGACTTCTATGTTGCTTATAATACCTTGAGGGTGACGCACACCACGTGGTCCAACAGCCCGCGCGACATTGGACGCTTGGCGACCTTCGTGGACCGAGCAATAAGCATAAAGCTATTTCCCTTGTACAAGCTGGCTCAACCTTTTTACAAGGTAGTTTTACATACTTGTTTACCCCCTTATTCATAAACGCTGTATAGGCTTCTGCTAACTTAGCAATCGTTTGTCCTTATGAAAGTGAAAGGTTTTTTTTTATATGAATAGGAAGGCAAACGAGCAAGTGGGTCACCTGATGGTAAGCGATCACCACTGCCCATAGACACCCGCAACCCCGGAGGGATTGCAGATGCGTTGCCAACCTAAAGGGCCATAACTTTACTTTTCGGATTTTTCTATGTGTTCTAATTTTCAGTGTCGTTTAGAAATTAAATTTCTAACGGTAAAACCGTAACAGTAAACATAAAAATTAAGAAATAAAAAATAAAAAAAATCTTGATTCATTTGATATTTCCTATCATTTGAAAAACAGCCCCATCTCTCGTCCCTGGTGAGCAGTAGATGTTCCATGGGAGTTTGTAATTGTGTCGTACAGACACATCATTCAAATAGATGACGCTTCGCGACAAATAATCGCATAGTAACAAGGTCACGTGACAGTTGGTAATAGATAGAAAAATTCGAACGCTTACTCACCTGCTTATGGGTGGTGTAGGGGTATAGCACGCGTCACGGAATGACGAGGACCCGGGTTCGTTTCCCGGCCATAACTTTACTTTTCGGATTTTTCTATGTGTTCTAATTTTCAGTGTCGTTTAGAAATTAAAGGGCTAAGATGAAATGCCTCTTGTGCCTGTAATTTCCCCGGCTGTCTTACTCTCCACACCGGAACACAGCAGTGCAAGCACTGCTGCTTAGCGGCAAAATTAGCGAGTAAGATGGTGGTAGCGATCCGGACGGACCTTGCAAAATGTCAATGTGACAGTTAAGGACAAACGATTACTAAGTTAGCAGAAGCCTATAGAGCGTTTATGGAAAAGGGGGATAGAATATACACAGAAATCACGTCTATATGCTTTACGGGGTACATAGAGCCTAAAGTACAAAAATGGCCACTTTAGCGTGATTGTGGGCGTAGGTGGAAAGGGGAATCAAATTAGGTGATGGGTAGCCAGCGTCTGTGATATGATTCCTAAAATTTTCGCATGTTCCCTCGATGGGGTCTCTATCGTTTGCCCGAATTTCATATGCCATAAATGTATTGTTTGCCATAATGATCATTTGCCATAACCCTTTTTTATTTTATTTGTTAATTATTCAGGATTGTTATGAAACAAACCTAACCTAACCTATAGTTCTACAGGATTGCCATTACAATGCTCCTGAAAAAATTACAGTTTCAGAGAAAAAAAGGGTTATGGCAAATGATCATTATGGCAAACATTACATTATGGCATTTGAAATTCGGGCAAAAGAGGGGCTCCGCCCTCGATGGGCTTTGACCATCTGCGCGGGACGAGAAGCAAATGGCACATTCTATATTTTTCTTTTCCCAGGCCATCGTGGAAGTTAGAGCACGTAAACTGTCAAAGGTCATCTAGTCGTTGTTGAGGTCATTGTTCAATAAAGCGTGTCTCATCCAGTGGCGTAATATACTATAGGGTGGTAGGGCTGGCAAAATGCCAGGGGCCCCCAGCTCTACGGGCTACGGGGCCCCGAACTGTCTTGGCCTAGAGCACAGAAGGGAAGTTGATGGACTTCTTAATAGTGAGGAAGGGCCCCATCTGATAAATTTAATTGCCGCGGGCCCCTGACGTTGTAGTTACGCCACTGGTCTCATCATCATCATTATCAGCCAAAAGACGTCCATTGCCGAATATGGCTGTCTTTGTCACTCGGCCGATTCGACTATCAAACTCACATGAGTGAGTGAGATAGTAAGACAAACCCGAATGGCAGTCCAAAAGGTCACGGACTTACGCTTCTATCCTATCTATGCTATCATCCTTAGTTAGAGATGGACGATATACATCGATGTATTGTAAACACTCGATGTATAGTAACGATGCATCGTATTGAGCCGATGTATTGTTAATACTTCAACATCGAATATATATCGATGTTTTTTTATTCGATGCATCGAATACGCAAACTATGAGATGAGCGTCTATAAGTGTGACAACACTGGTTGACTGGAACCTGACTCGTAATAATCAGTTCAGCCTTTCAGTCAATATTACACACCTACCATATTTTATCGATTTGGCTGAATGGGTTATGTTCCCTTTGCCACGGTACCGGCAAAGTCAAAATTAAATAATGAAACCTAAAACAAAATGGCCCACCGAGTTTTTGTTGCGTAGTGTAAAGTGTGAATGTGTTAATGCGTTAACATAACGGGGTGGTGGCGCCATCTGTGCCCTACACTGAACACTATTAGAAATTGTTTATATTCAAGTAGTTATTGGTAAATAGAGATGTTACTTCAGTATTTCCATAGATGGCGTTGTTTTCTAGTATAATAACGATCTCTAGCAGATTATTGCTGAAACTAATATCTAGGCAGGTCTAAATCTTTTGCACTGTATAATGGACAGATGGCGCTATTATAGGATATAAATAGGAAAGCTCATTAGTTGTAAGCCCTCTTTTTTCAACTTTCAACTGAACGAAGATCATTAAAGCTAAGAAATTCAATTTGCTTTTTACTGGCCACCATTTTCACCCTCACTTCAACAGAATGTAATGTGTATTTGCATTATTTTTTATGATACAATTACGGTTATTTGCCTAAACACATGTTCATTGCGAAAAATAATCGATGTTTTGGAAACATCGATGTTTTTCTAAATACATCGAATTAACATCGATGTATATTTTAAATGTCCATCCCTATCCTTAGGGTCGCCATACGTCCCGTATATGTAGGGACTGTCACCGTATTTAAGTATCACGTCCCGTATTGTTTCTTGTCCCGTTTTTGTCCCGTTTATCAATATTTCAATATACACGTATTAAAGGCTCGAAGCCGAACAGGCGAGAACGCGCGGAGGCGCGCGGTTGCGAGGAGAGGTGAGGGAGAGGTGCGGGGCGCTCGCTTGCCCGCTCGGTCACTATCAATTCAATAAGTCCTGTATCAGTTCTCAACAATAATGGCAACCCTACCTATCCTCGTAACGAGTTTTATTCGTGTAACAGTTGCTGCAACAACCGCCTGTGCACGTGGCTGCGCGGCATGTGTCGGCGCCACTCGGAGCACTCCTCCAGCCGGCGCACCAGCCTGTTCTCCAAGAACAAGAGCCTCTCCCCCACGCTGCCACCTGAGGTGAGTGTAACCATTGCTGTAACAGTTGCTGCAACGAAGTAAGAAGAGTTTGCGTAAGTGTCTGTTGAGAACCAAAGCCTCTCCCACACGCTGCCGCCTGAGGTGAGTGTAACGTGTAACCGTTGCTGCAACAACTTACACACCTTACCATGACGTCTTAATGCGATTCAATTTAAGTTCGCTCGCTGTCAGATTCATACTAAAAGTGACAGCTAAAACTTGAAATGCGACGGAATTAGGACGTCATGGTAAGGCCCCTGTTAGCGTGACAGAGGCTGCAACAGGTGGCGTACGTACCTAACTGTTACTGTAACAATACACGCGTTACATCTATGGCATGACGGTACATAGAGACATACGTATTATCACGTCTTTAACTCTTACGGGGTAGACAGGTAAGGTAAAAAAGCCTAACATACACAAACCACGTCTTTACCCCCAATGGGGTAGACAGAGCCTGATTTGATAAGACAGTACAGGCGACGTTTAGCAAGACTGGGGGGGGGGGATAGAAAATGGAATCAAAATAGTGACAGGTGGCTAGCCGCATCGCCTTTAACACAATTCCTATGATTTTCGCCCATTCCCTCGATGGGTTTTTACCATCTGCGCGGGAAAAGACGCAACTTTTACATTCTATACAACACAAGTATACGTGACACGGTTTCACGTAGGCTTAAAACGTTCGCAATTGCATGAACTTGAGTACGATTGGTGTCGACTTATCGGTAACCTTGGGTAAATCTTTCCTAAAATAAAGTAACTGCTACAAAGAAAACGATGTTTTCTGAAAAGTATCCTCAAGTAGTCGTTGACCTTATAGTTGGTGACATTTACGCTGCTCACTTTTAGAACCTCGTATCTTGTAATTGTGTGATTGCAAAAGCAACGCTGTGGCTTTAAATGTAAGGTTGATTATAAAACAATGTAATGCGGGAACAAGAGCTTGGGAGAGTTAGCGGAAGCTTCTGTAGTAAATCATTGACCGTTCGTATAATGCGGCGGTCACGCGACAGTGCGATTGTGTAAACCGAATCTCTATCGGTATTGTCTTCGTTTGACATTGGGCGAATTTTGAGAACTAGGTAACTGTTTTTTTTTTATGTGCATAGGAAGGCAAACGAGCAAGTGGGTCACCTGATGGTAAGCGATCACCACTGCTCATAGACACCCGCAACCCCGGAGGGATTGCAGATGCGTTGCCAACCTAGAGGACTTAGATGTAATGCCTCTTGTGCCCGTAATTTCCCCGGCTGTCTTACTCTCCACACCGGAACACAGCAGTGCAAGCACTGCTGCTTAGCGGCAGGATTAGCGAGTAAGATGGTGGTAGCGATCCGGACGGACCTTGCACAAGGCCCTACCACCCGCTTGCATTAGTTTTCTTTTTTTTTGTAACATTAGCATGTTCTGACGACTTATCCAGAGATATTGTCTCTACACTGACTTGTTTATCATCGGATTCCATGAAAATGGAAGCTTACGTGTGTGGTAACTTGACAGTTCCCAAAAATACCTACAATACTGGCCTTCAATCTCACAGGGCTTCCCGGCTAAAACTCACCAGTGTGACCTTATTAAAAATAGTATTGCCATAAGCAAAAACGTTCGCATTGCCACAGATAACGTCAGTTGGCGTTTCGTTACTGCATAAACGGTGCACAAAATCTGTCGCGTGCCGCGTCGCCTTTTTTCTTCGCCTGATTCCAATCTTCTGTATATATTAAAAATGCGGCAAAGTGGCGCGACTATTGTCAGAACAACAGTGTGTTTTACCACCGACCTCCACTTTTCTTTACACGACAAGATATTTTACGAAAGTTCACACCAAATTGCTTTGCAGATGTTTGCAGGTTGCCTCACGATATTTTCCTCCACCGAAAAGCTCGCGACATAATTCAGGTGTAACTTCGCACATAAATTCCAAAAAACAGAAGTGCGAGCCCGGGAGTCGAACCCACGACCCTCTGCTTGAGAGGCCGTAGGTCAAACTACTGGACTACCACACGTGCCTTGGGATATTCTGCACGTCTTAGGTAACATAAGAGCTGTGTCGCACGCGTAATAAATAAATCTTCTAGAAAGAGGCAAGGCTGCTATTCAGAAAGTATTTTACTACTTTCAAGGAACTCTAAAATAACGTTTGTCCTGTAACCATTATTGCTTTCTCGCAATATATTTGCATCAAAGGAAATGAGTCGAGCCCAAGGTCTTCTTGGTCGATATTCAATCAATCGAATGTGAAACGAAATTAAAATAGAAACTTAACCTACATAGTTGCGTTAGTTTAAGTTTTGGCGTGGGTGTGAGTGCTAGTTTAAAGCTAAATAGATAAAATAATTACAGATAAAATAGTTAAATACAATCAGCGACTTCTTAGAAAGCTCTTCGGGTTTGTCTTCCTGTCTCACTCGCTCTTATGGCTTTGATGCTTTAGTCGCTTAACCTGTCGCCAAGCAGCAGTGCTTGCGCTGTTGTGTGAATGAGACAGCCGGTGAAATAACTGACGTGAGGTATATCTTAGCCCTCTTGGTTGGCAACGCGGCAATCCTTTGGTATTGCGGGTGGTGCTTTACTTTGCCACCCAATTTCTTAAAAAAACTGTCCAAGCTTCAGAGAAGTATTCTTGAAGTATATTTGATGACCAATAAAGAATATTCAGTGCTAGCGAGCTTGTAGAGCTACAATAAATTCTAACAATACGATCGTTTTGACTCGATGTTTCACAACTCTCTCTAAGATAGGTAGGTACGCGTGGTAATTCTATCAAGAAAACGATTGGGGTTCAGACCAGTGTTGTTATGGATATCCATATCCGTAACCGAAACTATCGGATATCTGAAAAAGAAAAAATATCCGTAACCGTAACCGAATGCGAAATAAAAGTTTTGGATAGTTTCGGATAGGGCGGACTCTAACTAAATACTACAATTCATACGAATTAACTGTGCACTCCGCTGGAATGCGACACCTCTCCCGCTACCTAATGACGTCACAGCGCGAGGTGCACAGCAGTGTTGTTATGGATATCCATATCCGTAGGTAACCGAAACTATCGGATATCCGAAATAATTTAATATCCATAACCTTAACCGAAACCGATATTATATTTTACCAATATCCATATCCATATCCGGATACGAAATTATATATCCATAACATCCCTGGTTCAGATAGCCAAAGCACGTTTATCTGTAATACCTGCTCGGAGATAGCCATGTCGACCTTGAAGCCAGTGACGCCTGTCCCGTCCCCTCAACCCTCGAGGGTTCGGATCCTCCTCACCACCGATGACATGAAGGCCGATATTGACCTGGACGATGACGACTTGGAGGTACTAAAGCCTTGTCGCAACTGATACTTTTTTGCTGGAGATGATGACGATATTGTTCCAAATAAAGTAGAGACAGTGGCCTTCCCATGACGTCTTTATGCGATTCAATTCGGACTCAATTGAGGTTTTAACTATTATTTTTAGTATGGATTAAAGATGCCACGAATATTCGGCAACTATTCGGTATTCGGCCTATTCGGCCACTTTTTTGCTATTCGGTATTCGGCCGAATAGTGCGTACTATTCGGCCGAATACCGAATAGCAAATCATGTAAAAAAAGACACGTTGTTTTACTCAAAATTATGTATTTATTTCCAAATTACGACATTTTAGTACTTAAAATTAATCAGTGGTTAGTTGTGATGGATAAAAACGAGCTTTTCAGCATTTTTTGGTAGCAAACGATTGCGCATTTCATCGTAAACGTTACCAGCCTCAGAAAATAACCTCTCACTATAAACGCTACTTCCAGGCGAAGAAAGATAAACTTTTACAAATTTCGGAAGGTTCGGGTATTGTTTTTCGTTTGCTGACCACAACTTGTAAGGATCGGACTTGTCTTATTCCAGCTAACGCGCCCCCACCAAGCATTCGGCGGCCGAATATTCGGCGCTTCGGCCGACAGCGTTGCCGAATATTCGGTATTCGGTATTCGGCCAATTCACTATTCGTGGCATCTCTAGTATGGATCTGACAGCGAGCGAACCTAAACTGAATCAGAATTGAATCGCATTAAGACGTCATGATAAGTCGCAATAGACCGACAAAATATGGCTCAGCTCGAGGCGCCGAATTTGCGCTCAGGTCGCGGCGCGCCTCAGGTTGAGGCAGAGTCTCCATTAGCGCAGCCTCGGAGCGAGGCAGCCGCTCAGCCCGAGGCTGCCTCAAGTGGATACGCGGTAGTGATGGGACTCGAATCACGTTTCACTCGAGTAGTACTGTCACACGGACTCGAGTGAAAAATAAGTTGACTCGGCTGTCGAGCGAATCGAGTCAACTCAAGTCACCTAAAAATTCACTCGGCCGGCGAGTGACTCGGACCACTCGAGTTGACTCGGGCCACTCGAGTTGCCTGTGCTGACTCGAGTGAGAAAGTCAAGCTAAGACGATTTGGGCATAATTATTCATAGGTGTTCTGTCAAAAATTGTTGGTTATGGTTAAAGTTATTGTTAAAGTAACTTCGTGCTACTGACGCTATGATGACGTGATATTATACAAGAGGACGGCCAGCTGACTGAAAAAATCGTGCCTCGTAACTATCACAAATTCACTCGAGTGACAATGGGCATATCATCACTCGAGTGAAAAAATTGACACTCGAGTCCCATCTAAGCGGCTTTAGAAATCCCGTTAATTGCAGGATACCCGGAAGAAGCTGGACCCGTCGCTGGTGGAGCACACAAGCATGATGCGTGCCGCCATCCCCGCGCTGCCCATCGTGCTGGCCTTCTGGTGCCTCTTATGCAACGTTCTGCTGCCAGGACTGGGTAAGGCTCTGACTTAATCCTTACTAATCTAACTAATATTATAAATGCGAAAGTACCACCAGAAAGTACCCGATTTCCTTTCTCCAGTCTGTTATGGTTGCCTGTTAGGCCGCCTATTGTTACCTTATTAGGGTCAATTTCAACAAGACGCATTTTTTGTATCATTTCGGTGTGATTCCTTATATCTGATATTTTTTTAGATTTTTAAATGCCAAAAGATACTTTAGACTATTTTGTAAGACATATCTGAAAGGGAACCTGAAATCTTAAATAGTTTTCGAGATATTAGAGGTCAAATTTCTAAACACACAAATGAATGATAAATGTACACAGGAATGAAAAATAAGTTCCAATGGAATGATAAATGTACACCGGGATGATAATACCAGCCCACTGGAATGATATTTAGACCACCGGAATGAAAGTAAAAAATAGGGTTCCATAATCAAAACTATTATTTTGTATTATTTGATTCCCGAACTAACTCCTGATAACCTGCTGCTGTATGAATCGGTCACAGATTTACAATTACTATCGAGTACTTATTAAGTGTGAGTTGCACAAAGTTAAATCTAATTTAAAAAAAAACCCTTTTTGTAGCGTTCCCTGGTGGCCTAAAAGCCTAAACATTATCTAAGAACATGCGCTGGTACAATACTAATACTATACCAAAAACCGCATCGCAATTGGGAAGTATTTCATTTTAGAAAATATGCTACGGACCCCTTTATAATACTAAGTGAAGCTAAATTTGATTTTACTACACCGGAAACACCGGAATAAAAATGGTGGAATGAGAAACTCGATATAAAAATAAATATTAAAGGAAGGGTAAGAGTCGTGTTGTTAAACTAATTAAACTCTTGAAATTAGGACTATATTTTACGTGACATATATAAATTACAAACAAAAGCAATACAAAATACAAAAACTATGGCTAACTCCGGAATGATTTTTATTTTGTCCCCACACCATGGCGATGATAAAAAAATAAAATTTACTCGAAAACGTTCCACAGTAACACACGTCCAATCTTGCTGAGCGCTGCAGTTTGACTATTGCCCGGAGTGCGCGAGAGATGGAGGGGCTTAGGGATCAAACTCGGGAAATAAATCGTTCCCAAAATTTGCCCGCGGAATGAGAGCGTGTCTCAGGACAAATGTATATGCACATATTCAGAGGTTTACAAATAAGGTAAAAATCAGGTGATGTGCTTTTTTGTTACCTGTTTATATGGTAATAAAATAAAGGTAAAAGAAAAATATTGTCACGCATGGTATCCGAATTATCCGGCATTTTGTAACTAAAACCGGCTCCGGGACAACCCACCTTGATGAGAAATATGGTCTAAATATATTTTTTTAAATGATTAAATAACATAATATTTTAATTTTAGCTGTTGCCCGAGGTAGACAATAGGGGGCTGTTTCCTAAAAAAAATAGTTCTACATTATCAAAGCCTTCTGCACCTGCGTTTTCAGTCTTGCCATCAAAATTTACTGCTTGGGAAATTGACCCATTACTTCTGTATACATTTTTTCTGTTTTGATTGTTATATGTGGTGTTCAATAAAGAGTTATTGTATTGTATTGTATGGATGGATGTTTGTTACTCAATCACGCCAGAACGGCCCAACGAATCTGGATAAAATTCGGTACACAGATAGAGAAAAGTCTCATAGGCTACTTTTTATCCCGGAAAATTCCCGCGGGATAGCGATAAACGAATTATTTGCAGACGAAGTCGCTGGCTACAGCTAGTTCTTTATAATAAGTAAAGTAAACTCTGTCTGTTACTTTTTCACCCTTAATCCGCGCGACTGATTTAGTTGAAATTTGGTATATAGATAGTACGAGTCCCGGGGAAGGACATAGGATAGTTTGTATCCCGGAAAATTGCATAGTTCCCGCGGGATAGCGATAAGCGACTTCTGCGCAGACGGAGTCACGTGTTGCCCGTAGTATAACGACGCGCCAACCGTCCTACTAACTGAAACCGGGACTTCCGACCAGGGGCCTTATTGTGTAACGCGCGTGAGCTCGCGAGTAGGTACATTCACCATCTCTTTCTACCCTCAACCTTTGCCGTTTGACAGAAAGGAACGGTGAATGCGATTGTGATTCCAATAAGGCCTCAGACCCCCGAAAAACGGTTGGACTTCGAATGCAGATGGGGTTGGGATGAGGGGTTTCTAAATTCTTTGTTTGGTTTTCAATGAAATCATGTTATTATTGCAGGAACGATATTCAGCGGGATGTTCTGCCTGTGTTTCGGGATTCCACGGTTTGGTGTCCACGACGGTGCCAAGCACAGGATAGGTGAGATTTAGTTAAATTACCATACTAACCCCCCCTCCCAACCTATTATAAAAATAACTAGTAGTACTAAGCTAACCCGCCGAAATATTCCGGAACAATTGAGAGACCCTATAAATCGGTAGGCTTATTGTCTAACTCGCTCACAATCGCCATCGTGTTCATGTTGACAGTTCTTGTATGAATGTCACAGCTAGCTGATTCCGATGCCAATTGTCAGCCCATACATGAACTGTCAAAATGAACACGATGGCGATTGCGATCGAGTTAGACAATAAGCCTACAGGACTACCTATTGCAGCACTATCTAACTGGACTATGTTGCAGGGTCGTTCCTGATCAACCTGCTCGTGGGATGCGGGCAGCTGTTCACGGTGCTCTTCTGCCTGGTGGGCTGGGGCTGGTCCATCTGGTGGGGCGTCATCATGGTCCGCGTGTCGCGTGAGTACCCCGCCAGTTAATGAGGTAGTAAAAGCGATGGAATAGTGCGAAAGAAAGGAGTATTTACACAAAAGATCAACAAATGGGTCGAAGTTTATCCGTAGGAACCCCTAGATTTAAGATAAGATAAGATAAAAGTACCTAGCCCATCATATCAGCTGGGAGATGTTTGACAGGCGTTCCCTAAAGATCTCCGCGACTTCCGTTTTGAGCTACACGCAACCATTGGCTTTCCACCATATACATGCATACATATATCACGTCTTTATCCCTTACGGGGTAAACAGAGCCTAAGGTGACAACACCTTAAGGCCACGTTTAGCATGATTGTGGGCGTGTAGAAAGGGGAATCATAATAGTGATGGGTTTCTAGCCGCATCGCCTATAACATGATTCCTAAGATTTTCGCCTCCCTCGATGGGCTTTTACCATCTGCGCGAGAAGAGAAGCAACTGGTACATTCTGTGGTTTTTCTTTACTCCCAGACCAGAATGGAAGAAACCATTTAGTTACCTACCTACCCCCTATGTGAGTTATGTTTGGCCGCTATGTGTGCGGTATGTCTATCTGTGGCACCATAGCTCTTAAATTGGTGCTTGGGAAGTGTTTTCTGATCAACCTACGGCTAAATTTTTAATCACCACTGAACTGATAATGATGGATTCATGTCTTTCAGGTAAATACCGTAAACTGAAAGCGGAGGCGGCAGCGGAGGAGGCGGAGGCTCCCCCCGTCACGTCCAACAACCACACGGCTCGGGCGTAACAAACGCATTGAAAAAAGAACTGTCTTTGGAAAACGAGTATCGAACACTATTGTACAAGCATGGTAGAAGCTAAAAATACTAACGACATATTATTTCGTAACAGTACCGGCATTATACCCTGAAATTCGATTTTCAAAGTTAGTGTGGTGTCGTTAAGAGGGTGCATACCTACTGAGCTGGCAACGTCGCATTTTTGGTGATTTTTTGCGATTATTTCACAGAAAATGAATGACAGTTTCAAATGTCCGTCTGTAGTGCACTTCGTTTTTAGTGTATTAATGTGTCTAATGCAATGATTGATCATGATGGACTTTTATTTTCTTATTAAACGAGATATAGTATTTTATCCCTTTAATACGAAAATAAAAGTGCATCACGATTAATCATTGCATTAGACACATCAATACACTCAAAACGAAGTGCACTACAGACGGACATTTGAAACTTTCATTCAATTTCTGTGAAATAATCGCAAAAAAACACCAAAAATGCGACGTTGCGAGCTCAGCACGGATGCACCCTCTTAATTTGAGAGCGAGACGGTTGAGATACGAACTTCGAAAATCGAATTTCGGAGCACGGTTTAGAGCGTCGCGTCGAGACCAGTAGCACGAGAGCAGTCGTGTTGCGGTTGGAGATATCTCTAAACAGTTTTACCTAACTATGTCAGTTAAGAGCGTGTTTATTATTAGGCCACTTGGTTGGCTTCTATATATCGATACCACTTATTGATTGTACCTACCTCGAATACTCGAAAATACCTACTAAGATAGGTAAAATAGGTTAAAAGATTGTCAACGTTGTTATGAAGCACTGCAGGTAGCAAGGCAAGTAAGTTATGATTAAAAATCTTGTACGTAACCATCATGGTGAATGTTAAAGCGATAAATGAGCGAGGACCAAAAAGTTACGCACCAGTAAAATTTCCATTAACTTTTTCCATTGTGACATGAAAATGATGACAAATTTTCGTGTCACAATGTAAAAAAACAGTGGAAATTTTAACCCAACTTTAACGCAACTGTGTAACTTTTTGGTCCTCACCCAAATAAGTCAGCATATTACAACACATTACGAGGTAACCTGAAGTTAAAAAAACTCCTAATACGGAACTATTGAAATTATTGTGAATAAATTCTGCTGGTCAGAAACTTTTATAACGAAGTACTAACGGTTTTGTAAAATCAAAACTTCCATTTAAAGTTTTCCGGTCACTTTGTGGCCTTTTTTTAATCTCATTGTAGACAAGCACTCAACGTAATGCCACAAGTGCTGCAAGTATTATACACCCGTAGAATATTTAAGATAGTATTAAAAATTTTTGTATCTGACCAAATTAACGATTTTGAAATACTAAAATTAGGTCTACACATCTCTGTAGCGAGCGTATTACTAACGTAGAGATTTTGAATTATTTTCCTTTATTGTATTGTAACTTTATGTAATGTAACAGTGTATATTTGTAATGTATGAAAATACTGAAAATACTAACCAAGGTTTTGAGAAAAACAGTGAAAAAACACATCATAATCAAATATTTTATATTTAAATAAAAACGAACTACATTAAGGCGATGTAGAAATTGGTATTTACATTGAAAATACGACTTAATTAATTGGCGGCATTGGCGAAAGATGTTTATAAATTATAAAATAAGAGTTCTTCCATTAAATTATTTGAAAGCTTCCACTTCCATATTGGAAAAAAACAATATTTAACCATCATATTTATTATGTAAAATTAATTACAAAACACGATTGATTTTAGATATATTTTCCTCAAGTATCCAAAAACTAAAAATGTTATTTTTACAAGGAATTACTTCTAAAGTTAAGTTTGAATATAATTATAGTCGCTTATGTACAACGAAATATTAATAAAGATTTTAATTTCACTAAATCGTTTTATTAACAAAATTAAAATTAAATGATGTGAAAAAGAGCGTCTAATCAATGGGGACTATCGTTTTTTTTGCTCACCAGTTGGCGCCACTGTTGACTAAGGTCCAGAGGTATAGCTGTCAAATGCCACTCTGAGATCGGCGCCGAAACAAAGTTTTAAATCTTTGAATCTGAACTGGAAAATATCAAAACAATGACAGTATTCCAGGAATTTTAAATTTAAACTTGCTAACAAACAGTATCGTGCAGCTAAATGAACGCAAGGCCGAAATGGCTTCCTTGTTAGTGTTCTAACAGAGCGAGCCGCCCCGTGATTTCTCACGACAGAGCTTTGCTGCTTTCGCAAGACAGAGCAAGACAAGTTTTTATGGTTCAAACAAATGGGACTCCTCAGTCAGTACGAGTACCATCGATATTTATTTCGAAGCTTTCTCATTGATGGACAATCGATTGTTACCCCCTTATTAAAAATCGCTCTGTAGACTTCTGCTAACTTAGCAATCGTTTGTCCTTATCCGTCACTTTTACATTTACCTTTCACAGATAAGGACAAATGATTGCTAAGTTAGCAGAAGACCATAGAGCGTTTATGAATAAGGGGTTAGACTGCACTGCAGTCATCAACATACATTCAATGTAGATTTTTCTCAGGATATGCTATTAACTGTACATTCTGAACTTATTACACTAAGGAATACTAAAAATTACAGCAAAATCATAAAAGCCACTAATTTAAATGTGTCACAAATTGGTTTATATTATAAAACAACCATCCTCTTATCCCTGAACAATTCATAATGCTCCGGCTGCAAACCTTCAACCTTTGTATGATCAAATTTCTCTTTCCTTTTCCAATGCACCTGTTGGATGTGCCTCCGGACAAAGTAAGGTGTATGGAACATCGTATCACACAGCGGACACGGATGTGACTTCTCAGTGTGTCTACGTAGGACATGGAACTTCCGTTCGCTAGCGGAATTCAGACTCATATTACACAATTGACACGGATAGGGCCTTTCTCCTGTATGGAGACGTTTATGCTTAACCAAAGCTGTTGTACTACCAAGCGTATCCCCACAAATATCGCAAATCCTTTTGGACGTCCCCATATGTCTGTCTATATGAGCTTTTAGTTTGCGTTTGTCTAAGAATCGCTTGTTGCAGATGTCACATTGGAATGGCATTATTTTCAAATGGTAACGGTTCATATGAGTCTTAAGTATGAAGCTGTGTCTGGCTGTATAGTCGCAATACTCACACTTGTACTTGTATTTGTGGGATGGATCGATATCAGCCATGTGTGCCGTCACCTTCATATGAGACAAATATTCCTGTCTCGTCAGGAACTTTATGTCACAAAACTGGCACCAATTGTTCTTGTAAGATTCATTGCAGTGGCTCACCGAGACATGCTTTTGTAGTTTGATTTTACCATCAAATTTCATGGGGCAGAGAGGACACGTGTAACACCTCTTTAAAATTATCCTTCTATTCCGAGGCTTCTTCGGCACATCTTCGTGTTTCAAGGTGTGAATAGTGGCTGCCAACTCGCTTTCGAATCTAGCAGGACACATATCGCAGGAGCTGGGTTTGTCTGTGTATATACAACGGTTTTCATGCGATTTGATATCGGTGAAAGGGAACACACCATTGCAATACGAACAGATCTTATATTCTCTGTGAAACGTTTCAAAATGGCTGTAATACTGCTCTGTTAAATGGAACATCTTGCCGCATAGTTCACAGTTATCAGCTAGAGCTTCAGAATGTTTATTATTTACATGAGATATCATAGTGGAAAGGGTATTCGTATTGAAATCGCATTCCAAGCACTTTATTTGGCGACACTTCATCTCTTTTTGTTCTAGAAAGTTTTCAATGAACTTTTCATGTTCGCATGGTCTTGTTTTGCACTTGGGACACTTGGCTGTCCCTTTGATAGGCCTGCCTCGCGGTCTTGCGACAAATTGTTTCATTTTACAGAGATCCGATCGTGCCTTCAAATGGGCTATCAGGAACTTTTTATCACAGAATTCTTTCTGGCAACACTCGCACACATAATTTTTCATGACAATTTGGCGCATAGGCACTCGTTCTATTGGAGCAGGTCTTTCTTTTTTAACAACCATTGTAGGTTCACTTTTCCATTTAAACTTTTCTACATCTACTTTATTAGATTTGTGCTCTTCTAGGACTATTATAGCATTAGCACAAGATATATCTTCTTTCATACAGTTTAATAAGTCAAAGGTTTCAGAGTCCAGCTGAGTGAGATAACTATCAAACTTACTGACATTTTGTCGTGTGGTCTGTATGAAGGTGTATGTTTGGAGCAGCTTGAGTTTACATTCTTCACATATGAATGCGCTGAGGACGATCTTGGAGGCCTGAAACATAAAAATATTACAGTCAATTATAATACACAAAACAGCTACGAAGCGAGCTACAGGGCGCAACACCTCGGTTCACCGAGGACGCTCCAGGAAGTCGTCGGCAACATAAAGGGTCTGCTAGGCTTCCTACTGCTGGCACGAATAGTGCGACAGCCCACCGCGCAAAATAGGCGCAGTTCATAGACGTCGAGTTGCGGAAATTAGCCCGTTACAACATAACATAACATAACATACACAAAACAGCTGCCTGTAACTGTATGTCGGTTGTACAGTCCAGTACCCAGCCATTAAGGTGTCACATCATTCTTCTTGGCCAATTTCGGCTTTGTAGTGTTGTCTCGCTTTAACTTACGCGCCTTACTTAGACGCCAACTGCCCCTTTCCAAAGACCAAAGTGCAATTTTTATGGCTGCGTATGTGACATTTTTTTCTGATATTATATGATATCCAGACATGATACACATAAATAGCTACTAAATAGACACTATGCTGTTGGCACTTATTTTCCTCCACCATTGTTCAGGTTACAATTTAGACAAAGAAACATGAGTTTTTGAGTGACAAGCTTATACTGGAGACCGTGATGATGGTTATCTAACAGAGGCGAAAAACACCAGGAAGTTTTATGGTCGTGGTCGCGCCACAGTACACCAATATTATTGATGAAGAAATTTACCACCTTGTAACGTGACTCTTGCAAAAGCCGTGTTCAGATATCCCCGAATTGAGAACATAGAAGCTAACTAAACTCGCCACAGTAGGCTAACTTAACCTAATTAAAAATTAAGTTAATACTTACCGCATCTTGAAAAACCTCATGTAAAATTTCTTGCAAACTCAAACTATTATCGTCAACTTCCTCGATAAAAGGATACTCCTCCAAATCCCCGAGTAGATCGCCCGTTTCGTAGCATATAGTACAAAATCTCGACGAATTCAGAAGGTTCCTCAATTTAGCCAAAGCAGGTTTCGGTTGGCTACCCACTGTGAACGTTAAATCGTTGAACATTTCCATAACGCGAACGTTTCAATCATTGATGATCACCAGTAAAACGATACAAAACTATATTCGTGTATTTATTTTATTGATTTACACCAAAAAGCACAAAATTGGCGGTCTAATGAAAAGAAAATGTCTGACGTATATAATTTCGTTATCACTTGACAGCGTCAGCGTCTCTTTAGCACGCCACGCGGGCACAGACAACGGAAAAACGGTCAAAACTGACGCGATTTTGTCGTAATTGTCGTAGCCTAAAGTAAAGCTAGAAATTGCAAAAATGTGAATAAAAATAAAATAAATCGGGTGTGTTCTTTGTAAATGAATATAATTGTTAAAATTTCCAAATAAAATCAAATATTTTTGCTGAAGACTTATTATATTTATTTATTTATTTAGTGGCAATACTGTTGTGAGTGTCGTCTCTTTCTAATCTATATGTATAAGAAAACGAGATGACACTACTGTATTACCACTTTTTAATTTCTACTCTTTTTGTCAGACTGTACTACTTACTTACTACTACGTTTTGTCCAAGAGAGGGGCAAGAGTTTTGTCACAACATTGAATGACAAGACATGACATATTTATTTATGACATAAATTCAGTCAGTTTAATGGTTTGGTTTGGTTTGTTTTTGTACTTCTTGCTAATGCCTTGATATTATATATTATCAAAGGAGTACAAAATCTAATTACGGTACTTAGTTAATTAGTATCACAAATTTTGCCATCAACATGGCAACAGCTGTTGGTTTAGTAAATCACGATTTACGCAGACCAAAACCTGTAAAATACTTACAGAAGATTTTGCACAACAGTGTTTTCTGTACTGTTTGTTTGGACATAAACGAGAATTTACTACATTTGAATGATTCCATATTTAAAGGAGACTGGGAAGGCCACGCTCTACCTATAAAGGAGGTCTTAGAGGGATTATTTGACGTAAGTAATATTTGTACTAACAAATCTCAAATGAGTGAAGTGAACCTAAGTAATCGCAAATTTTTTTTTTTCCAGTCCATTGACGTACTCTTCAGTAATTACATCTGCGAGCCATGCAAATCTTCAGTGGCTAGCAGTTACTCCTTCATTAGCAAGACCAAGAGAACTGCAGAAACCTTCACAGAGTACCTCAAACAACTAGACAAAGAAACCGCAGACTTGGCATCACAGATGATTGATAAAGACTGGAAAAATGCCATGATCGTATTAGAGGATCCCTTGAAAACTGTGACAAGCAAACCAAAGAAGAGCATAGCACCGTCGCACATTTGTGATCTGTGCGGGAAGGGTTTCCTTAGAAAAGAGAACTTGATTAAGCATTTAAGACATCACAAAGATAGTTCAGCATGTCCACATTGTATTAACAGGCCGTGCATGCACGAGAAGTATATACTAGCCTTCAATGAACAATCATCCCAGAACATAGAGCAAATTGCTTGTGTAGAATGTGGTGAAAACAAGAAGACACTACCAGATATTATTGCTCATGTGAACAAGGAACACTTGAATATTATAACCAACACATGCGAAGAGTGCGGTACCTCTTTTTACATAGAAAGTCATTACAAAAAACACCTGAAACATCACCATGGTAACAAACACGTGTGCAAGTCATGTTTCCGAACATTTAGAAATGTGAAACAATTGATTACACACATGGAAACTTGTAAGAATACTGTGAAAGCTTTTAAATGCGGCCAATGTCCAGTTTTATCTGAAACGGAACTGATTAATACATTCCACATGTCAACCCATTTAAGTGGTTTCAGAGGCAAACAAATGAAACGCAAACCTGACTTCAGACAGAAGGTAAAAAGAATAAAAAGGGTCTACAAATGTTCTGTTTGTGATAAAGTCCTCAAAACGCAGCAAGAGTTACGTGCTCATGTTGGCATGCATGGCAAGAAACCAAACTTGTGTCTTTACTGTAACAAACAGTTTGGTTCTAGACAAGAATATTTAGATCATGTACAGACTGATGAGCATAGGAAAAAGGTGCCATACAACACATTCAAGCACCACTGTTCACATTGTGACTACGCTACGAACACTGTTGCAATGCTCGAGGCACATGTCAACCGTATCCATTTGAACGTAAGACCATTTCAATGTGCGCGATGTCCAAATTCTTACTTTGACGAGAAGCAGCTGAGAAATCATATGCGAATTCATACGGGTCAGGTTAAACAGAAGGTGTGTGATATTTGTGGAGCACACTTAGCAGGGCCAACGGCTCTGAAGAAGCATAGAAGAATACATACGGGTGAGAGGCCTTATCCGTGCCCGTATTGTGATACAAAAGCTACATGTGCTACTACATTGAAGACACACATCATGCGTAAACACATGGAAGCAACAATAAGCTGTCCACTGTGCACTATCAAGTTTCATACGATGACTAATGCACGTGAGCATGTCAAGAAGACTCATTGGAAGAGTAAAGAGAAGTTTGATTACACGAAGTTGAAGGGACTGTCTCCTAAAGATTACGAGTTCTTCAGAGATAGACGAAAAGCTCTTTTGTAATGTTATTAAATTAAATAATGCAAATGTGCCTCAAAATATTTGTTCTGTTTCTGCACTGGCTGAAAAAACATACTAAAATACGACGAATACAATGATCATTTGTCGAACACCACAGGTAGGCAATAGGCGGCCTTATCGCTTCTGAACGATCATTACCAGGCAACCCTAAGAACAGAATGAATAAAAGAATTGAAAAACTCGTTTTTTTTTTTGAGCAATGATTTAAAAACGAGTATACGTCATCACTTTTATTTAATTACAGTTCAATATGCTAATACATATGTATATAAATATTTAGCGTACAGAGATACAGACAATTATCGCTGGTTAATGTAAATTTAAATCATTCCTTCTACACCACCCCACTTGAAGTGAATAAAACAAATACAGCGCCAAAAATATATGAGACCTCAAGAGGACGCCATTTTAATTTTTAAATGGCAACCTTGCTTGGTGTCATTGACTTAGTTCCTATTTTTACCGCAATGTCGCAAGAATCATGTTTGTATTTGGTATATGTAAGAAACTTCTTAATTAAATTTTATTACTTGTTCTTATTCACTTCACCCACTAATGTTATGACATACGTTTTGCATCTATGACAGTTATAACAATAACCTGAGATCTTACAGTTGCTTAATGAATTGGTTTATCATGAACCAAAAACTGGAAGCAAATGGGAACAGCCCGTCAATATGACAAGGTTTCAAGTTTCGAATCCAAAAGACAAAAAGTATCTAAGTTCATTGAGAAATAGCTTTGAAGAAAACTGGGTAAATAAATTTGATGTTTTAATATCAAAATTAAAGTAATTTCGACCAATGGGTAAAATTCAAACCGTATTTGGATGCGTTTAGCTGTTGGACCTGTTTAGCTGACATTGGAAAAAAGTAACTTACGAACCTTGTCACCAAGACATAATTTTAGACAAAAAAGCTTTAAAGCTCACGAAATGATTATCTTTCTACGCATTTCTAAACTCGTTAAGATCGATGTTTAACAATATTCAACATAACATAATCCGCCATATTGTCAGAGCGAGCAACAACTAGTCTACCTGGAGAGCGCGCGAGATAGACTAAGACTACCCGTCTCTTTCTAGAACGAACAGTAAGAACAAGACGGGCAATCATTCTCGTGCGCGACTCGACTAATGCACTCTCGTGCTAGACGTGCTGGCCCGACTAACATAGATACACTGCGACAAACAAAAGTATACATGATTCGATTTTGAAGGCATTCAACGGACTTCCAATCCAACCACAGCGCACCAGAATTCCTAGTCAGGGACTTCGGCTATGTTCGTGTTTCCGAAGTATTACGGATTTTCAGTCCGTATCTTACCGTCTCTGTCACTCTCAAATTAATGAATAGTGCGAGTGGAACGGCACGAAATGAAATACGAAAATCGAATCTCGTAGTAATAAGGCCTTGTCACGACGGTAACTGACCATACGCCGAAATTCGAAGTTCGTTTCATGCCGTTCCGCTCATAGTAATAGTAATTAATTTGAGAGTGAGAGGGACGATATGATACAAACTTCGAAAATCGAATTTCGGAATAGCCCCCCTGTTGTTAAGTTAGCCATGTTTACCGAATAAAGTGGTAGCGACGATCTAGAAAATTACGAAATATGCCTTCAACTCGTTATAAGCCTGACTAGATTGAAGTATGCAGTCGGCCTACGAAAATGCTGAGCACTATTACTTTGTCATACATAAACATAATCATCGCATCAGCAATCCTCTAGTGTTGCGGGTGTCCATGGGTGGTGGTGCTCGCTTACCACCAGGTGACCCACATGCTCGTTTTCCTTTCTTGTCGTATAAAAAAACCACTTAGATTGTCGCATCAATTTGACGTTACAATTTTTTTCTTAAATTTCATATGACAAGGTTCTGGAAACACGAACATTACCGAAGCGCATAACTTGGGTTAGACAACTGTTAATTTCACACAAAATTGATTTCAAATAAATAATTTATAATAGCATACATTAAAACCGTGTCGCCGTCACTCGTAGTGAACTGCTTGATTATTTTAATCAAGCAAAAACAAACCAAATCCCTAAAAAGTAGTCAAAATTATTTCTAAGCTCTCATTCTTGGATCATAATAGACAAATGTTTCCATATACATATCAAAATGAACCGCGTTCTTTCACTGGAACAGCGTCAAAGGCTTTTAATATTAGTAGCTTACATCGTTGCCCTGGTAAAGTTAAACAATTTGTAACGAAGTACCTTTGACAGTTCATTCTAAGTTTTTTTAAGCTCGGCAACACTGGTTTAAAATAATCAAGCGGCCACCCTTAAAACTATACTATTTACAGATTTAAAAAAGCTATTTAATAAGTATGTAACGTGTTCGCGCGAAAATTGTGAAATAAGAACATTAACCCCCTAAAGTTCGTTCATTTTAACATACATACCGTGACGCTCCTTTTCCTTATACATAGGCAAATACTACTTTATGTGTATGTGTACTAATTTTCAGTGTCATTTAGAAATTTAAATACTATTTTGTTCCACACACTACAATGCCGACATCTCTTTCGCCTCATCCACATTCATCAATCAATAATAAATTACTAATAATCAATTTTGTTTATTCCTGTGTGAATAAAAATCAATTTTATTACCTGGTACGTCCCTTCGTTGGCAGTACATATTTTAAAATGTAAATAATATTTTTAATAAGATATCTAGTACCAATACAAAATTGTTGACTAGAGTTACTAACGTTAAAACTGCTCAAAATTATTAAAAAAATACCACTGTATTAGGTATTCATAACAAAAGGTAAGAGATGACAATTTTTTTTTTAACTAAGCGCACTTAACGTTATACTTCATTTAATTTAGAATGAGAAACCTTTCTTACCTAGCAAATAGTACAGGGCAATAGTTTGGCAGCCGCAAAATAAAATTGTTTTAATGTCACTTTATTTGCGTGTCGTCAAGTCAATTGTTACTCTAGTACAAATTGTAAAGAGATTACAGTTCACGAACCGCAATATAATGTTGTTGTAGTTTCTCATTCTAAATTAAATGAAGTATAGTGCACTTCAGCTAGTGGGATTTAAGAGGTTAAAGTCCTTATTTAACACATCGCATGAACGCGTGTATCCCGCAGCCACTAGGCTATCAAGCTGTGTACAAACATACAGAATTATATTTTAATCAGTTCACGAATGTTATGTCATTCATTCACTTATATGTACTTCCGGAACTTAAATCACGCAATATATAAATACGAGTTGTATTACAATAACTCAGGAATAATTGAGTTATAGTCTATTTATTTTAGCTAGATACCAAAATGACATTACCTGTGTTGCCTGTTTTTTGCATTTCAAAAATAGTGATGTACCACCACTATCGAAAGTTAACGATAAATTAAATTTAGTATAGATTTTTGTATGTATAAGCTATTATAATAAACTAATGAACTAAATGAATGAATTAAATTTGCTTAATTATGATACAATCGTATTTTTTATATAAATAACATGACCAAACCTCTTGTATTCAGACCAAAAACATTGTCGATGGTTTCGAGTACACCACTAAACAATAAAAGCTGGTATCATTATTTCACAATTTGACATTTGCAATAAAATAAATAGACTATAGTTTGTTACACGATCTATGGCACGATGCCCGTCTCGTTCGACTAGTCGTGATTAAGAATCATCAAATTTAATTATTTATTTCGTAAAAAATAAACGAAAAATAGGTAAAATTGTTCTATTGACCTTTTCGCCGCCATTCACTTGATTTGAAGTCGGAACATGCGTGACAAGCACCTGCACTTTACAAGATAAAGTTCAGTTGCGAGTGACACAAGTGATGCTTGGCGGTGAAACGGTTAACGATACCGAATCACATATGTCCGTAACCGATTAAAAATATCTGCTTGTAACAGAATCACAGCAACACGACTCAGCAAAATATATAGCACTGCATTTAACCGGGAGCGGATCAGAATATATAAAGTTTAAAATGTATAATGGGTTAAAATGCATAATAGTTCAAAATGTATAATGCCATTTTCTGCGAAACTATTAGGTATATGATTTTTTTTTATAGCGTAATCTATAGGTTGGTTTAGGTTAGGTTAGGTTTAGTTTATTAAAAATCTGTTAATTCGCAATTTTCAGAATAAATACATACATACATATCGTCACGCCTCTTCCCCACAGGGGTAGGCAGAGACTACTTTGTTCCACTTGCTACGATCCTGACATACCTCTTTCGCTTCATCCACATTCATCAATCTCTTCATACGTGCTCGTCGGTTTCGGGTATTCTGAATAAATCGCATTATATATTTTGAACCATTATGTATTTTAACCCATTATACATTTTAAACTTTATGGATTTTAATACGTACCCCATTTAACCTTTTCGCCCGCACATCAAATACAAGAGACGTCTCCCACACGCCCGACTACTTTATTGCGATGCCTAAGTTGAACCTAAAGTCAATTGAACGAAGGTTGCTTTTGCACTGAAGTAATGGACGTATGTACAGGTTGTCGGCGTCCAACCTGAGCCCTATTTTATAAAGTTACAATTTACAAGCGGAAGTCTCTTTCTGACCCTATGTGTTAGATAGAGACTTCCGCTTGTAAATTATACCTTGTAGCTTTATAAAATAGGGCCCTGCCATGCTTATACAGGGTGTATCAGATAGCCTCTAACAATAATCAACTGGGGTATATAACCATAGCTACAGAAGCTAAAACAAATATTTTAAAAAAAATTGGAGTAATTTTTTTTTTATATTTTCTTAGGAATGGTAGTATTAACTGCAATAATTCCTATAGAAAAAATAAAAAAAAATTTACTCCAATTTTTTTTTAATATTTTTTTTAGCTTCTATAGCTATGGTTATATACCCCAGTTGATTATTGTTAGGGGCTATCTGATACACCCTGTATATGAGTAGTTGGCGTCGAAATGGTTAAATACTACCTTGCATTGCCACAGCGTCAAATGCCATACATTTAGCTAGCTTTCACTTGTGATAGCCTAATATGTCGACCGCGGGAGTATTGCAGACAGTGACAGAGTCACAACGCCCGATAGCACCTTACTTGACTAAAGTTAAGCTACGAACGGAGCACGGCACGTTATGCTAGACGGCTTTCTGATCCACTTCCAAATTCAAATTTCGAATCATATTGTCCCTCTTACTGTAATCCAACGTTACGAGTGAGAGCGAGAAGGCACGACTCAAACTTGTTATTTGGGAGTAAAAAAACAGTTGTATGTGTTTTACAATCTTGATAATAATGATACGGCAACTTTAGGTGTGTTATGTGACAATTTTAACTTGAAAACAACCCTAGTCGACTTGAAACGCAAATAAAATTATAATTACTGAAATCCCCCTTTTTTATCCCCCACTCTGTTAAATTATGTCTAGGGTATGCTTCTTTAGGCTCTGTCTATCCCTCCCCCTCCCCCTCTTACGGGGTGGACAGAGCCTAAGGTAACAAGACCTAAAGGCCACGTTTAGCAGGATTGTGGGCGTATAGGTAAAAAAAGGGGGAATCAAAATAGTGATGGGTTGCTAGCCGCATCGCCTATGACATGCAAAGGACGTTTAAAAGCCAAAATTGCCACGCGATACATAAAAGTTATGTTTCAAATTATTGCTGCTATATAAAATTATACACAGACCTACACGATTTCATAAACAATCTAGATATCTAGTTAAAAAGTGAGTTTCCAACAAAATATTGAGTTTTAAATTTTCTAACCGGACGTTTTTTCGTACCTTAAATTGTATGACTATGATTTAAAATTGATTTCGAATAAGATTATGTATCATTCCGCTATCAGTAACAGTGCGATTTAGACTGTATTTCGTGTAAACTACGTGTGATTTTAATTCGCAGATCGTTATAGTTATGCATTATTAAGTATAGTACTATAGTAGTGCCAGCGTAAAATTTTCGGAAATAAAATTAGGCCAAAAATAAAACCTCTATGCAAAGCCTCCTTCCACGAATAAATTATCATTTTAACTAAAATAATATTTACATTAAAAAAATATCGTTACAAAAACTATCTAAAAAAATAAAAATACCGCCGCACCGCTCATTTGTCTATGGCAAATTGTACTTATTTATCACCTTTAAAACTGGATTAGGAAACGATTTAAATAACTTATTAAATTAAGTTAGTATTATACAATGCTAAAAAGGATTCCCCTCTAGTCCTCAAATAATATGACCTAATATACCGTTCGCCTAATTATCAATTGACCTAAAGATTTATTCGCCAAAACCAACCAAGTTTTACACTTTTCACAAATGATAATTTGAAGAGTGCACGATTTCAGCAAAGGCTATTTTTATGACAAATGAAGATTAGCGCAAACGATACATTATGTCAAACGTCATTAGGGCAAGTGAGAGGACCACTACAAATGATTAAATAAATAAATTATAAGGGAGCGAAACAGGACTCTTTGGTATATCCATACCAAAATATAAATTATGCTAGCAAGCCATTAAATATTTATACATAGTTTTTAACCGAATTCTAGCTCATATTCGGTGAACCGGCCGCGAGCTCGTCCACACTTACACAGTGACTTAGCGCGAAAAGAACTTTACAAAATCCTAAAACAATTTATAGATGATAGAAATTTTCAATTTCTTCATACACATGAGCACAGGTGAAAAACTTAAAAAACTTAAATGACCTTTTGTATGTGTGAGTAAAGGTGCGACCACACCGCCGCTTAAAAAACGGTGAGAAAACGTGACGCATACGACACGTCACTGCGTTTACGCGGCGGTTTGGTCGCACCCTAATGCGTGCGAATAGACGAATTGACGTTCCAAATTAGAAAAGCGACTTAAGTCCCATATATCAGCTCTGTACACTACAACATAAAACAGGTAACAGGGACCTTAACATGACGTCTTAATGCGATTCAGTTTAGGTTCGCTCGCTGTCAGATTCATACTAAAAATGACAGCTACAACTTGTAATGAGTCGGAATTAGCACGTCATTAAAGCCCCAGGTCATTTACTTAATTTATTTAGTTTTTCATCTAAAATCATTTAACGTTTTTCCAAATCAACGCTTAAACGTCGATTTTTCCAGTAGATAGTAAATAAAATAAATATTTTGGGACAAATTACACCAATTGACCCAGTCCCAAACTAAGCAGAGCTTGTGCTATGGGTACCAGGCAACATGGCATGGTATGTGGGTATGTTTGCGTATTTCGTATAAAAAATTTCTACCACCTACAAATTTTAGGCAACATGCTAAAAATAGGCAAAAATAATTACAATGAACAATTACTAGTGAGTATTACGCGTCTTAAGGCTTTAAGCTATTTCATAAAAAGCGTTGCGTATAGTGAATAAAGCTTTCCCGCGACATTTCGTTGAATCCCATCCGGTTTTCAACTTTAATAACATTCGAATAAGGTTCTTTTTTATTTAAACCAATTTAACCTGACAACTGCATTGTATACACAACTTTAACAACACGTTATTAGAGTTGAAAACCGGATAGGATTCAACGAAATGTCATCGGAAATTTAGTCGCTACACCTGTACATCACATACAAACGATTTGGAAATGACAAAACGTCAAATTTTCATAACTTTTCAGGGCGATTGTTGTAATTAAACTTTAAAAATTGCATTGACTGTATGTAGGTTTTATCTTAGGCTCTATCTACCCTGTAAGGGCTAAAGACGTGATTAATATATACATACACAAATCACGTCTTTGTTCCTTACGGGGTAGACAGAGCGTAAGACCTACAAGGCCACGTTTAGCAAGATTGTGGGCATATAGATAGAAAATAGAATCAATGATTCCCATGATATTCGCCCATTTCCTCTATGGGATTAATATGAATGTATTCTATACAATTTAATCACAAAAACCGCCCAGTCCGAATAATAGTCAACTTTTAAAATCACACCTTAAACATTACTAATCTAATGGACTGTCAGAGACCGTGTTCTTAACAGACTTAGTTGCGTCTCTTTTATACAATCTAAATTAGAGAAAGACAAAAAACTGTCTCAAACGACAGGCTCTATGAGCGAGCAAAAACAAGCAAAGCACACATCAATAAACTATCAACATAACAAGAAATGTTGCCATTCGTAAAAACCGTATTTTTTGACTACATTGCTTGCTTGCTCTCATTTTCGACTCAATCAAGTCTAGCAATCAATGTACAGTCAACCAAATGGAACCCTGACCTTATCGCAATAAGCGATCGACTTGATATTTGCGTATGTCAGTGTCAAATTACTCCCTTCATCGTGAAAAGGTTCTTCAGTGGTTTACGGTCCCGCTTGTCCGATTGTACCATCAGCCAAATATGTGGTCTACCACCCTAAGGATAAAATTCTTTTCCACGACACAATATAAGAACGTCGATAAGACAGGCTGTCAGCTTGAAAGTTCGACTTTAGCGACATTTTCATTTGATAGGAAGTTGGATGAAAAGCGGTAGACCACTTATTTGGGCGACCGTACCACTCACCAACTTTAGCTTTCACTCCTCATCGAGCCATCAACAGCCACGGCAAATTAATATCAAAATATAACTACATACATTTTAAAACGTCTTGAGTCGATTTACACAAAATTTAACTGTTACAGACATGTGACAATGCCAATTTAGACAACAATGTAGTGAAAAAACAAAAACATAGGCACAACTCAATCCTGCACTCCAGGCTTACCCTGCCTTGTTTTAACCAACTCATTGACTTACGATAAACAACTAGACTCCCAATCACGCTCAAAAACTGTCGGAAGCAAAAGTCTGCACGACGCGTCTACTGTGCAGAGTTTTGGTTCAGTCGTGTTTCGACCGCGCTTCGATAACAATGTACATGTCTCTTTCGCACCGTAAACTCAAACGCTTGAGAACAAGAGACAGACAGGTTTCCAGCGCGTGACGTCGTATTATTACTTCTCACGATCGTATGCAATTGACATTAAACATTACTGCCACGAAATAAGGTGTTAATTTGAACGAATATGTTAATGTTATCTGTGTAAGTTGATGTGTTGACACACACAATACATAGACAACGCCGCTCGGACGTTTCTTGAGGCACTTTTGTTTGCGATTGGGAGTCTAGTTGTTTCTCGTAAGTCAATGAACCTACTAGTCAAATCAAAACTTGTCTGAAGTTTCAATTCTTTATTCCAATAAAGAATTTTAATACCAGACATCCTTTTTGTGTTGCCAATGCATTTATTATTCGATGCTCTCGTTCTATCGTATGGCATCGTCTTTTTCTAACATCCGTTACGGCTACAGTCGACGGCGGTTTAAAACCGCGACATTAAAAATAATAAGTCACAAAAACGCAGTGTATTTAGAACCTTATTCACTGCAGGATACAGTTGTTTTTTCTTTGAATTTCGACTGTGGACAAGTTTCGCTGTATCGCGTCGTCGTCTGCTATCCTGTATAACGAGAAATTATAACAAATATATTATCCTACACAAATAAAAAAAAAATGAAGTAAGTTTTTATCAATTTTCATCTTTAACAAGCACTCACGCTTTCTCTTGTTCGTCCATCTCCTGTACCAGCCTGTCCCGCTCGTTGACAGCAGCCAGCAACTCCTGTAAAAGTTAAATCTACATAAAGATACGTATAAAGATACTGTGAATTTGCCGTTAAAACTCTATGTCGAAAAAATAATTTGCTGCATGCGTGCCCTAGACGTAAAGATAAAGACTGAATTCTGGCAATTTTCATCTCATCATATCTCGTCCCATCATATCCCAGCCCATCCTATCTTATCCCATCACAGCTCATCACACTCAACCCCACCCTACCTCACCCCAACTCATCCCATCCCATCCCACCCTATCCTATCTCAACTCATTCCATCCTATCTCACCCCAACTCATCCCATCCCACCCTATCTTATCTCAAGTCATTCCTTCCTATCTCACCCCAACTCATCCCATCCCACCCTATCCTATCTCAACTCATTCCATCCTATCCTATCCCAACTCATCACACCCCCATCCCACCCTATCCTATCCCAACTCATCCCATCTTATCCTATCCCAACTCATTCCACCCCACCCCACCGTATCCTATCTCATCCCACATCTCGCCATTTAGCAGTAACCTGCAGCAGGAGCCTCTCGCGACGCTTCTGGCCGTCGGCCTTGCGCCACTCCTCGACGCCGAGGCTGAGGCGCAGCTCCCTCGCCAGCAGCTCGCAGCGCCGGCTCAGGTCCTCCTCCTGCTCCCTGTAACCAATTAACAATGCAGGTGCTAGAAGGGCCTATGCGGGGAGTTTCGTAGCCAGGTGCAAAGCTTTAAGGGGCTGATAGCTGAGGTATTTTTGAACATTTTTAGCCATACGTCTTAGCCGAAATTTGTTTTCTTTTTTTCAAAATGAAAATTTAAAAATTTTATGACAATACGCATAATTTGATAGAAACGAGTTAATATTGCACCAATGAGCGTTAATTTGTAAACAAAATCTTTTATTTCGGATAGTTTAATGTGTATTGAACCAAATGAAATCATTTTTTAGTGTCTGCCTTGCCACAGAAACAAAATGGAGGCATTCGAAATTACTAAAAATGTCTTATTTTGGAACAGTTTCTGTGCCATAAAAAAAAACCTGGAAATGTTCAAACATTTTTAAAAACATGGCTGTTTATTGCTCTTTCTTTTAAGGTAAGGTAAGTAAGTAGTGCCTGGAATAACGGAAAACATAGTTCACTTCCGGATACCAGCACCAAATTTTTATATGTTACTAGGCATATCATCTGAACTCCAAAACTGCCGGGAGACAGTTTCTGAGGTGTCAGGGTCACCAGTTATGACGTCATCAAATTGACCGCCGCCGCGTTGTGAAAAATTCAAATTACACCCAACATATGCAACGCACGTATACATGTGGGGTATCACGTGAAAGCTAATTAAATAGACTATATTTGTGCCTTGAACTGTAATTGCATTAATGTTACCGTTTAAGAGCTATTAATAGAAAAATGATAATCTTGGAAAAATATTACGGACTTTTATTTCTTGCACCAAAACTAAAGACTCCAGACTAAAATAATGTACTATAATAATGAAAACAAATTATTAGGCTTTACAATACAATTCAAAGTTTTAAAATCGGCTATGAAATGTCGAAGTTATGGTCAAAAACTTGACGACGCTGCAGTGTCTAAAATTACGAAAAAAAACATTTTTTTCCGGAAACCAGCACCAATTTTTTATATGTTATTAGGCATATCATCTGGACCTCAAAACTGCCGGGAGACGGTTTCTGAGGTGTCAGGGTCACCAGTTATGACGTCATCAAATTGGCCGCCAACGCGTTTTGTAAAATTCAAATTACACCCAACTTATGCAACGCACGTATACATGTGGGGTATCACGTGAAAGGATATTAAATTTGCTGCATTGTTTTCTTTAAATGTAACTGCGTAAATATGAAAACAACAAAAATAAAGAATAAATAAGCCAAATTACAAAAAAATATTGCATATTTATTTTTATAGCCAGAGAACCATTTGTATTGGAGAGAAAAATATAGAGTACAAATAATTCTACGTTATTCTTCTATGGTATAAAATTTAAATCATCACAATCAGGTAAAAAAAGACATAGCTATGCCAGTTTAAAATAAAGCGCGGCGGATGCCATATATTCAAACGACGTCGCCGGCGCGTTTTAAAAGATTTAAATTAGACAAATTACGCAGTGTATATGCATGTATGGGGCATGAAATGAAAGGATATTAAAATTTGCTGCATTGTATTCATTGATTATAACTGCGTAAATATGTAAACAACAAAAATATTAGAACAAATAGACAAATTAAAGAAAAAAATGCATGTTTATTTTTATAGCCAGAGAACCATTTATGTTGGAGAAAAAAATATATGGTACAAATAATTCTACGTTATTCCTCTTTAGTATAAAATTTTAATCATCACAATCGGTTATAAAAAGACATAGCTATGCTGGTTTAAAGATAATTCGGCGGCCGCCACAAACAACGTGACATGTCGCGTTATGCTTATAATGTATATGCCCATGCCAACTGGTGTTTCAAGGTATTTTTGATGAATTCAATTATTATGTAGCCTCATAAAGGGTAATTTTAAATTATATTTTTTTTTTACTATAAATGTAAATATAAATAAATATATACTTACGCACTTTGGATTTATATACCTATACCTCCTTCTTCGAACAATTAGTATACTTACTACTACTACTATTTAGGTAATTAATATGATAATTATAATAAAATAACCAATTGTAACGTCTCGGTGCCGAAAATTAATAACTTACCTATTACATTACAATTCATCGTCAGTCATTGTTACTAGGCACATAAATACACCACCACCGAATCATTCACGCGTCAAATTTTGGAGCAGACTAAAATTCGAAGTGAAAATATGTAGGTATCTACAGTTTTCAGCGATGGCGGCAATTTCGCGCGCTTTAAGTTTTTACCCTTAACTTCGACATTTCATATCCGATTTTCAAACTTAAAATTGTAACGTAAAGCTTAATAAATTTTTTTCATTATTGTAGTACATTATTTTAGTCTGGAGTCTTTAGTTTTGATGCAAGAAATAAAAGTGCGTAATACGTTTTCCATGATTATCATTTTTCTATTAATAGCTCTTAAACGGTAACATTAATGCAATTACAGTTCAGAGAACAAATATAGTCTATTTAACTAGCTTTCACGTGATACCCCACGTGTATACGTGCGCTGCATAAGTTGGGTGTAATTTGAATTTTTCAAAACGCGGCGGCGGCCAATTTGATGACGTCATAACTGGTGACCCTGACGCCTCAGAAACTGTCTCCCGGCAGTTTCAGGGTCCAGATGATATGCCTAGTAACATATAAAAAATTGGTGCTGGTTTCCGGAAGAAAAACTTTTTTTTCGTAATTTTAGACGCTGCAGCGTCGTCAAGTTTTTGACCATAACTTCGATATTTCATATCCGATTTTCAAACTGTGAATTGTTATGTAAAGCTAAATAATTTGTTTTTATTACTGTAGTACATTATTTTAGTCTGGAGTCTTTAGTTTTGGTGCAAGAAATAAAAGTCCGTAATATTTTTCCAAGATTATCATTTTTCTATTAATAGCTCTTAAACATCAACATTAATGCAATTGCAGTTCAGAGCACAAATATAGTATATTGAACTAGCTTTCATTTGATACCCCACATGTATACGTGCGTTGTGTAAGTTGAGTGTAATTTGAATTTTTCAAAACGCGGCGGCGGTCAATTTGATGACGTCATAACTGGTGACCCTGACACCTCAGAAACTGTCTCCCGGCAGTTTTGGGGTCCAGATGATATGCCTAGTAACCTATAAAAATTTGGTGCTGGTATCCGGAAGTGAAATGTTCTCACCCTTTTCGGACGTAAGGCCAGGCGCTAAAGGGTAAGGTATGAGTGATAACTCATTCACATTGCTTGCTAAATCTGAGATAAAAAGTAAAAAAAGGGTAAAGGAGAAGGGCCCCGAGATTTGCATTGCCTAGGGGCCCTGATAGGGTCAATCCGACCCTGATCAAGTATTTTGAAAATTTAGTTTTTTTTTTTGTAATACTCACAGTATATTGAGTTGCATCTGCCGCCGCAAGAGGGCGTTCTTCTTGTTGACCAGGTTGAACCACTGCGACATCAGCCTGTCCTCCTCCTGCGAACACGCGACGGTTACACCAGGGCCCTATTTTATAAAGCTACAAGTAACAATTTACAAGCGGAAGTCTCTATCTAACACATAGGGTCAGAAAGAGACTTCCGCTTGTAAATTGTAACTTTATAAAATAGGGCCCAGGCTGTGGTACGGACGACAATATCAGTCATATACGGGTTAGAAATTTGCCGAACATGTATTTTTGCTATAGTTCTAGGGAGTGCCTAGATCAATTGCCCAAACTTATTTTTTCCGCGTAGCAAAATCACACGGCGGCCACGACGTACAAAATCCGCGTTCTGAAATGAACACAGGCACGACGTCGTCTGTACACGCGTCAATGTGTGCGTAAGATACACAGGGCTGTCTATCGCAAAAACCTAGTACTATAAGTACTACTAATGACATAAATATAGGTACTTATATGAAGATATGGCTTAGATGTGTGCAAATAAATGTACTTAATCGTTATCTATTTATTTAAACTTACTTAAAATGTGTCTGTCTGTGTATTTAAGCATTATTATTTTCAATTGTACAATAGATGTACGACAACATACTTAAGCGAATGATTATGTAGTTATTTCATGTATTAATTGCGATAATTTCAGAAAGCATTAATTTTCAAATGTTTTATAAAATGAAGTAGGTAGGGTAGGTTCCCGAACTGAGTGCCGCGCGGCCGACATACATCGCGTCGTGAACCCTACTAGTTGCCAGCAGCTTTCCGGCAGACTGCGCTTGAGGGGTGGGGTAACTCGAATCGGTGCGGGGCGGAGCGTGGCCATTCTGTACGTTACTACTATTATATATTCTGTGGCAAAATTTCCAGTCGCATTTTTTCACACTAGCATTTGTTTTCGTGGACGTATTTCACCCGCGGAACAAACAAGTTCAGAAACTGATCTACTATAAGAGCGTTAGTATAATAAGACACAACATGTTTTCTAACAAACTACTACTATTGTCCCCTCGCTGATGAGACAGTATAACAACAACAGTTAATCCACGCAAATATTTAAGAATCTAAACAATAAATCAAACATTTTCGCCAGATCAAGCAAAACAACGCATTAAATTGAAATAAAGCCGATTTTCACTACCAATTAATTACAATTGACAACATTTCATATTTCTGAGCCTATAGTTTTAATGGTTCTCTGCATTTTGTTTGAAAATATGAACATGCTGACGGTTAAATTTTTTCGCTAGGGCTTGTATTTAATTTATAATTAATTTATTAATTTGTGCTTATTCTAAAAGGGCGTAACTCCGATACTATCACAGAATAAACACTTATCCCTTTGTCTTTTCTCTATAGAAAAAAAAACTGACGTCAATTTCATATTGTCAATGTCAGGGCCTATTCTCCAATATTCGATTTTCGAGGTTCGCTTCGTGCTGTTCCGCTCATACTAATAGTCATTATCTTGAGAGTGAGAGAGAAGGTATGCAACGAACTTCGAAAATAGAATTTCAGAGTTGCCCCTCTTGTACTTTGAAGTTGTCAAAAATACAAAATCATGATCGCTTATTTTTCTCGTGAAAAAAGCAAAGGCGTTTCACCTATCCTGTGGTAGTTTTGGTAAAACTAGGACATATTTTTAATTAATTTTTATTTTTTATAATAAGCGATATTAAAATTATATAAACATATTGCAGTGATCAGGAGGCAAAATGCTTTCGAACCATATATACATTTTCAGGTGTTTATAAAAATGAAATGTTGTCAATTGTTGAATACAAATGATTGTGCCCCAGTCATGGATGGTGTATGTATTTATCTACATTATTTATGATGTTTATCCGTTGAGTGGTATCCATACTATAAGCTTTGCTTAGTTTGGGACTGGGTCAATTGGTATAATTTGTCCCATGATATTTATTTAATTTTACAGACGGGACTTTAATGGATTGGATGAAGAGTATTGTATTTTAGGAAGGATAGGAAATGGGGTACCGCATTGGAAGGAGGACTGAGACAGGCCATCGCTAGCCGGCGCCACTTGCGCTGCAAGGAAACGGAAATAGCTACTAAAGTATGGTATTTCCATTCTTACCTGTCCTATTTGGTAAACAAAATTCTAACCTCAATGTGCAAATTTTTGTAAAGAGTAAGGTGTATAATGTTATCAAATAAACCTGAGGTAATATTTTGTACATAATTTTGCTGATATTTTATCACCAATTCCTTTATTTACGACGAAATAGTTAAAAAAATAACAAAAATGAGACGTTTTGAGGTTAGAATTTTGTTTAACAAATATGATAGTTAAGAATGAAGACCTATGTTCAAAGTGAACCGCGTCAAGGGACTAAAATTACGAATCAAACATTTAAATGAAATAATCTTTGTAGACCCCTGTCGAATTTAATCTGAGAGAAATCGTACACCTCAGCAGTAGCGTGCAGAGTAGGCAGAGGTGTGACGTAACACAATTAGTACGCGCTGCCTACCCCGGCGGCTGCCCACCCCAGTGTTTTCCACGTTCTGCGTGACACATTGTCACATTGTTTGTATTTGTCTTGTTTATTTTGCACAATAAAGAGTTTACATACATACATACATACATACACATATCGCTGTTTCTCCAACGTCTCCAGCTCGCTCAGGACTCCCGGCCCTGTTCGCGCTGCCTACCCCGGCGGCTACCTAACCTACCTCAGTGTTGTCTGCGCTCTGCATCACGCACCGCAGCTGCTTCTCGAGCGCCGCCGCCCGCTCGTCGATGGCCGTCTGTTCCTTCTCCAGCGCCTCCAGCTCGCTCTGGATGTAGGAGCCTGTCTCTCGACCCTGAAGATATACGCACGCGGTCATCTCATCATCTCAACATTCTGAGAGGCTGAGTTCACGCGGGCTCAATGCGGATTGGGAACTTTACACACATTATCGCGTGTATTGCCACTAGAGGCGCTAGCGTCGCTTGAGCTCCAATAATATTTACTTTTCACTGGTTGTGGTGGGTTTCGTGACATAAACTATAATTTCTTACATTTACCTGTTGAAAAGTGATCGCCTTCGTAAGATTATCGCAAATATGGATTATTTGGCGATGAATGTGAACGCTTTTTATTCTGGATAAAACGGAACTGCACAACATTGCGGCAGAGCTACTCGATATGATGATTGTTATTTATAAACTTAAACTTAATGAGCTTCAAGATTTAAAACTTTGCTTCGGCGCCGATCTTAGAGTCGCCTTTGACAGCTATACCTCAGGACCTTAGTCAACAGTGGCGCCAACTGGTGAGCAAAAAAAACGATAGACCCCATTGCTTCGCTCGCAGGTTTCCGAAAAGCTCAAGGTAAATTACAAACGAGATTGCACACATAGATGCCGAAAATCGTACCTACTGGTCTGGACTCTGGGAGCAAAGAAAAAACATAGATGGTACCAGTTGCTTCTCTCCCCACGCATGGTAAAAGCCCATCGACGGAATGGGCGAAAATCATGGCTTGCTAGCCACATCACCTATAACATGATTCCTAGGATTGCTACCCATCACTATTTTGATTCCATTTTCCATCTAAACGCCCACAATCTTGCTAAACGTGGCCTTGTCACCTTAGGCTCTGTCCACCCCGTAAGTTATAAAGACGTGATTTGAGTATGCCGAAAAACTGAGAGGTGCGAGCCTGTGTTCAAATGTTGAATGCGGCGATCGACATAGTGTAATCGCTACATTATTTTAGTGACGTTATTTATTACTCGTACCTGTTCAGCATTTTCAACGAGCGCCGTAAACGATTGCAGCGGCGAGCGCCGCCGCGCCCCAGGCTCCGTGCCAGACCCGTCTGGAAATAGGGTTACAATACAATAGTACATTACTACAGAGGCCGGTAAGTAAGAGTTTACCGGCCGGAGACATGAAGACGGCCGAGCGTGAGCGAGGCTGGATATTTGAGATTGGCCACCCCTTTTCCCACCGAATTATGTATAAGTGTATTAGGGCCACTTGCACGGACCAGGGTTGACGACTTAACCCCGTGTTAGACGCTAACCCGGGGCTAAGTAGTGTCAAAGTGTATGGAACTGTCGAACCTAACCCCGAGTTAGCGATTTAATTTTTTAACTCTGGACTGTGCAAGTGGGTTTTAGTGTCGCAACGGTTTATGTGCGCTTGGCTAAAGTGGTGGGGGTGTTTGCGCAGGTGTATACTGTCCTTCAGGGACGCGAGACGCGGGAGCGGGGCGCGGGGGTGGGAAGCGACTGAATGACCCAATAGAATGCATTCGCGCCACGCGGCGCGCTACCTCCCCGCGTCGCGCCTCGCTCCCCCCGCCAAAGAGACCCGAAGAATTAATTCAAGGTCACCGCTCATAAACCGTTTTACAACCGCTACACTTGTACCTACAACTTGGGGACCTTCCCTTTTATAAATGTATTATAAGTTAACCCCCTTATTCATAAACGTTCTATAGGCTTCTGCTAATTTAGTAATCGTTTGTCCCTATCTGTCACTTTCACATTTACCTTTCACAGATAGGGACAAACGATTACTAAATTAGCAGAAGCCTATAGAGCGTTTATCAATAAGGGGGTTAAGTATTTAAATTTATTTTATTACGAAAATACACTCAGCGGCATATTTAGCGGAACACAAAAAAAAGTGTAGGCAACTTTTTTTTTTCTGGTCATTAAGTATGCGTTTTGCTATGTTTTTTTGTGTTCCGCTAAATATGCCGCTCAGTAAGTATATTACTTTCTGCCCAGTTTCTTGCGACGCATTGTTGGCAATGATGGTCTTTCCGAATGCGCTGGTAGTTTCAAAAAGACATGTAAAAAAGCCCTTGGCGGCCTATTTGCAAAATAAACTTTTTGATTTGGATTTTGAATTATTACCTGATCGGTCTGGACTCGCTGATTGCCTGGACCCGGGGCTGGAGTGAGAGCTCTGCGACAGCATGGCCTCTATCTGCTCCACGCCGCCCGCTGGCCCGTTTGCATTGAACATTAGTAAGTCTAGCGGTAATGGAGAAAAAATAAAAAATAAGCAACAAAATAAAATGGTGGGTACTCTTGACCACGTCAAGAGTACCCACCGACGAGCATGTATGAAGAGATTGATGAATGTGGATGAAGCGAAAGAGATCTCAGGATCGTAGCAAGTGGAACAAAGGAGTCTCTGCCTACCCCTGTGGGAAAGAGGCGTGACGGTATGTATGTATGTATAAAACAGTGCGAAACAAAAACTAATTTTTGAACTGAAGGAATTTTTTTGGATCAAGCGTTACTTCGGAGGCCCATTTCAATGATCAAAAAAAAATACAACCGAATAGAGAACCTCCTTTTTTTTTGAAGTCGGTTAAAAATACGCAGGCTGTATTCGGCAGCGTGCTGTGAGCAAATACACTCAGGAACATATTTAGCGGAACACAAAAAAAGTGTATAGTCTGGCAGCTAAACCACTGCAGCCAGATGACACTTCCAAATGTCATTTTACGAAATAATGATACCACATTTATTTCACTAGTGCTCGACTAAGGTGACGTAATGAATGATTTGATTATTGAACGAACGAAATGTTTTATGAATATCACATTCTTAGTTTAGTATATTTTAAATTAAACGCGATACTTTTGATGGGTTCAAGGTTCATATTAATGAACAAAAACCACTTTTGCATTACCACTCCGAACTGCAACCAAACTCAAAACTTTAAAGGCTTGGTCCGCTGATTCGGAATAATTTAAGTTTTTAGTAAAGTACAGAGATAGAAAATAATATTAATGAGATCATAGTTGTTTATTAATGGCAAAATGGAGAATGAGTTGAAAACTGGTAACTGATTTGACATGCTTCCAAATCGCGCTCTTACACTACTACTAACTAGAAAACATACAAAAACCTTATTGAACAAATAATTTTATTAAAATTCGCTTTGAAAATTCGCTATTTCAACATAACTGACGAAAATGAATTTCATTATATCGTTCATTCTTTCATTCACTCACTAAGTCACATCACTATTTAATATTCGCCAAAAACTGACAACACTGAAAGTGTCATCTGGCTGCAGTGATTTATCTGCCAGACTATAGGTAACAATTTTTATCACTTTTTTCTGATCAAGTATTAAGTATGCGTTTTGATAACTTTTTTTTCCGCTAAATACACCCCTTTGCAAAAAAACGGGCACCCGGGCAAACAGGGGCCCGCGGCTAATTCATCAGATGGGGCCCTTCCTCACTATAAAGAAGTGCATCATCTTCCCTTCTCATAAAATATAATTTAGTGCTCCCAAAAGTCAATAACACAATGTATAAAAAAAGTGCTTTCATTTCTGCAATACGAATTTTCAATAAACTTCCATTGGAAATTAAAATGTTGAATCGTAATAAATTTAAAGTAAAGTTGAAAAATTGGCTTATTGACAAAGTTTTCTACAATTTAAATGATTTTTTTAATTACAAAGATGCAATGTGATGTAAGGATTGATATTGTAACACATTATGTATTTATGACTATGTTAGTATTTAGTATGACTTCCTTAAATTGTATGCCTGTTCAGGCCGCTGTTGATACCAATCTGTTCACCCTTATATACCTAACCTACACAGTTAAACAATAAATGATTCTTATTCTTATTCTTATTCTTATGCTCAAGGCCAAGCCAGTTCGGGGCCCCGTGGCATTTTGCCAGCCCTGCCACCCTATAGTTACGTCACTGTTTTCAGTGTCGTTTAGTTTATTTTTTTCATTTGTATGTTGGTTGTACTCACCGGCGGCGATCTCGTCCATGACGGACTGTTTGCTGATGATCTCGACGGTGCCGCGCGGCGACCGCGGACTCGTCGGCGAGGTGGGGCTGCAACCACACACATTACAGGCACGGAGCTGATCGCTGGACGAGTAGTGTTAGCAGACCGAGCGCCAGCGAGGCCGTCTAATACACGACTCCAGGCCAAGATTTTATATAAATGCGGTGCTTTTTTTTCAAAATTTGTGACTAAATAATAAGTTTTATTTTGTACATAGTTGAGAAACCGCCAAAGCATCTATGTCAGTAAAATTTTGCCTTTTTGTATGTAAATTATGTAATTAATTTAATTACCTTATAATACCCGCTCTAGCGTTCGCGATCAGCTTTTTCGCTCGCTCCCGCAGCATTTGCTGTCTCTCTTCCTCGGTCATTGGCTATTGGAATAAAAAACATCAATTAAAACTAGTATTATACAATTTTAATACTTTTATGAAAATTGACAGTAAATAAGAACCTCCTCCTTTTTTGAAGCCGTTCAAAAAGATAAGGGTACAACCCAACAAACACAGATAGCAATACAAAAGTCCACTTTTGGTGTAACACGGAACCTTAAGAGTTAATAAACATTTAATATGGTACAACCGTGAACTTATAGCAGCGCATTACGCTTTTGCCTGTATAATAGCATCATAAAAGCAGGAACGGATACTATTGTTACGCGATCGGTGTAAATGCAGATGTCAAAAATGCCTACTTACAGCCTCTAGCAGCATGGTTCCTTAAGAGAATTTTAGTGGTAGTCAAATATGTTAATTTCTGTATAAAGGCGTAGACTTATACCACTCTAATGCCGCTGCTTAAAAGAGTCACTGTGAACTACTGTACAGCCAACAGTTTTAGAGTGGTGCACACTTAGAGTGATTTAATGCAAAAAGTTACATAGCGGCTCACCTCGACTCTGTTACACAGGTTTTTAGAGTTTTTTTTCAAAGCTGCTTAACGGCGTTTTATTAACCCACATGAACACCAAAGGTGTTGCGAGATCCTCATATAACTCAGAAATGCAGCATTTGGCTGTAAATTGGCTACACACAAATACTTCTATACTGTTTTAGTCTGCATATTAGAATTGTCGTTAGCTATTCTAGGGCACATTGAGCAATATTGGAACTTTTTGCAGCCATGGGAATTAATTCAGGATTAAAACGGTTCACATAGGCTTCTTCCTGAATGTCGCCATTTTGCTGCTACCTTATCCTGAAAAACAATGTTATTGTTTATGTTTTAATCATGATTTCTGCCTTTTTACTTTTTGAATTACACGTTAAAATTACACATATTTTAAAATAGAACAAAAACTTTGCATAATTGTGTGTAAGTCACATAAAAATGTATTTAATAATATTTACTTGTTACTTATTTAACGATATTGATATTTAAAAAAGAGATATTTTCGAGGCGCGTAAAAATTTAGTCACAAAACCATATAGACATTCACAGTAAACATGCATTCCCAGCTATTTTCACAGGCTGTTACAAACTGTACTTACCAAAAATACAATGCTCCCCTAATTTCATACTTCACATCGCGCGGCCATTTCTTTATTTTTCGACACCATTGAATGAATGTCAAATATTCTAACTCGGCTGACAGTCCAAAACATTTTACTAAGGGCATATTTTCAATATTACTCACACGGCTGATGATATTATACAGGTTTATATTAACCAAAAGCGTTATTTAAGAGGATATGTGACCTATCCCTACTCCTTAGCCTGTATAACAGGACACTCGTGTTCTGTTAAACAGCAGATAATCAGCTTTGTTACCTAGAATAATTCCAATATAGTGCTACTATAATTCTTTTAAGTAAAAATGTGAACTCAATTAGAACCAAAGGCTGAATAATTTGTGCCCAAATAAGAGTTATATTGGTGTTAACAGCGCTGTTAACACCATTATACAGCCTCCTTATACAGCTTTTGGTGTTGTGTTACACCAAAAGTGGACTTTTATATTGCTATCTGTGTTTGTTGGGAAGTCTCGTCCGATGACAAATTTTACTTCCCTTTTTACTCTTTATTATTCCTAAACATAACCCCCTTATTCATAAACGCTCTATGGGCTCCTGTCAACTTAGCAATCGCTTGTCCTTATCTGTGTAAAGTAAATGTCAAAGTGACAGATACGGACAAACCATTGCTAAGTTAGCAGAAGCCTACAGAGCGTTTATGAATAATGGGTAAGCACAATACCTTTTGCGGGCTCAGATCTCCATTCCTAATCCCATTCTGTTCCTTCTCGTCTCTCTCTTTAGACTCTTGCCGTTTCTTCTCTTTCGCTCTCGCCTCGCGCTTCGTTGCCTCCAGCAGCTGTCTCGCTCGCTCCTTCAGTTCGTCGTGCCGTGACAACAATTGCTTTAGCCAATCACGTTAAAGCGCGGGCCAATCCAACCAACGACGGCGTAGCGTTTAATGGACCAATCAGAGCGTCCCGTTTTCGTCCAATAGCAAGCGTTTCACACATTTTTAAAGCGATGTCGGTGGGTGATATGTGGATGGGGAAAAATAAGTAGTTTTTAGTCTAATGCACACTAAAAATTTAAAATTAAGCGATTAAGAATGTATGTATTGTTGTGAATTCGCTCCTATGCGCCAGAACAAGCACAGCCAAGGACATAAATATATAAGGTTCATTCATTCTTACGTGTCTTATCGCTTTAGGCTTAAACCACAAAATTTCATAATACCTTATTCACTAATACCCCTAATTTTTAAATTACCATGGGCTCATAATTCCTAAAAATACCTGAAAAGTCAAAATGTCTCTTGTAAAAATTTGATATTTTAGGTATTTTTAGGTATTATGAGCCCATGGTAATTTGAAAATTAGGGGTATTAGTGAATAAGGTATTATGAAATTTTGTTGTTTTAAGCCTAAAGCGTCTTATCATGTAAACAAACAGTTGTCAAAGACATTGTCACACTTTTCTCTTGAATTACACAATAGTTATGTTGTTGTAGGCTTAAAGAAACTCATAAAGTATTAAAATCGACCAAGTAACCACTGCAAACTAACATTTTTAAGAGGGTGCATCCCTACTGAGCTCGCAACGTCCCATTTTTGGTGATTTTTTGCGATTATTTCACAGAAAATGAATGAAAGTATCAAATGTGCGTCTGTAGTGCACTTCATTTTGAGTGTATTAATGTGTCCAGTTCAAACAATTAATCATGATGGACTTTTATTTTCGTATTAAAAGTCCATCACGAAGCGAAATAATCAGTCACGTTTAATGTTTATTTTATCAACATTTCCAATCACTAGTCATTGTCTATTATCACTTTTGATGTTACGTTTGTTTACATGATAAGAGTCGTAAGGATGAATGGACCATATATGTTACCCAGACGTCAAAAACATCTACACACCAATATGCCACAAGCAATAACGTCGGTGACACATATATTTGGCATAACGGCTGTATAGATATTTGTGCCCTCGACTGTTGCCTTAACTCCCACAATTTTGTGACTAACATTTTTTTCAGTCGAACACAAAGCCAACATTACTTGAATATTTCTTAGCAATGCGTTTTATAAGAAATTTTCAAGTCCCAAATGATTTGTTCCCCAAAACTTACCCACAAAATAAAAAATAACAACAACAGAATTCTTTGACGTATTCATAGAAGCACCAAACAAAACAGTAAGCCACAGCGTACAGATGTAAAGTCACTCACCGGTGTGGGCTTCGGTAGCTCCGGCATCGTTTCCTTTATGTGCAGTTTCTCTGTTTCTTGTTTGTCTGTGTCTTGAACTGACAATGGGTCAGATATCGCCGGTTCTATTTTTGGTTTCGGTTCTGGAGGTTCTGTGGATATTTTTAATTATTATTTAGTCTAGGATCAAAAATTCAAACGACAACTGTGGTTAGGGATGATAGTTTGATCAAGTTAATCCTAATAATACAAGATTGTAAACAAAACAACGAACCATTTCCGATGGTGGAATTGAAATTTTACGGAGGTAATGGTTCTAGTATACCTTTCGACCAGGTTGACCTGAGGCATATGTGTTGTATTTTCCTTCATTCCTCCACACTACTTTCAAATTTAAAACACCGCGTCCGAATTCTTACTTTCGTGAGGGAGCTATGATGCGACAAGCAAACACAGATGCGCACGTTGAATAAATATTTCTCGTAATAATTTTCTTTTGATGCTATAGAAGAATAATAACAAAACAAAGAAACACAGTTTGGGGAGTGCCACAATAGAGAGATCTCTCTCCAGGCAGATGTTATGCCTGGGGACCGAAGTCTGAAGGAAGAGAGTTGGATTGTATATATGCATCCGTGTTGAGAAACTTCGTTAGCGCGATGTAGGACGATGTGACAGCTGTCACTAGAGTTGTCACTAGAACTGGCGCTGGCTACTCGTGCGTCGTAGTAGTTATGTAGAGGCCAACTAGGTGGCGCTAGTGTCGCTACAACAGTTACAAAAAGAAACTGCGTCATTTGATCGTCTGACCTGTGTCGCTGAGCGTGCGCGTGTGTGTGCTGTTGGTGAGAGCGGGAGCGGGAGCGGGAGCGGGAGCAGGAGCGGGCGCGGGCGCGGAGAGCGGAGACTCGTCGTCGTCGGAGCCGAAGGGATCCGTCAGCTCCTTGCGCGTCATCAGGCGCGCCGGCCGCGGCGGGGACTACACACAACACACACGATCATTATGTCTAATTAAATAATAATAATTAGGGGGTAATTGGTCTTCTAGCTTCTTTTAGTATTTGTCTATATACTCTGGTTTCTGTTGTCCTGTCAATCGTTCGCTTTAGGCTTAAAACCACAAAATTTCATAATACCTTTTTCACTAATACTATTAGTATTTAATTTTAATTTTAAGCCTAAAGCAATCGTTCGAAGTTTAACTGGAAGAGATCCCTTTAAGGAATAAGTTCGCCTCTGTACATCTGCTTATCTTGTTACTTCTAAAATGACATAGGACAGTTCTTATCCCGGAAAATCACATAGTTCCTGCGTGATAACGATACATATAATATTGATATTTAAAGTACATTTGACCTTATTGCTATTTGCTAAGGAGTAAGGAGTCGGTTAAATACCTTGTCAGGGGTATAACGCTCCTGCGACTGCCGCGAGGGCACGGATACTTGAGATTCTTGTGACCTGAAAACAAGAACATATCATCAAAATGAGACAAAAATGTTTAAAAAAAAGCGACGGGTAGCGCTCCGGGAGTGCCGGCAGAAGTGAAAACAGCAGCTTAGATTAGATTTTAATGTTGTAACCTCCATGACGCTCAAGACGCGTACCATACTACTTCATTTAATTTAGGATGAGAAACCACAACAACATTATATAGCGCTTCGTGAACTGTAATCTCTTAACAATTTGTACTAGAGTAACAATTGATGATACGCAAATAAAGTGTCATTAAAACAATTTTATTTTGCTGCTGCCAAACTATTGCACTGTACTATTTGCTAGGTAAGAAATAGTTGACCAGACGCAATATAATGCTATTGTGGTTTCTCAATCTAAATTAAATGAAGTATAGCCGCTTAAAAAAAACGTAACTATTATCTATGACAGACCTCTAACAATGTGCTGATGCCCTAGTACTTTTGCTCCACGACTAAAAAAAAACACTTCAAAAATCAAACGCGATTCATTCGTATTTCAAAATAAGCTCTTAGAGGATCCTGGTAGGTACTGAAACTTTCCCTCCCTCTTACGTCTGACGCGAGTTTATCATTTTTTACCCATCCCAAAAAGTGCTCAACGCCGCTAAAGAAGTTTTCACTTCAAAAAAAGGCTCTGTCTACCCCATAAGGGATAAAAGCGTGATGAACGTGTCTCACCCGGGGCGCGGGCGGCCCTCCATGTTGCGGGACCTGCGCGTGGCGACCTCGCGGCTGAACAGCTCGCGCGGCAGCGAGCCGTCCGTGTCGTGCCGGCCCACCAAGTACGACGACTCTGTCTCGTCGTTGCCTGAGGGCGCGGGGATGCTATCACTGACTTTGTAGATGCTGATTTTTCACCAACTCGACAATAATTGACAATATTTCAAATTTCTTTATATTCATAAATCAAAAACCATATCGAGAGAAACACTTGTAGAACACAAAAAAAAAAAAAATTCATCTCTCATACTCGGAAAGTGCGGCAAATCATATCTGGCATACGGGAGGATAACTATTATTTTCTTCCCAAGGGTAGATATGAATTAAAAAAAAATAAAGGCATTGACTGTCAATGAAACACATACGCATTCAGCCAAGCATTACAGCATATCCATGTTTTTTTCTTAATTAAGTAGGTAATAATGATTATAAATTTTATAACGCTATTTAGTCAAATATTATTTTTATTAATTTATTTACATTGCCCAGCAGTGGGACACGAAATAGGCTATTTAGATTAGATTAGATAGATTTACATTACTTTATTTTTATACATACGTAGATTTAATGCTGTTTTAGAAAAAAAAAAGAAAAAATACATTGTAAATGACAATGGTATTCTTTATTCCGCTTAACTCGTGGTTCAACTGACTAAAATACCTACTTTATCTACAGTTTTTCTCTAATCATTATATAAAACATTTTAAATGTTGTTTATGGGTAAATATTGAAATAATTGACAATAACCACATTGACCTATTGTTTTAAAAAAAACTTGATTTGCTGCCAATGCAACTAGTTTAGAAAAAGCGAGCTCGAATTTGGCGCGAAAGCATTCTTCATTTGGTAAAACTACATCAAAATATAAATAAAAAATGAGTAAATATTCCTGGAAAAACGTGACGTTTTCCTTTATGAACTGTACAAATGTCTGAATTAATTATAGTTAATTTTTTATTTAATACATTTTTTCTCATATACTTCCTTATGAATATTTTTTTTACTTTCCTTGTAGTCGAAATGAAAAGTAGAGTGTTTAACTCGGGAAAAACACCAATATCACACTCGAAATATTGGCACCCTCGCATGCTCGGGTGCCAAGTTACCTCGTGTGATATTGGTTCTTTTCCTCCCTTGTTGAACAATCTACTATTTTGGATTTTTTCGTACAGTATTTTTTGGAAAAATTAGCAAAATATGTAAAACGGGAAATGACGTCCAGCGGCCGGTCCAATACTGCCATTATAAAAAACCTTGTCTTCCGGGTTTCCCTTTGACATTTACAGCTTTCACAACACAACACTACTGACAGCTGACGGTTAATTCATTCGCACACCACTCGGCTTTGTTGCCATCGGGAACACTAGATAGCTGTTTACCGGGCAATAATGATAATATTTTTGCAAGTTTTGTTTGAGTTTGTCAGCTCGTTTTGACGATCATCGACATTGACAACTGCATTCACTGTCAAACTATATAAGCACAGGTTTTGTCGGTCAATTAATGTAATTATATCAACGTTTTTTTTAAGTGTACGAAACAAAGCAGTGACGTCATTTCGCTAATACCTGACGTTTGTTACTTACGTCCTATCTGCTTGAGCAACGATTTAAATGGATTTTTCCACGGAAATACAAGATTTCACGAACATAACAAAAAAAAGGTGTCTTAAAATTGAGCGCTCTTTCCAGCCAGACAATAAAAAGTAGCACATAAAAAATTGAAATATTGTCAATTGTCGGTGACCATCGACAATTCGAAATGCAATGCGTATTCAATAATGAAGCAAACCGGCGAAGATTCTCGTCGAGTTTGTAATGTAAAGAGAATTAATTGTCACTTGTCACCGACTATTGTCGAGATGGTGAAATGGGGGCCAGTAGGCTTATTGTCTAACTCGCAATCGCCATCGTGTTCATTTTGACCGTTCAAGTATGGGCTGACAATTGGCATCGGAATCAGCTAGCTATCACATTCATACAAGAAATGTCAAAATGAACACGATGGCGATTGCGAGCGAGTTAGGCAATAAGCCTACAGGTTGTCAATAGTAAGTAAATGCTTTATTGTACAAATATAAAGAAACGGACACAAATCTACTACTACTACTAGCCAAAGTTACGGAGCATTCACATAATAGGTTTGAACAGATCCTCAATTTGTATTCAGAAAGGCTACCACGGATAGTCTGTGTGTACCAAGCCAAGGACATCCGAATTGCTTTCCCCCGTGGCAGACGATTGGCGTGGGTTTTTTTGAATACAACAAAAGCTTTCGATAATGTAGATCTTCTAATACTGAAGAGGAATCGCTCAATCTGAGTCACTTAATGAGGACTGTCAACATTATAAGCAATGCGATCATGGATCGATCCACACTTGTACGTCAAAATGGAATTTTACCATTTTCTTACTTCGTTTGGAAGGGTGTTCCACAAGGAACTGTGCTTGGCCTTTAACTCTACAGTTTATAAATAAACTATTATACTCGACAATTCTGTTGATTGCTTTTGCGAAATTCTCAATGCGCGGACAATCTCTATTAGATTTTTTAAACCCCTAAACTCTTTTCCCCCTTAAGTCTTCTGTCATGACATGACATGCATGACATGACAGTATTGAGTCTACTAGGTTTTCACTATTATTGGCCTTTTTTTGGGGGTATAATAATTTTTTTGCCAAAACCAACCTATACTTAATTTTTTGGATTGAATTGAAATGTTTTATTTATGTATTTAACTCACCAAGTTGTTCGACTTGCAACTCGTTGCCGGTGAAGTGTGCCCGCAGTTGGAATAGATACGTCATTATCTGAAACAAATATAATTGGTAACAAGTGGTTGGAAAAAAAAAATACAAGCTCTTTTTGCTGACTGCATTTTGTTGATTCTACTTGCATTGCCATCTCTGAACTCAAATTTCGAGCCAATCCGACAACTGACAACGACAATCGAATCAATATCAAATAAAAGAAGTGGTCACGATACGATGCCTTTATTTTAAACTTCTATAAATGTAAATGATTTCTAATATAGGTACAACTGCCTGCTTAACTACTCGTAATACGTCTCACCAGCACGGAGGTTCAGCACCAAGTGTCGGCTCTTTCTTAAGTCCCCACCATCGTTCGGTATAAGGGTGCGACCAAACCGCCGCGTATACGCAGTGACGTGTCATATCCGTCACGTTTTCTCACCGTTTCTTCATACATTTTGTTGCGATTCCGTAACGTCACCGTTTTTTAAGCGGCGGTGTGGTCGCACCCTAACATCGGAATCAGTCGGGGCGACGTTTGTTACGAACTTCCGTGCCGAATCAAAACAGTTTAATCATAACAATTACTTTTATAAACAATTAACAATTAAATTTCTAAACGACACTGAAAAATTAACAATTAATCTTAAATATATCTACTATTTTTGTAAATCATTATTTATTTAATTATGATCGTAATAATTCTTCGGTGCGACAACATCAACTTCTAATATTTAATCTAAACAGACATACGCAGGTATATGCATTGCAAGTTAAAAAAAGATTTGTATAAAAGGCCACAGATTAATTCGAAACTAATAAAGATCTCAGATCATTTTTGAAATAAATAACCCGACAGTGTACCTACTATTTCATTCTCTCTCTCTCACACACACTGTCTGTCTGTCTGTCCATCTGTCCATCTGTCTGTCTCTCTGTCTCTCTCTGTCTGTATGTTTGTCTCTCTGTCTCTCTTTGTCTGTCCGTCCGTCTGTCTCTCTGTCTGTTTCTGTGTGTGTGTGTGTGTGTGTGTGTGTGTGTGTGTGTGTGTGTGTGTGTGTGTGTGTGTGTGTGTGTGTGTGTGTGTGTGTGTGTGTATGTGTGTGTGTGTATGGTGACTGACCGCGAGCCTGTCGGGCTGCCGCTTGCACACGTCAGCATGCGTCAGCACTTGTGAGATGCCGAGCGTGGCGCTCGCTTCCAGGGCCACCCGCAAGTTTCGCTCGCTCTCCTCTGGTTGCAGGCCCGAGAAATCTCTGTAAGCGAAAGAAAAATCTCTTTAATTAGGTAGTAGTAGTTGTAGTAGAAGTTAAGGTGTCGCTGTCATCTAGAAACTTTATCGTTTTTTTATTGTAAAGTCAAGTGCATGGTAAAAAAGATGTTGTAAGAGATCTGTAGGTAAGTACATGACACCCCGCACAAAATAATAATTTATCACATAAATTAAAAAAAAAATAAGCCTAAAATTATTCATTAACAATGTCAAAATAAAATGAAATTTTATGTCATGCATTATAAGATACATATTTATTAAATCTATGAATTATTATATCTATTAGTTAAAGAGTTACCCCCTTCTTCATAAACGCTCTATAGGCTTCTGCTAACTTAACAATCGTTTGTCCTTATCTGTGAACGGTAAATGTCAAAGTGACATAAGGACAAACGATTGCTAAGTTAGCAGAAGCCTCCAGCAGAGCCTCCAGAAGTTCTTTAAACCGTGAGTGTGCACTGGCAGGTGGAGTGCGCAACGTACATGAGGTCCGGCCGGAAGCGGTGGATGATGGCGCAGAGCGCGAGCCCGGACCGGAAGCTGGTGGTGAGGTTGGTCACGCGGCACGCCTTGTACTCCGCCGTCACCGCCTGGCACCACTCCAGCAGGTCTTGCACCTGCACAACCATCACCCATCATCACCATTACACACATCTACTCCCTTATTCATAAATGCTCTGTAGGCTTCTGCTAACTTAGCAACCGTTTGTCCTTATCTGTCACTTTGACATTTACCTTTCACTTATAAGGACAAATGATTGCTAAGTTAGCAGAGGCCTACAGAGCATTTATGAATAAGGGGGTTAGTCTCGTAGTATAGACGACCTTGCTTTAGCTCGGCTATCTAACATTACTTGACGTTACACCTGTTATTTTTAGTTCCGATGTTTTCCAATAGATGCCGCTCTCATGTAAATATAAATGTTCTAAATCATCAAATCCAGTACGTTTTTAAACAATTATTTCAGTACTTTTTTTTAAATATGTTTTCTCAAGCATGCTCGGAAATGTACGCGTTAATGTCGCGAAATGAAGCCAAGAAGTTTCACATTTACGGCCTCGGCCAAGAAGTAATGCGGCGCGGTCGGCGGGTGCGGTCGGCGCGGCGGCGCGGGGCGGGGCGCGGGGAACATGGCGCGAGCAATAGTTTGTTCAAATGGCACGTTTCAAAAATTAAAAATGCGGCTAATTAAACAATTTTTACTTGATTTCCTCGCATTGCTTGAGAAAAGCACTATACAATCCTCGGCCGGAAACAGGGATTGCAGGACTCGCTTTATCCGGCCTCGTCTACGACTCGGCCGTGTACCCCAATCTCGTCCTGCAATCCCTTACTTCACGGCCTCTGCAGTAATGTACTATTATTACATAAATCAATAGTATTTTTATGTCTCAATAAATGGCTTTGGTTATTTTATATAAATTTTTGAAATCTAATATAACACGAGACGAACGGCAATCGTGAGAAGTAAGTAAGTAAATGCTTTATTGTACAAATTTAAAGAAAGAAACACAATTCACAACAAGAGATCAGATATTTAAAAAAAAAGCAAATAAAGTATTATTATTTTTATTATTATTTATTATAAAGTTTAAAAGTTTGACTTGTTACAAAAAGCTTAAACGCTCTCAAGAATTCCCCGGTGGCCTATAAAATGACTGTCAACTTTCAATAAATTGACATTCCCAAAGCTCAAAAACAAAGCAAACTCACCGGCGTCTTGTCCCTGTCCCCCCTCCCGGGCGCCAGCTTCTCCTCCCCCGTCGGCGTCTCGTCATCCTCCTTCTCGTTCTCGTTCCTATCCAAATTGCTATTAAAATTCGACTTCAACTCCAAAGGCTTCAAATTGGTCCGCGATATCATCTTCGGTTTGAAAACGACACTCTTAAACTCCTGAGGGGTCGTCGCTCTGGGGGTGGAAGTCTTCGGTTCGCTCTTGAACTGCAGCTTGGTCAGGAAGTCTGGTCTGTTCGGTAGCGCGTCCACGACGTTGACGGCGTTGGTGGGGGTCTGGTCCCGCGGGGAGAGCGGGGAGGGCGGCGCGGGGGCGGTGGGGGTGCGCGCGTCGAAGTTGAGGCTCTGCACGCTGTTGGGGGTGGCCGCTATGTCGCTGTTGGTCAGACTTTGCGTCATCTCCTCCATCTGCTGCCGGAGGTCCGACATCTGAGGACGAACATGTCGTCGAGTTAGATCCTTTACGCTAGAGTAGATCGCTCGATGTGACCGTGTCGTTCGCTATAAGTAAGTCGTAGTCGTAAGTCTAGCGATGACCTTGTACGCGCAGAAGTATAAAATACGGTATCCGTGGGTGCGCGATCCCCTGCACGTGACTCGTCATCGCTGGACTTGCGTGCCGGCACGTATGTATACTACGTTTTTTTTAGCATGGGAAAAAAGTTAAACGATCTCGACATGTCCTTTTATTGAAATACGGTTTATAAAAATAAATAACACGACGATACAAAAAAATATATATAAACGACACTGAAAATTGGAACAGAAAAATCCGAAAAATATTTACTTATCGGATTTTTTATTTTTTACTTCAGTGGTTATCTTTGTATTGGTAAAATAAACCCCCTACCAAATACGGAGATTTAATTTTATACCCACAGCAAAATTGTGCGAACCAAAACAGCAACATACCTGTCTAGTGGAGTTGTCGGACAGCGTATAATCGTCCTCATCCAAATCTTCGAGCACTGCGATATCCGAATTATTGTTCACAGAAAGGAGTGACGCCAGAGACTGCATGTCTTCGTCACTGTAAAAGAAACACATTCATATCTTTGTATGTGAACCAATCACACTAATCCCCATACGAAAATATCGGGCACCTATGGTTTTTCGGATTTTTAGACATTAAAACTTAGAAAGTAGGTATATATGCACATTAAATACAAAAACCATGGGTGCCCGTTTTTTTATGGGGGTTATAAAGGCGAAAGTTTGTGTGTGTGTGTGTGTGTGTGTGTGTTTGTTACTTCTACACGCGAAAACGGCTGGACGGATTTGGATAAAATACGACTCTCCCTAGCAATCCCCCTCTTACCGCCCTCGGCGCACAATGTATTATTACAACACAGACTCACGTGGCCTGCCCCTCGCGCAGCAGCACGCAGTGCAGCGTGAGATGCAGCGCGGCGGCGGCTATCTTGCTCGTGGTCGGCTCTAATGTCAGCAGCAGCGCGCGCTGCGACGGCTCGAGAGAGGCGTACTTGCGCATGTTGAGCGCGCATACGGCCAGCCGACGCCGCTTGCCAGTCGGGGATACCTGGAATAGTACATTGTTGCACAAGGGAACAAAATGATATTTACGTTGCGGGCGTACAGGTGTAGTGAATTTGTTGAATTCTATCAGAGTTGTTAAAGTTGTGTATACAATTGCAGTTGTTAGATTAAATTGTCTTATAAATAAGATCCTTATTCAAATGTAGTTAAAGTTGAAAACCGCAACGAAATGTCATTGGAAAGCTTTATTCACTACTCCTGTACAATGAAACCTGAATGAAGCAAAGGATTCTAGATTAGAATCCCGAGCGTAAAGAGGAATGCAACTAATCAAGTATTAACGCCCAAGATGAAAATAATTTTGGTACCGTGTAAAACATACTGCTTTTCACACCACCTATTAAGGAAGATATATAGATCACTAAGGCAATGAAACAAAGTTATTTTAAGGATGCCATCACATCACAACTATTGCCATTATCATTTATCTATTTATAATACAAATTATAAAAAAGCAAAGAAACGAAATCAAACAACAACATTTATGACGTACTTGTTTGTAGCTTTGGCGCCAGATTACCATGATCTTAATAAATAAATAAAACTTTACGCGCTATAGCGTAAAATGTCACATTATGCACCTTCCACCCAGCATAAAAAGCAATTTCATATTATGTTTAAACATTTTAACTCACATCTTCTAATACGAACGTCCAGTCTTTATCTTCGAGCTCATTGGTGCGCGCGTCTTTGAACAGCGTCACAGCGACCGTCTGATTGGCTGGCACGCCGAACACCACGCTGCCTCTGCACCAATCAAATCAATTGTTACACAGCTGAAAGTAATTTACAATTTATTATTAATTAACGTGTGTATATAATATACTATTCTTACTTTAAGGGGTCCTTGAGCGAGGGCTCCCACTCCACAGGTTCCGTGATTACGCGCCGCGACCGCCTCGTCCATACTATGGACAACTTGTTCGGTTTCCTGCAACACGGAGACACTTACAATAAGTGTTTACTTGAAAGATATAGTACCTACCGCAGAATCAATCGTAATAAGGCACTCTATACTATAATAATGCTATTATTGAGCTGTTAAACGGGTCGATCAACCATTTCTTGTTGTTATTCTGTCCCGTAATCGATGTCGACGCGTTGGTATGACGAGGTGTATCAGACCTTATTCATGCAACTTATTGACGCGCTTAAGCCGCTAGTTCTAATGTTGGTGGCGCTTACCATTTGGCTGTAGTGTCGAGATCGACGCGGTGGTAAGAAGTGTATTGGGACTTATTCACGCGCTACAGCCGGTAGTTCTAGTGTTAGTGGCGCTTACCATTTGGCTGTAGTGTCGAGATCGACGCGGCGGTAAGAAGTGTATTGGGACTTATTCACGCGCTACAGCCGGTAGTTCTAGTGTTAGTGGCGCTTACCATTTAGCTGTAGTGTCGAGATCGACGCGGTGGTAAGAAGTGTATTGGGACTTATTCACGCGCTACAGCCGGTAGTTCTAGTGTTAGTGGCGCTTACCATTTGGCTGTAGTGTCGAGAACGACGCGGTGGTGAGAAGTGTATTGGGACTTATTCACGCGCTACAGCCGGTAGTTCTAGTGTTAGTGGCGCTTACCATTTGGCAGTAGTGTCGAGATCGACGCGGTGGTAAGAAGTGTATTGGGACTTATTCACGCGCTACAGCCGGTAGTTCTAGTGTTAGTGGCGCTTACCATTTGGCTGTAGTGTCGAGATCGACGCGGTGGTAAGAAGTGTATTGGGACTTATTCACGCGCTACAGCCGGTAGTTCTAGTGTTAGTGGCGCTTAGCATTTGGCTTAGTTCGAGAACGACGCGGTGGTGAGAAGTGTATTGGGACTTATTCACGCGCTACAGCCGGTAGTTCTAATGTTACTGGCGCTTACCATTTGGCTGTAGTGTCGAGATCGACGCGGTGGTAGGACGCGGTGTATTGGAACTTGGCTGCGCGCTTGTTCACGCGCTGCAACCGTTTCCAAACTGACGCCATGCGCGCGCCGCTCGAGCTCAACTGGAAGCAGAAACAAAAATATATACTAGGTGCCTTAGTGGTTGTTTACATTACACGCATCTTGTCAGGAACGCAAAATGCCAGTTAGACAAAAAGCCAGAAGCACAGAGAGCCAGAAAGAAAAGCAATACCTATTGGTTGGCCTAGTTGGTAGTGACCCTGCCTACTAAGCAAGCGTCCTGGGTTCGAATCCTGGTAAGGGCATATATTTGTGTGATGAGCACGAATATTTGTTCCTGAGTTATGGATGTTTTCTATCTATATAAGTATGTATTTCTCTATATATAAGTATGTATATCGTTGTCTAGTAGCCATAACACAAGCCTTATTAGCGCTTACTTTGGGACTAGGTCAATTTGTGTGTATTGTTCCCTAATATTTATTTTTTATTTATTTATTATTGTTTATTACCTATATCAGAAATGTTTGTTTAGCTTTCTTTGCCTGAATTCTTCGGCTATTAACCGCGGTCCCACTGTTATGTCCAACTGAGCATAAAAAATGACCACTTTCGCGGGGCTCCTATTTCTATTCCGTTTGCCCCTCGGGCATTTGAAGATACATAACGAACCTAACCTAATTTTATTATCTCTAATGAGGATTTTTTGCTATTCCTATGATATATTACATTTCTGGCCTTCTGCCTTTCTGGCTTTTTGTCTAACTGGCATTTTGCGTTCCTTACAAGATGCAAGCCCTTTGCCGCAGCCAGCCACGCTGCCCGCCTCGCCGATCGCTCCGCGGGGCCTTACAGTTGGGGCCCCTACTTATTAAGCCAGTAGTGGCGACCACAAGTTAAGGACGCCTTTCTGCATACAAAATTATGCTGTCACCGCACACATGACGCCGGTCGCCAATCGCTCGCTATACAAATATAGTCTGACAAAAAAGAGTAGAAATTAAAAAGTGGCAATACCGTAGTGTCGCCCCTTTCTAATCTATTGGTATAAGAAAACGGGACGACACTACTGTATTGCCACTTTTTAATTTTTACTCTTTTTTGTCAGACTGTAAGTCGGTGGCAGCATTTTGTGATCGATACTAGTAGCTTAATGTGAGGGCCTTAAAAGTTCTTCTGGTAAATTTTGCCAGGTTGAAATATGATTGTAAGTTCTTCGTCGTAGTTTTTAATTCAAAGTTCATTAAAATTTGTTCATTAAAATGGACCTCCACAGTAACGCCCGATTCAATAAAGTATTTAAGTTTCCCCACGATGTTTTCCTTCCCCTAAGAGCTCTCGATAAATTTCAAATGAGATCTCGCACATAAAATCCGAAAAATCAAGAAGTGCGAGCCGAAATTCGAACCCACGACCCTCAGCTTCAGAAGCCATAGGTCAAATCACTACACTAGGCTACCACGGCTTGCACGGCTGCACTTTTTTTTTCTTCAATTCCGTCACATCAACCATTATGATAGTACAGTTACGAATAATATAAAAAAAAAAAACAATCGAATCGTTTTCATAATATATGACGATTATGACCAGTCATAATGTATACAGACAGATAGAAGATAAATTTAGTATATTTGTAATATACATATGGCTAACCAATACCTTCTTTTTCTCCTCATTCAAGTAACGAATGACATTGTGTTTGAGTTTCACCCATCGGTCTTTGACAGTAAGACTCATTATCACATATCAACAATGCACTTTTATTTATAAACAGTACACTCCAACAAACAATCTTATCGCACTTGAACTTCTATTTCATTATTTATTATTATATTATTATTTATTATTGTATTCGTGTTCAATTTTATAAACACGTATAATAATGTGCAGGATAAAACAACAACTATTCGCCTGCAACACGAGGTCTTCGCGTCTTATCAGTGAGCATGTTTTGTGGCGCGGATTTGCCTGTTGTGGTTTCATATTTTTTATCAAACTAAATTTAATATAAACGTGCAAAGGTCAATCTAACTAATATTATAAATGCGAAAGTATGGATGGATGGATGTTTGTTTGTTACTCAATCACGCCAGAACGGCCCAACGGATCTGGATGGAATTCGGCACATAGATAGAGAAAAGTCTGGAATAGCACATAGGCTACTTTTTATCCCGGAAAATTGCGTAGTTCCCCCGGGATAGCAATAAACGGATTCTTTGCAGACGAAGTCGCTGGCAACAGCTAGTTTGCATATAAATTAAAAACAACAGGGTATTTAACACCAACAAATATACAGTGCTTCTAGTTTCTTAATGTATTTGACAGTTGCCGTGTTTCGAATAAACATGAATGAAAAATAATGTTGTTAAGATCGAAAGTAAGTGCAACACCTCTGTCTAAACTTAACTATTCGCTCTCATCCCCGATATAGCGCCTGGGGGGGTTTTAGTGGGTAAAAACCCGTGTAAGGGAGAATAGAATAGAAGAAGCAACAACGCAACTTTTCATTCAACCGACCGACAAACTCGCAAACTCATCCATATTCAGTCAGATCCTTTATAGATAACGTCCAATACTGATAAATTTATCGGCACTCCATGTGCGTAATGAATGAGTCGATTACCGCAATATGACAGCTGCGCCGGCGACGGTGGAGACGCCGAATAATAAGGTCAAATTTGGAAGAGATAATACATACATAAAACTCGTCTTTATCCCTTACAGGGTAGAAAGAGCTTAAGGTAACAAAACCTAAAGGCCAATAGCATGATACTGCGTGTATGGGTTGCTAGTAGTGTCCGACCGAAGTTTCGGTTTCGGTATCGGCCAACTTCAGCCAAAAAAGTGATTTCGGCCGAAGTTTCGGTTTCGGCCAGAATCCGGCCGAAACCTTCGGCCGGCCCGAAATTACTTCGCGGCCTCTCGCGGCTCTCGCGTCGGGAGCGCTCGGCTTAATTTGGGCACGCTCGGCCGGGTAGGTATAGGTAATGCACAGGCGGCCGGCCCAGCTGGGGAATATTCGGTTTCGGCTAAAAATCGTGTTTCGGTCGGACACTAGTTGCTAGCCGCATCGGCTATGACATGATTCCTAAGATTTTCGCCCATTCCCACGATGCGCTTTTACCATCTGCGTCTGAATAGAAGCATCCGGTACATTGTTTGTTTTTCTTTGCTCCCAGAAGGGGAGTACATCCTACTAATATTTTAAATGCGAAAGTTGATAAAGATGTACCAATGTTGTTGTTGTTGTTGTAATGTTTGTCCCGTTTAGCATAGTATAGTTCATAAGAATATTAATTATCGTACGCCTAACTGGCAGATTATAGCAGTTCTTATAGTGATAATATATGTCTAACATGTATATGTACCTATAATAGCAATAAATGAGTTTGAGTTTTAATCTTTCACGCAAAAACTCCACAAGGGACTTTAATGAGAATACATAGTTGGTTTACAAGCTGAATAATTGCTTAGTTCCCACGGGATAGCGATAAACGAATTCCTTGCAACGATTCTCCAAATTTGGTACACTCCTTGTGACAAATACACAAAACAAGTGAAAAAATAAACGCGTCAATTGATCAGCACAAATTGTTAAATTGACCGAATACTTATTTTTTATTAAAACTGTTTATCCTGTTTTGAAACCAGAAATAGAAACTCGTAATTTTAATTCAGCAGCAAATTGATAAGTAGTAAACAGAATACAGTAACAGAATTTAATGAGTGGGTGTCATTTACTCTGTCGGTTTGTCACTATCGCCTTATCGCTCCTTCTGAAGGGAAGCTGTAATTGAATACCGTATTTGCCCGCACACCATTTTTAGGGTTCCGCACCTCGAAAGGAAAAAGCGGAACCCTTATAGGATCACTTTGTTGTCCGTCCGTCCGTCTGTCAAGACCCTTTTGCTCAGGAACGCGAGGAGGTATCAAGCTGAAATTTATATCAAATACTCAGGTCTACTGTCCCTTGGAGCTGCGAAAAAATCTAACTCAGAAGCCAACGCAATCAAAAGATACAGCCGTTTATGCCGCAATTTTCCGCAAATTTTCGAAACTTGCAAGGGAATCAAAACCTACAGGGTACTTCCCGTGAACTTAGAATCTTGAAATTTGGTACGAAGCAACGTCTCATAGCACTGATAAACGAAAAATTGCAAAAACCGCAAATTTTCTACAGGTTTGTACGAAACCCTCGGTGCGCGAGTCCGACTCGCACTTGGCCGGGTTTTTTCATTGTATTTATTAGTAGCGAATTTAATATCTCATTTTCAAATTACGAAATGAAATAAGTACCATTTATTCCAAAATAATACCAGTAGCATTACAAAAACAATCAAATTAAAATATCTCAAACATCCACATGTTAATAAGTAAACAAAACTTTTAACAGTCAAAACTCTGCCCTGTAACCTTTACAATAAAGTTCATTGCGGGCAAAAGGCATGAGGTCATCTAAATCAATGTTATATTTAGTCTCAAGTGGGTGTCTATACATTTGCGGTAGTCTATACAGTTACAGTAAATTTTGAACTTAAATAACTGCGATACAAGGTTGAGAGTTGCACTAAAGTAATGCAGGAATGTTTAGAGTAGGAACATCATTACACTTACAACAATAAATGCAATTGGTAGGAGTTTCGAGAAAATAATGAACCAGTTTCTTTGTAACAATCCACCCTATTACCATCCCAATGCTGGGACCAAGACTCTTCTCAATATTAGAAGAGCTTATGTCTGATGACAAGGTTTAAATCATATTTAATTCAAGAAAAGGATGGAACGGCCGCCATGCCGCTTTTTTGCTCAACTTAACATAATTGATTGATTCATCAGTTATCACTATCAGATACTTTGCGGAGGTCAATATTAATAAAACAATTAAATAAACAACATCATTTTCTATGGGATAGAGAATTCATTCAAAATATCTAGTACAATTTAATCATGAATTATTAAAATACTTAATGGAGAATTAGTTTTAAATCTAATTAGCTATTAATGACAACCTACAGCCAATCAAGCATATGTTTACATTACCACCATTTTAAGAGAACAAAGTACAAGGGCAGACTTCATTAAAAGTAAACAGTATAAAAGCAACAAACTTGTGTTTATAACTAGCATTCCTTCTGCACCATCCATAACATACACTATCACCCTCTTGTAAAATAAAAAAATTGAAAACTGAAAAAACCTCATGTGTTGAATGTCACCATGTTTATACTTATGTAAATACGCCTTGCTAAAATAAAGCGAGGGTGCAAGCTATTATAAAAAAAAAACTAGCAGGCCTTAAAGTCGCTGTCAATTGAAATTGCGAACAATGTAAATAAACCATTTAATGAAATATCCATATTCTAGGACTTGCTTATTGTTTTAATGGTTCAGGATAAGGTTGTGGTCTCTCTTCTTCTTCTTCTTCTTCTTCAGCGTGTAGACGCCCACCGTTGGGCATACGCCTCTCCAATCTGTCTCCATCCCGAACGGTTGCTAGTTTCCCTCTTCCAGACTGGTCCTGCTGTCTCCCTTATGTCATCGGACCATCGGGCAGGTGGTCTGCCTACACTTCTTCTGCCTAGCCGGGGTATCCAGTCCAGAACGCGCTTGCTCCACCGTTCGTCGTGTCGTCGGCACACATGGCCGGCCCACGCCCATTTTAGCTTGGCGACCCTGTGCCCCACGTCAACGACTTTCGTGCGCTGTCTAATGAGCTCGTTCCGGACTCGGTCCCGCAGCGTTATTCCAAGCATAGCTCGCTCCATATTTCGCTGCGTCACCTTGAGCTCGTGGACCATCCCAGCAGTCAGTGTCCATGTCTCACAAGCATACGTCATAGCCGGTAGTACGCACTGGTTAAAAACCTTTGTTTTGAGCGATTGGGGAATTTTCGACTTCAGCACGCGGCTCAGTTTCCCAAAGGCTGCCCATCCCAATTGCTTCCTTCGCCTTATCTCTGCCATCATCGAGTCCCGGCCGAGCTTTATCACTTGACCTAGGTACGTGTACTCCTGCACCTGCTCCAGCGGCTGTCCATTCAATGAAATGGGATTCAGTGTGAGATCGGTTGTTGCCATAACCTTTGTCTTCTCCATATTCATCTTGAGACCCGTTCGCAGGGAGGCTTGGTGTAGTTGCCCCAGCATGTCTTGCAGGTCTTCGACACATTCCGCAACAATGACTATATCATCAGCGTAGCGCAGGTGATTTAGGTACACGCCGTCTACATTTATTCCCTTACCACTCCAATCCAGTGACTTGAATATATCCTCCATAGCGTTGGTGAATAGCTTAGGGGATATAACATCTCCTTGTCGGACTCCTCTCTGGATTGCAATGGGGTTTGTTGGCTCTTTCAGCTGTACGGTCATTGTCGCCGCCCTGTACAAGCTCTTCAAAATCTGTACGTACCGATAGTCTATGTGACAACGATGCAGCGATTCAGTGACTGCCCAGTGTTCAATGGAGTCGAAAGCTTTTTCATAATCGACGTAGGCTAGATAGAGAGGCCTGTTGTACTCTTCGGACTTTTGGATTACTTGCCGAAGAGTAAAGATGTGGTCGATTGTTCCAAAACCTTTTCTGAAGCCTGCTTGTTCTCTGGGTTGATGTTCATCCAGTCTTCGTGTCATACGTGTAGTCAAGATTCTGGAGAACACTTTGTACACCTGGCTTAACAGTGAGATGGGCCGATAATTCTTGAGGAGGGTCTTATCACCCTTCTTATGAAAAAGCACAACGATGCTGTTTGTCCACTCCTTTGGAACTTCGCCAGTAAACAAGACCTCATTGAACAGAAGACCTAGCTCCTTTACGATAGCTCTGCCTCCAGCTTTCAATAATTCCACAGTAATGCCATCCTCTCCCGGAGCCTTGAACTTCTTGAGTTGCTTTAACGCTTGCTTCACCTCATAAGTGCTTATTTCCGGGATATCTTCTGTGTAGTGTCGCTTGATTGGCGCACGCTTATCACCTCGCTCAACAGAAGCAGGCTGTGGTGTGAAAGTTGAGTACAGATGGCTATAGAATTCCTCTGTGATCTTTTTAATCTCCAAGATGTTAGTTGTCGGGTTGCCACTGCTATCTCTCAGGGTGTTTAAGTCGTTTCCTCCGCTGATTCGCTGGAACACTTTAAAACCTCGATTTTTCTCAATGAGCTCCTGGATTTTAAGAGTGTTCTTTTTACGGATTTCACGCTTGAGAGTTTTGTGGATTTTCCTATTAAGCTCACGGTGTGTATCGCCGTTGAAGTCATCAGCTGCTACCTTACGGCGTTCGAGCATCATGTCACTCACGTTTACAGGAAACCACGCTGAAGCTTTAGGTACTGCTGCAAACTGTTCTTTTGCTGTGTCCGTCAAGACCTTTGTAAAGCGGCTGTATTTCAGCTGGAGGTCGTCTTCGAAGTGCTCGATCGCTGTTCTTCTTAGGGATTCTTCAAGAGATTTCTCAAACTTTTCGTTGACGCCTAACGTAACACACGTAAGGTTGTGGTAAGTATCGATTATAACATGATTACTAAAAGCAATTTTTCTTAAACTTTTTGCAGTCATGGACCACTTTTTGAATTTTAAAATCTCCGCGGACATAGCCTAATTTAGAAATCTTGGGTAAATATGTGAAGGATTAACTGAGTTGCTGCGGACCCCTGGCAAACATGTTATGGACCCCTAAGGGGTCCATGGACAATGCTTCAAGAAACCCTGACTTAAAGAATCTTTTATATATCAAGCTTTGTTTTCTTTTCCTATAATAAGCTTTGACAGGGGTCTATTGACTATGAAATTCTGAAAGTGGTCCATGACAGCAAAAAGCTGCAAATTATTGCCTTTGTAACTTATTTCATTAAATTAGACTAAAGCATTTGGGCACGAAAGTTGATTTCAAGTCATTGAATAAATTCTAGAAGGTTGAACTTTGATTACCAAGTATTGGAATAAATTTTGAGTCGCATAATCATTTTCTTATATGATTTAAGATAAGAATTTATCACCATATTTTCTACTTTTTTGTGTAATAAAGGGGTTAAGGAAAACTTGTTTCTTTATTTAAAAGAATGACTCAATATATTCAGAGCTCTATAAAGGATATCCTTGACTTCTGGCCTTGTTGCCATAGTTGATAAAATATAATTTGCATTGATTTGTTACAATGTATTGAGGAATACATACAAACACAATCCACATCTATAATCCTTACGGGGTAGACAGAGCCTAAGGTGGAGGAATTGTAGCAAATTATACTATTTCAATGATATCTGTATGACATTTACATTTGGGAAATGTAAGTTGGTATTTTGACTGTTTGTAATGAAAAATTAGATTTAAAAAACTTGATTTATTTATGAGCAGATGATTGATGAGTGAGATGATTTAAATCTCACTTTGATTTAATTTAGGTATTTAATAAAGAGTATAAACTTATAAATAAACAATATGCTTAAATTTATGAGTTTTGCTTAATGTATGAAAGACTTTTTGATTATAAAATGACTTTAAACTTGGTAAATCCTAAAAACTGCACATAAGTAAACATTAAAGTTGGCATTTGACGCTACCTTCCGTCTGATAAGGGACACTAGAATTTTTTATCAGTAAACAAACATCGACAGAGAGTTCTCAAACGAAATGCCAAGTTTATTCACCCTGAGATTCAACAGCCGTATTTCACGTCCATATGAATGCCAGTTTACTTCCCAAACACTGACATAAAAGGACCACACTGTAAACAGAATATTAAAGCGCACAAGCAAACAAACGCGCCCGACATGCGCGTACTATTAAAGGCTAAAAATAACACAAACCCATCGAAAGAAACCCTACGTACGACTCATAAATTACATCATTACTCAGCAGGGTTCAAGGAACCGGCCGTGATATCACCGTAGATTGCTCTCTGCTACGCTAATTGATACAAAAAACTGCCGCTCTAGTAAAAAGAGAGCGCTCGCTCACGAAATTCGAAGGATATTGTACTCACCGAAATCAAAATATCGACGTATCTCGCATTAGAAAAAACAAGGTCATTCCAACACTTCCCTTACTTATTTATCACTGAACACATACACAGTCCTAGTATCACTCGCTTCCTACTTATAAATGACTAATTCCTTTTTATAGGTGCTTATTTTTTACGTAAATTAACTGTGAACACTGCAGAAAATTTCAGTCCATTTTTGACGTTTAGCTCAGACGAGGACGAGACGAGTTATACAGTGTTGCTGCTATAAAAAATATTCCTGAAAAGGACATAGAACGTAAATTTTACATATGCAATGTGACCTTATTCCGTAAGATTTTTAATCGTCGAAATGATGTAAAAAGATGACAGCATCGATTGCATTATATTAACGTCAAAACAGGAATTATGTGCATTAACGAAACGCAACGCAATACCCAAAATGAAATCGAAGTGGTCTTTTGAAGTCCGCAAATTGTCAGATTTTCAAAATATGAGTTTGATTTAATAATTATTTATTTACATGTTGATTGTGTAATATTTACCCGATGTAATACACAAATATATACCATCAAGTGTTTTTGATTGTTACGTGATTATTTTTTTTACAAGCACCGGAGTTGGAGGTTATGAAATAAGATTCGCTTAAAAACATTTTAATGTTTAAGTCATACACGGGAATTACGTAAACTATGTCGAGGATACTGCATAATCGCATAAGGTAACCTGTAAATTCTGTTTATCGAAGCTTTGCGGGCAAATCGATAGTTTAGACTGACAATAACAATTCTCCTTTTCCAAGATCATCATTCACAAAGTCTCCAGTGTGGTCTTGTGTAGACAAGCGAGCGGTAGCGTTCTCAGTATGGTCTGGGCGCAGTTTGCTTCTCCGGAAGCCAGTGGACACCAGCCATGTCCAGCAGAGAAGATACGGAATGCTTGTGGCTCGTGCAGTACGGGGGATACTCAAAATCAGATATCTAGTCCTTGGGGGCGCTGTCGGTGGAGGGATGACCTTAAATAAGGTACTCTGTTAACTAACATTCATTTTATTTGAATTCAGGCCTTTTTCCATGAAATTATTGGTTAAACTTTAATTTTAATATGTAAACAAATAATTGTAATTAGATTTATTTTTTTCATTACACTTAAAGTAAATATTAGGTACATAAATAAACAAATTTTGATCTTGACCAAGTTTGATTGACAGAACCATCAAAAGCACCATTTATAAATATAGTTAGCTGGTGAGACCCTGTTTAGAAGGGCAGTAAACACAACATTGATTGCCCGGCATCAGAAAATTCAGTATGAATGCACAGGTTCGTCAAACACTTCTTTGCTGTCAAAGAATATGGCGGTGTATAGGGGAGTGTTTGAGGAATTTGACCTGAAAGACAACCAATGAGGCTGGCATAAAGTCAGACAGGAGCACTTAAGCCTTATATATTTATTGAATTAAATGAAATGTACAATACACTCAACAAATATTTAATTACATTCCAGAAATACGTAGAATGGAAGGATGGCCTCCCGGACATGGGTTGGCTGAACGAGCTCCTGCCGGATGAGGAGCAGTGGGGCCGGTTCACCACCACACTCATAGACGCCAAAGACAAGATCGGGGACAACTTGCAGATTGGTACGACAGCACTGACTCAACAAGCATTTAAATAAAGTTCTGGACATACTGAAAATACACTTTTATCTGCTATTACAACTTGGTAATATTAAAAAAAACTTAAAGTATTTTCAGTATTGTACCTAATCCAAAGCTAAAATTGTGACGTCTACATGTTTAATTTACTAATATTGAGTTTGACAAATACACTATTCATTTTTATTTAGCTGTTGTTTTCAAGTTGTATAATCTTTCTTTTTTTGGAACAAACAAACTATAAACATTGTCCATGTGATATACATTATGGTACTAGCCTTGTTTACCTTTTGGAAGTGAATCTCGGCTAGCCAACAGTAGTGGTACAAAAGCGATTTTCATAAAACGGCATAAGTTTCAAACAAGCTTTACCATTTAGTTTTTTAGTTGCTTCAGTGTCGCTAGAGGCCGTCCATAAAGCATGCCACACCAATGTAATAACTAATAGACCCCTCCGTTTATCCCCCTAGTCGTGTGTCATGTGGTAGGTCTACTAGTGAGGCTCGGGTCTTGTTGTGTAGGCGCGCCCCTGCTGCTGTCCGCAGATCCGCGCCTGCGCGCTGCCGGAGTAGCGCGCGCCACCGAGCTCCGCGAGTGGCTCGCGCAACGCTACGAGGACGCCGTCGCCGCCGCCGCTGCGCAGGCGCACCAGCACATTGGTATGTGAGACGTGACGTGACTAACAGAAAGCCGGCACGCACACGGTCGAGCTATAGACCGACCGCTTAACCGAGTCCTCGCCCGCGCGGCACAGGGGCGCGGGGTAGGCGACAAAGGTGACCGAGAGCGGGCGGCAATTGTAGGTGATTGCTTTCAGAGTAGTGCACGCTAGGATTGCCAACTGTACTATAGTAGTATTGTAGTCACCAGCATAAATATATGACGGTGGACAGCGCTGCAAAATAATCTGATCATCTATTGGGATCAAAAGTATTTGACGACCCTACTGCGGTAAAACTGACAAGTTATCTACGCCCCTATGCTACCCGGGCGCTAGTCCCCCCCCCCCTTTTTTTCGCCTTCTGCCTGAATCAGTATAAAGGCAGCTCCTCTAGCGGCACGTATCTACAGTAAACTGTTTCACGATAATTAATAGGGACTTAAATTTAATCAACTTAAAAGTATTTAAAAATATCTACAGTCAAGGGCATAAATATATATGTAAGTTACCAAGACGTCAAAACATTTAATAAATAATAATAATAATAATAATAAAAGATATTTATTCAACAGTTTGCAATTACATTTAGGTATACATGTAAACAATAAAAAGCTACAAACTATTGAAATGGGTTGCAGCTCAGCTTATGCCTGTGCCACCCAGACCTAACAATCTGTTGACAAACAGGCGCTGTATTTATGCACCTTTATCCCACAAACAATATGGTTGGTGAGATGGTGAGACATACGAGTATGTTTGACATGATTTCTGTATCGATATTTATGCCCTCAACTATATTTCAACTGTGTTCTATATACTGTAGAAAAAATATACAAAACTTGCAATCGCGATAATAATATGGATAATCGCGCATGCAAAGCTTATTTTTGTCTTTGTGAAGCAATCTAAAAATTGGTTGGCAAATAAATCTGTCTGCTAATTTTTTTAACTGTTTTTTGTTGCGGTGTTCAATCATAGACAACTGTTTCTTTTTAGAGCCAGCGCCGAAGATAGTGAACAACTTGCAGAGCAAGCCCGCCCCCGCCCCCGCGGGCTCGCGGGGCGCGGACGACGCACACACTTACGGTATCTAATTAATAAAATACTACTACTGGGGTGACCCAGAAGTGAAGAGATTTAAATGATAATGAAAATATTTACAGAAAAAAAAAACTTTACAAAACATGAGTGTCAGAGAGCTACCCTGACCTTGACTATGAAGCTTGAGGTCCCGGGTTCGAATCCCGGTAGGGGCAGACATTTGTATGATGAATACGAATGTTTGTGCCCGATTCATGGATGTTGTATGTATTTATCAACATTATACAGGGTGTTTGGTAGCCAGATGCAAAGCCTTAAGGGGGTGATAGCTGAGGTATTTTTGAGCATTTTGAGCCATACATGTCTTAGCCGAAATTTGATATTTTTTTTTAAATTGAGAATTTTAAAAAATGATGAAAATACCCAGAATTTGATAGAAACTTGTCTATATTATACCAATGCTGGGTATTTTCATTTTTTTTTTAAATTCAGAATTTTAAAAAATGATGAAAATACCCAGAATTTGATAGAAACTTGTCAATATTATACCAATAGGCGTTAATTTATAAACAAAATCTTTTATTCTGGATAGTTTAATGTGTATTGGACCAAATGAAATAATTTTTAAGTGTCTGTCTTGCCACATAAACAAAATGGAGGCATTCGAAATTACTAAAAATGTCTTATTTTGGAACAGAGTCATTTTTATGTGCCATAAAAAAAATAAAAATAAAAATCCTGGAAATGTTTAAACATTTTTAAAAACAAGCCTGTTTATTGCTCTTTCTTTTAAGGTATCACTTATTCACATTTCTTGCTAAATCTGAGATAAAAAGTAAAAACCAAACTCGGGGAGCACTCGCTAAGAATGCATTAGTATTGAAATTACACGTTAAAGGTAGGTACTTCAGTAGTAAATTACATGAAAAAAAGGCAAAAATAAAAATTAATCTTTACTTCTTTGTGATTTGAATAGTAAATTGATTCATTTTACAACTTCTTTTTACCTTTTTTTATGTAATTTACTAGATAAATGTAGGTATTTGCCTAGTAAATTACATGAAAAAACGCGAAATTTCAATACTAGTCCATTCTTAGCAAGTGCTCCCCCAAGTTTGGTTTTTACTTTTTCTCTCAGATTTAGCAAGAAATGTAAATGAGTGATACCTTAAAAGAAAGAGCAATAAACAGGCATGTTTTTAAAAATGTTTGAACATTTCCAGGGTTTTTTTTAATTTTTTTATGGCACAGGAAAAAGACTGTTCCAAAATAAGACATTTTTAGTAATTTCGAATGCCTCCATTTTGTTTATGTGGCAAGACACACACTTAAAAATTATTTCATTTGGTCCAATACACATTAAACTATCCGAAATAAAAGATTTTGTTTACAAATTAACGCCCATTGGTGAAATATTGACAAGTTTCTATCAAATTCTGGGTATTTTCATCATTTTTTAAAATTTTCAATTTAAAAAAAAATATCAAATTTCGGCTAAGACATGTATGGCTCAAAATGCTCAAAAATACCTCAGCTATCACTCTCTTAAGGCTTTGCACCTGGCTACCAAACACCCTGTATAAGTATGTTTATCCATTGCCTGGTACCCTTAGCACAAGCTAATTTGTCCCATGATATTTATTTATTTTTTATTTATATACTTCCCGAAATATTTTAAAAAAATATGTCCCTGTGTTTTAGAAAAGCGCGTGCATGCTCTGCAAGAAGAAGTGCTGGCACTTCAGGCCCGCTACCAGCGCGAGCTGCAGCGGCTGGAGCAGGAGAACCGCGAGCTGCGCCAGCAAAACATGCTGCTGCGCCAAGGCCGGCAGCCGCCTGCCAGGAGGATGAAGGTAGGCTCGCTGGCGACTACCGCCTGCTAGGGGGATGCAGACACCATAGTGGCACATCCCGCTGTGTCCCCGTCACATCGGACTGAGGCAACGCTGGAGAGTTTTTAGTTTGGGTATACTCCTTCGGGGGGAGTCCCACATAGGCACGGAGCTGCCTAGGGCATCCATAAAGATTTCTCCGTTAAAAAAAAGGGGAACGAAGGTAGGAATTACCTACCAGGGGATAGAAGTAGAGACCACCTGCGATGGTAAGAAGGTAGGTACAGTCGCCATCAGATATATCGTAGCGGGCGAGGTCCTCAAATATTTCGGAGCAGCATTAAATTTCAATAAATTCGTTACACTAGATATGGTTAATAACATCGGAACACGCAATCCGTCATAAATATAAGAGCAGCGACTTTTCAATAAATTCGGGACGTTCAATGAGCTAAAAATATGAGGAAGCACATATCATCAAAGGTATCGATGCAGTCAGGCTGATCATAAATATCGGAACATATGTGGAAAATAAACCTTACGTATATAATAATAGATTCGAATTCCAAACAAAATACAAATAAAGCTCAAACGTCAGTCATGCCAAAATGAAAGATATGTCACCTATATAGTGTACGCGTCTGCATGCATCACTGTGTTAGTAACATAAAACCTTTTTGTTGTATAAAGTGTAAATTGTTACTGGCCACTAAATTGCCATTATACTTTTTTAAGAATAAAATTTTTCTTATGCTGTTATAAGTCAAAACATGTAGTTCTATTTTATAAAACTAGTTTTATTTTATTATTATTTAATTATTTAGTCAGTTACAAGTAGCCAGGGCCATCAGGCAAAAAACATGTTGGAAGGCAGAAAAAAAGATGGGCTGACGACGTTAGGATCATGGCAGGAAAAGACTGGATGAATGTTGCCTAAAGTAGAGAGGATTGGAAAAGGATGCAGGAGGCTTTTACCCTTGGGGGGCCACACGCCAGAAAAGATAAATAATAAACTATAAATATACAGGGTGTTTGGTAGCCAGGTGCAAAGCCTTAAGGGGGGAATTGCCGAGGTATTTTTGAGCATTTTGAGCCATACATGTCTTAGCCGAAATTTGATATTTTTTTATTAAATTGAAAATTTAAAAAAATATGAAAATACCCAGAATTTGATAGAAACTTGTCAATATTACACCAATGGGCGTTAATTTGTAAACAAAATCTTTTATTTCGGATAGTTTAATGTGTATTGGACCAAATGAAATAATTTTTAAGTGTCTGTCTTGCCACATAAACAAAATGTAGGCATTCGAAATTACTAAAAATGTCTTATTTTGGAACAGTCTTTTTCCTGTGCCATAAAAAAATTAAAAAAAAATCCTGGAAATGTTCAAACATTTTTAAAAACATGCCTGTTTATTGCTCTTTCTTTTAAGGTATCACTCATTCACATTGCTTACTAAATCTGAGAGAAAAAGTTATAACCAAACTCGGGGAGCACTCGCTAAGAATGCACTAGTATTGAAATTTCGCGTTTTTTCATGTAATTTACTAGGTACGCTTACACAGTAAATTACATAAAAAAAAGGTAAAATGAATTAATTTACTATTCAAATCACAAAGAAGTGAAGATTAATGATTTTTTTTGTACCTTTTTTTCATGTAATTTACTACTGAAGTACCTACCTTTAACGTGCTCCTACACTCGGTTTCAATAAGGAAGGGTTGTGTGTGACATTAACATTGACAAATCTAGAGGTGAGGCTTCTTTGTGACACCTTTCACATAAAACGATTATCGATTATATCTTAGTACTAATAGCAATCGATTCCATAAAAATAACGATTGCATATTAATTTATTACATAAATGCTATTTCGATATAATGATACTCAAGTCAATCTTTTAAGATGTAGTAATTATCTATAATTCCTATATTACGCTTTTTGCCAAGTTGTGTTTTTTCAACAAAATAGTTTGTATAAAATATTATTTAACTTCATAATGTAATTGAAGTTCTAAGGAATCTATTCATTACCAATAAAATCGATTCAATAATAATTCAATACTCACTTCATATTTTTGTAGGTTGTCTTTGGATTTTCGATTATACGCGATTTTAACCGATTACCCAATTATACATAGTCACCTCTCTAGTTTTAATGACCATAGAACGTAACCTAGCGACGTCTCGTTAATAATGACATAATATAGAGAAAATTTGTACGTGAAAATTATGTAAACGCAAAAAACATCGCCGTGATTCTTTTTAGAACGTTATTAATATACAGTACCAAGTATTTGTTTATTTCTAAGTAATTCAATTTAGTATTCATTTTGCTGTCAAAACTTTCGTGAACACTAACAGTTACATCGTATGGATCTGTCACACAACCCTTCCTCATTGAAACAGACTGTAACTTTCAAAATGCGTGAACAGTATGTCTGTCGGTGTCGCAGCGTTCCCTGATCGACATGTACTCGGCGGTGCTGGACGAGCTGTCGGGCTGGGACGCGGGCGAGGCGGACCGCCTGCCGCGCGTGGTGGTGGTGGGGGACCAGTCCGCCGGCAAGACGTCCGTGCTGGAGATGATCGCGCAGGCGCGCATCTTCCCGCGCGGCGCCGGCGAGATGTGCACCAGGTACGTCCGTGCTGGAGATGATCGCGCAGGCGCGCATCTTCCCGCGCGGCGCCGGCGAGATGTGCACCAGGTACGTCCGTGCTGGAGATGATCGCGCAGGCGCGCATCTTCCCGCGCGGCGCCGGCGAGATGTGCACCAGGTACGTCCGTGCTGGAGATGATCGCGCAGGCGCGCATCTTCCCGCGCGGCGCCGGCGAGATGTGCACCAGGTACGTCCGTGCGTTCAGTTCGGGCGCCCGACGACGCCCGACGACGCACTGGCCCGTTCAGTAAGTCAGTGCGATCGTCGGGCGACCACACCAGTGATGTAACGAATATTCGCATTCGCATCCGCATTGGCAAAATTACTGCGAATGTTTTGCGAATATCAAAAAAAAATTGAGGGTACCTAATAGTTGTTTAACTATATAATTATCGCAGCCCGGTAAGGTAGATAGCCCCAAGATTGGCTTGGTGCTAAATTAAATAGCCCCATCTGGCAACACTGAGCGTAATGACACTTCAATCGGATGCGTTCGTATCAACTCTGCTATTCTCGAACAAAAACCAAACGGAACGCGCTTCGTTCGAACGGGACTGCCACCAAGGTCACGAAGCCATAGAGAAATGGCGCCAAATTTTAACAAAAACTGAATATTCGCATTCGCATTCGCGAATGTTGCCAGCAAATATTCGCATTCGCGTTCGTGAATATCCAAAATATGACATTCGTTACATCACTAGGCCACACCAAGTCGTTCAGTAAGATCGTCGGGCGTCGTCGGGCGATCGCACCGGTCACGCCGTAAAATAGATGTGTAAAAAACGCCCAGACGTCACTTTGACAGTTGTCTTAAGTATTACACTTTACATGGACTTAACTTTTTTGCTTACTTTATAATAAACTTATTATTACGAAAACGAAATATCATGCCATCGACATTTAAATTTAATGTGAATTTAAATGAAATTTGAAATTTAAATTTCGATTCTGAATTCTTGACTATGTTTTGATTTGAATATTGCAATTGACACTTTTGACAGAAGAACGCCCCAACTCGTTCAGTGGGTGTGATAATGATCGGACGATTTTCATCCGACGATAATCACACTGACACTAGTTACTGAACGTGGCCCGGACATAATTCGCTGGGGTATATAAACATGGCTACAAAAGCGACCCTTAAATTCACCTAATTAAAAAAAGAACACGTTTCGAGGTTAATTTTAGACTCTAAAAGATTCTGTATTAAAAAAAATACAAAACAGAAAGGTATTCGTGGAACTTGTATCATCTAATCTAATCTAACTATTATATAAATGCGAAAGTATGGATGGATGTTTGTTTGTTACTCGATCACGCCAGAACTGTCCGACGGATCTGGATGAAATTCGGCGCATAGATAGAGAAAAGTGTGGAATGGCACATAGGCTACTTTTTATCCCGGAAAATTCCCGCGGGATAGCGATAAACGAATTTATTGTAGACAAAACGCGAGCAACAGCTAGTATAGTATACATTTGCAAAATTAAGGGTTAAGCCGCTTACTCATCTGCGTGCTGTAACTGTAACCGTAAGGCTAGGTTCACACTGCATGTTTTGTTTACATATTCAACTTTAAACGTACAGGTCATTCACAGGAGCCTATGTATAACAAAATCCTGCTAATATTATGAATGTGAAAGCTGCCAGACGCTCGAATTAATTAATAAAGAACTCTGAAGGTCGTATCACATTCCGGTGCTCACCAAGCTGTAATACTGTATAACAGGCTGCCTCTAGAACTGAAAATTATTACAAGTAACTCATTGTTTCAGAGGAAACTAAAAAGTTACTTGTTGAGAGGTTGTTTTTATAGTGTAGATGAAATATTTAATAATGAATTAGGTATAGGTTAGGCTTTTTTGTTATTACATTGATAATCGTAGTTCTGTTGTAGTATTATTAATGTATAGTTTAATATTTCATCTGACACATGTTACTTAATTAATATTAATTTGCACAACTGTATTTCAAACACGATACATGTATTGTTTTTTGAATAAATACTATCTATCTATCTATAATAGTGATTGTATGGCATACTAACTAGAGGGATTTCGTTGCTCTATAAATTGTATACCTATTTCCGTAGCTAGCTCTTAGACTATTGTTATTGATGTGTGTGTGCAGGGCTCCCGTGAAGGTGACGCTGTCCGAGGGCCCGTACCACGTGGCGCAGTTCCGCGACTCGGCGCGCGAGTTCGATCTCAACAAGGAATCCGATCTGGCTGACCTCAGGAAGTAAGACGTCTACATCTAGATCAGAGGTTCCCAAATTCTTTTGTTCCATAGACCACTTTCAAAATTTTGCTGGATCCGGTGGACCCCCTACAGCTACATTACCACTAATTTCTAAACTAAATCTCGAAAAAAAAATTAAGATTAGCTCTATCTATTGAAACTTGCGTTGTTGCTGAGTTTCAACGATAAATTAACAGTTTTCGAAAAAATAGGTTAGAATTGATTGCTTGATAGGGTTAAAAAGTCGACTAAACAAATTTTCAATTTAATTTAATTTTTGTGCTGCGAGTGACACCATCCTACTTTACTTTCTTGAAGTCTACAATGATTCACAGCACAAGAAACAATCAATTCTCACAAATTTTATTCAGAAAACGTCCCATTTGGAGTGGTATAAATAAATATAGTATATTTCCGTGTGTCTCGACGCGTTGTACTGAATATGGAAAATGCAAGTTTTACAAGTAACAGTCGCTGAGCTTCTTAAAATATTATCTGCCTATGGCCTATAAGGCATATTGATAGGAGAAGTCAAGCCAACATTTTAGTTCTTCACTATCGACCAAATTAATTTTCATGCACCCCCGCTTGCGATTGTGGACCCCCATTTTTGGTCACGCCCAACGTAGACCCCCGTCGAGTCTTCCGTGGACCCCTGGGGGTCCACCTGGACCACTTTGGGAACTACTGATCTAGATAGTAAAAAGTTGCATTAAAAAATTGAAATATTGTCAATTGGGAAATGGGAATGATAAATAAATTGAAAACACAAATACCGCGGAGCACTAGCACGAATAAGTGAGAAAATGAGTATGTAAATGCCACACGGTCAGCTGATGCGAGCCACGGGCGCCGCCATGGTGGCTGCTGCCGAGCGCCAGCCCACCTGTAACTGCTATCAATACTATTATTATTTTTATTTCTATGTCGTAAAGTCGTAATCTGCATTGCAAAGCCTCTCAAGCAGATGGTCGCGGGTTCGAATCCAGGGCTCGCGCCTTTGAGTTTTAAGAATAAGAATAATTTATTTGTTGAAAGCAAGTGTACTTAAATGATCTTAAAGCTTTTTTCGGAATTAATGTGCGAAATTACATTTGAAATTTACCATGAGCTTTTCGGTGAAGGAAAACATAGTGAGGAAACCGGACCAATCCCAATAAGGCTTACGAGTAGTTACCCTTCTGAGTTGGAAGGTCAGACGGCAGTCGCTTCTGTAAAAACTAGTGCCTACGCCATATTTTTATATATATATATATATATGAGGGGGCAAACGAGCAGACGGGTCACCTGATGGAAGGTAATCACCACCGCCCAGGGACACCTGCAAGACTTGGGGAATCACAGGTGCGTTGCCGACCCTTTCAAGAACGAAGGCTCTTATAATAAGGCTGGTAGGATATCTTGGGATTAAATTGTCAAAGCGGACCCCAGGATCACTGAGCTGTGGCAAATGCCGGGAAAAACGATGATGATGATGATGATGTCGTAATCAGCATTGTTTTCCGTAGAGAGGTGGAGTTGCGCATGCGCAACAGCGTGCGCGGCGGACGCACCGTGTCCACGGACGTGATCTCCATGTCGGTGAAGGGCCCCGGCATACAGCGCATGGTGCTGGTAGACCTGCCCGGCGTGATATCCGTGAGTGTTGCCGCCCAGGGTGCCCCGGCAAATCGCGTAGGCATTTTAAGTCTCCTAAAGCATAACAATAGATAAGAACATAATAGAACGGAAACTCCCGCTCGAGCCGGACTCAAGGTCACGATATTAGAGTACCCGCTAAGCGGCTACTCAGTCAGGCTGTCACGGCCGGCGTCGCCGCACGCGTGTTTGGCTGTTTGCGCGTTACGTACCTTCCTCTTGGAAACGCACCCAATGATTTATAAATCTCATATTTTATAAAACTAGAATAAAATAATGATTTCAAAGTAAATAATAACTTATATTTTAGCGATATCATCTTTAGACGTAAGTATAATATTTAACAGTAAGCAACCCTAGCAACACGCCTGGACGACAGAGGGGTGTAACGACGTGAGGGGGGAAGTAGGTATATAAATGGCGGTGTTTTGGACGCGGTCTAAAGAGATTCCGTTCTACTCTGTTATTATTTATTCTTATGCTTAAAGGGTTAGAGTCAATTTGTTTGTCTATTATTAATGTGAATTGTCCCAACATATTTATTTATTTCAGACGCAAACTGTGGACATGGCCTCGGACACGCGGGAAGCCATCAAACACATGAGCCGGCAGTACATGGAGAATCCCAACGCCATCATACTCTGCATACAGGTACGAACAGGTCTGCCGTCTCGCACACTCTTATATTGTACGCCATTGGTTGGAGAAGCACGATTGGAACTTCAAATGAGTCTTTTTGAAGTGAAAACCTTGGGATGGGTAAAAAATGGTTAACTCGCGTCAGGCGTAAGACGAAGGGAGAGTTTAAGTACCAGGATATGAGATCCTCTAATCTAAAAGCTTATTTTGAAATACGAATGAAACGCGTTCGATTATTAAAGTGTTTTTTTTTGTTGAGTCGTGGAGCAAAAGTACTAGGGCATCAGCACATTGTTAGAGGTCTAATGGAATGGTAAAGTCTTAGCTCTCGTGTTAACAGGATGGTTCCGTGGATGCGGAGCGAAGTAATGTGACTGATCTGGTGTCATCTTGCGACCCTGCCGGCAAGCGGACCATCTTCGTGCTGACCAAGGTGGATCTTGCCGAGGAGAACCTTGCCAACCCCAACCGGGTGAGTGACACACAGACATACAGGTAGCTATGAGGATGTACGTGCAAGACTGTCGTCCTGAAACTCTGCAATTTTTAACAGATATAGTTTGTTTGTGACTCGCTAATCTTGAATGATTGTTAATAAGGGCTAATATTGTGACGAACTCTACAAACCTTTGTGTACAACTTGTTGATAATGATGTTCAATTGTTTGATAATGGTGTACAATTGTTTGATAATGGTGTACCATTGGTTGATAATGGTGTACAACTTGTTGAAAACGGTGTACAGTTGGTTGATAATGGTGTACAAATTGTTTATAATTATGTACAATTTCTTGATAATGTTGTACAATTTCTTGATAGTGGTATACAATTTGTTGATAATGGTGTACAATGTGTTGATAATTTCATACAATTTGTTGATAACGATGTACAGTTAGTTGATATATAAGCCTTTTTTAGTTAGTTGATAACTGTGTACAATTGTTTGCAGATCCGGCGCATCCTGGAAGGCAAGCTGTTCCCGATGAAGGCGCTCGGCTACTACGCGGTGGTGACGGGCCGCAGCCGCAAGGACGACTCCATACAGAGCATCCGCGAGTACGAGGAGAGGTTCTTCCGCTCTTCCAAGCTCTTCAAGTGAGTCGCTAACATAACAGAACTTATGTCCTGTAAGTAGTACGACAGGTGCTATCGGAAGGCTAACCAGAAAGTTCTCGATTGGCGACCATGTACTGGAAGATGCAGCGTGTTGGGAACAAGTATTTTCTCTGTATGATCTGTTTTGCTATGTTGTTGTTTACAATATGTAATTGTACTGAATAAATTAATTAATATAAGTTTGCCTTAGGTTTCAACATGAAACTACCGTGAGACTCACACATAATTACAATGAGATAGGTTGAGGGTGGACGTGGAGGTTTAAGTAAAAACACCCATAGTACCAGAGATGTTGTATTCTCGGTAGACCAAGTATAAGAAAGCGCTTAAAGATTAGTTACACATATTTATTACCTAACTGCTTACTGGCTATTATTCAATTACGTGCGTCACATGTTGCAGGGAGTAATGTTAAGTCGCCGTTATTGTATAAATTTAGGCTTATAGCACAACAACACAACGGATATCTCACGTATAAAAGCCAAAGAATTGCTCCGACAATTGTTTCGGACTATTTCGAAGCCCTTCATCAGGGAGCGCTCGCCTCGGCGGCAGCGAAACGAACACTGCGCGCCAACGCTCTGCTCGCGCGGCTACTCGGCGCAGCTGACATCGGCGCACAACTACCCTCATTTTTATCGTCATTTTTATTATAGTCTAAAGTAGGACAGCACACAACACTGATCACGTCACTTTGTAAACGTTCGCTCACACTCACCGTTTGGTCAGTATCTTGTTTGGTTCTTCGGCTTTTATACGTGAGTTATCCGTTGTGTTGTAATTTCGCTTTAGGTTAGTTAGGGATGACCCTAGGAAGGTATCTCCAGCTAGCTAGTGTGTGTGCAGGGACGGGCTGGTGACGCCGTCGCAGGTGACGACGCGCAACCTGTCGCTGGCGGTGGCGGACTGCTTCTGGCGCATGGTGCGCGCCTCCGTGGAGCAGCAGGCCGACGCGTTCAAGGCCATGCGCTTCAACCTCGAGACCGAGTGGAAGAACACCTTCCCCAGGTAACACCCACTGTTCATCCGCTCGGACAGATTTGGGTTAGGTTCGTAAGGACTAGATTGCATAACGACTCTATAAGCAAAACGTCTCAGTTGCATAAGGTCTTGGTAAGCAGAATGTCTTTTTTGCAGAATGCCCTAGTGAGTAGAATGTCTTAGTTGTTCGATTGACAACTATAGCATAACGCCCGAAGTTGCAAAATGACTAATAGAGTTTAAGTCCAAGTTATTAATAAGTCTTGATTGTAAAACGACGCATAAGGAAAAGTTTCTGGATAGCATATGGTCTTGGTAGCAAAACGTCATGATTTCATACCGGCTAGAGTTCCTTCACAAACTACGTTTGAGTTTTTCTTGTCATTCAACCATCTAGTCGTTACGCCATTTAGACGTTATTAATGTTTGACGATATGCCTACCTAGTCGTTTTGCTATTACAACATTTTGATATTAGGGCCTTATACAAACAAGACGTAATAGAACTAAGTCCAATCTTAAACCCGGGCATTCTACTATTAAGACGTTTGTACAATTAGACATTTAGCTACCAAGACCTTATGCAACTAAGACGATTTGCTTATAGACTCGTTATGCAATCTAATCCTTACGAACCTAACCCGACAGATTTATATTTGACAAGCTTTTATTTGGTTTAGGCGCATAACGTCCCACTCGCAGTGTCCCTTTGACCCTTTCCTAAATGCCCCTTACGCAAGACGACCCTTCTGCAAAAAGGCCCGTTCGCAAAACATCCCTTCACATAAATAAAGTCTCTTTCGCAAAACGAACCTTTCGCAAAATGGCCATCTCTTTATATATTTTTTTTATTATTTATAATTTTTTTTCAATTTTTTTTTCTATTATTTTTTTACATACATACATACATACATACATACATACATACATATCGTCACGCCTCTTTCCCACAGGGGTAGGCAGAGACTACTTTGTTCCACTTGCTACGATCCTGACATACCTCTTTCGCTTCATCCACATTCATCAATCTCTTCATACATGCTCGTCGGTTTCGGGTACTCTTGACCTGGCCTTTCTCCAAAACGTCCCCAATTTGATCACGGAACATCCGCCTAGGCCTTCCCCTCCCAACGCACCCATTCACACTCCCCATATAAATCTGTTTAGTTAATCTTCTTATTATTTTTTTTATTTTTATTATTCTATTTTTTCTTGGTGTCATCACCTTTGTTGCGTGTCCATTTTGATGAATAGAAAAATTGTTTTGTTAAATACATAACCCTCTTTGTTTTTGGTGTAGTCGGAAAATTTTATGAAGGTAGTTGTTGATGGTTAATAAAAATTATAAATAAGAGGGTAGTTTGGAAATATACAAATGTGGGTACATTTAGATAATTTATAGAATTACAAATTAGTACGACGTTGGTTCGCATGTGCATCGGTTGTGCTCTGACTTTGAGAATGATCCCGTAGAGGGATCGAAACGCGCGTCAGTGTTTGTGTGGTGATAGGATTAATTAAGTTTGTGGGATTTGTGTGCGTTTCGTGTGGCAGTAGTGGAGGGATGGCTTGCATGCAAAACGTATACATTTCGCACAAGCTTGGTTATCTTGCACGTAAGTAGCGGAGTAGCAAGGTAAATATTTTGTGTTCATTGAAATGGACTTCCGCAAAGTAACGCCTGATTTAATAAAATGATTAGATTTGGATTTGGATTGGATATATATTTTGATCGTTTTGACATGAAATAAAATAAAATAATGATAAAAATGGCTCGTAATAACTATAATTATCCTACTAATATTATAAATGCGAAAGTTTGTGAGTGACGATGTGAGTGAGTGTGTATGTGTTCCTTCTTCACGCTAAAACTACTGGACGGATTTGGATAAAATTCGGAACAAAGATAGCCGGTACCCTAGATTGAAACATAGGCTACTTTTTATCCCGGATAATCGTATAGTTCCCGCGGGATAGCCATAAACATACCAATCACTAATTCTACGCGGACGAAGTCGCGGGCAGAAGCTAGTTATGAATAAACTAGCTGTTGCCAGCGACTTCGTCTGCGAAGAATTCGTTTATCGCTATCCCGCGGGAACTACGCAATTTTCCGGGATAAAAAGTAGCCTATGTGCTATTCCAGACTTTTCTCTATCTACGTGCCGAATTTCATCCAGATCCGTCGGGCCGTTCTGGCGTGATCGAGTAACAAACAAACATCCATCCATCCATCTATCCATTCATCCGTACTTTCGCATTTATAATATTAGTTAGATGAGTGTGAGTATGAGCATAATAGACGTCCTCGTAACCCCGCTCGGTTTTACACCATACTACCCTCAGACAGCGCGAGCTGGACCGCGACGAGCTGTTCGAGCGCGCGCGCGCCGAGCTGCTGGACCAGTCGGCCGAGCTGTCGGCCGTGCCCGCCGCCGCCTGGGAGAAGCGCCTGAGCGCCGCGCTGTGGGCCGCCGCCGCCGGCAAGGTGTTCCACCACATCTACCTGCCCAGCGCCGCCGCCGCGCACGAGGACGTAGGTCAGTGCATACACCTTTGCTTCTTCGATGCAATGTTTAGTTATTTGTGTAACGATGGAGCAAAATCATGTATTTACGGCGAGGGCGCTCCATTGAATCCAGAATGTAGCGAAAGATTCTACAATAAAGTAGAATCCGGAGCGTAATGAGGGATTCGAGTGCTGACGCCCGAGATGAAAATGATTTTTCACACCTCTCATTCAGAAAAGTAAGCTTTGCTCCCTGTCAAGAGGGATCAAAGTGCGACTTTTCTGTTCAAGGCTTTTCTAAGTGTTTTTTTTGCAACATTTTTAATGATCGGTGTGAAAAGTTGTATGAGCCAATACAATAATAAAAAAATATATATATATATAATTGTATGTTGTATTTCATGCGAAATAAAGTTATTTGTATTTATTTGTATTTGCCACTCGGGAACAAAATTATTTTCATCTTGGGCGTTAACACTTGAATCCCTCATTACGCTCTGGATTCTACTTTAGAATCCCTCGCTACGCTCAGGATTCTATTGTAGAAGCCTTCGCTTCATTCTGGATTCAATGTAGCGCCCTCGCCGTAAATACATCATTTTGCTCCCTTGTGACACAAATAACCAGAGATGTACAAAATGGTTTTAAAAAAGCATTTAAATACAAAATGCAAAATACTTTTCAGATTTACTATTTCAAATGCAAAATACCAAATAGTTTTGAGTTTTGTATTTCAAATGCTAAATGCAAAATAGGTATTTTCAAAATACTTTTTCAAAATAAAATACCTTTTACCAAATCGAATGATATTTATATTTATTTTAGGTATTTATCATGAGAAATAGAATAGAGATACAATGCCAAGCCAAATAGCACCTCACTAGTCAGACATAAGGCGCGCACTCTGACCAAAGAAGAAAAAAAACCGGCCAAGTGCGAGTCGGACTCGCGCACCGAAGGTTCCGTACAAATTCACCAAGTTATTAAAAAATCCGGTGTTAGCTTAGCAGAGCCCTGCTCTTGAGCAAAATGTAGGCTGTGTGAGGTCATTTGATATTGGTTACTTATACAGACAGACAGAAATTATGAAAAAAAAAAAACTACTTACTAGATCTCGTTCAAACCAATTTTCGGTGAAAGTTTGCATGGTAATCTGCATCATATATTTTTTTTAGTTTTATTATTTTCTTATTTTAGAAGTTACAGGGGGGGGAACACATATTACCACTTTGGAAGTGTCTCTCGCGCAAACTATTCAGTTTAGAAAAAAAATTATTAGAAACCTCAATACCACACATATGGGTTAAAGAAAAAAAATTTTTTTGAGTTTCAGTTCTAAGTATGGGAAACCCCCAAAATTTATTGTTGTGCCTACATTTTGCTTAAGAGCAGGGCTCTGCTAACACCGGATTTTACTCAGACTCATGCTCATACTCAACATAATAATAACTGATCATAATATTTATAATAACTTGGCGAATTTGTACGGAACCCTCGGTGCGCGAGTCCGACTCGCACTTGGCCGGGTTTTTTCTATTTTTGTGTGATAATCTTAATGCAGTTCACAAAATACATGTACTTACCAAGTTTCAACAATATAGATTCTATAGTTCCGGAAAAAAGTGGCTGTGATATATGGACGGACAGACTGACATGAATCTATAAGGGTTCCGTTTTTTGCCATTTGGCTATGGAACCCTAAAAATGGGCACGCATGGCTAGCAGGCGCCTCTATCGGTCAAATTCGGCAATACAAGCGTCATTCATTCGTTCATTTCATTTTGTTTGACTGGTACCTAATGTTGGCTAAACTTAATCACAAAGTATTTTGTATTTTGAAATGAATATTAAAAATGCAAAATACATCTCGAAAGGTATTTCAAATAAAATACAAAATGCTTTTTACTAAAAGGTATTTAAATGCAAAATACAAAATAGGTATTTTGCATTTTGTATTTGCATTTTAAATAGAAGTATTTCAAATAAATCGCATCTCTGCAAATAACTATTGCTCCCGAGTGGCTCATACGACTTTTCACACCGAACGTTAAAAAACTGAAAAAAGGATTTTAAATATAATTAAGAAGCTTCCAGCATACAAAATGGCGGGGTTTTACAATTATCAACTTTAAAAAGTTGCATTTGCAAAAAAAAACTTAGAAAAGCCTTGAACAGAAAAGTTGCACTTTGATCCCTCTCGACAGGGAGCAAAGCTTACTTTTCTGAATGAGAGGTGTGAAAAAGTCTTTTCATTCTTTACTGTCCTATTTGGTAAACACAAATTCTAACCTCAATGTACAAATTTTTGTAAAGAAAAAGGCGTATCATTTTATCAAATAAACTTGACGCAATATATTGTATAGTATCAATCTTCCCGGGTGAATTTTTCGCTTCGAGCCCTAATCATTCAAACAAAACCCATTGTCTCTATTACCGCAAAACCGCAAGCTACCGAGTTACCATGTGTCACTACAACATTCATATTGAAAAACAAACGGTATCGTCATAGTATTAAGGTTCAAATTTAATGTCGATGATATTCTAGATATTATTTTTAATTTGAACATTAATACTATGACGATACCGTTTGTTTTTGAATATGAATGTTGTAGTGGCACGTGCGTACGGTAGCTTGCGGCTTTGCACTAATAAAGATAATGGCCTTTGTTTGAAACATTAGGGCTCGATGCGAAAAATTCACCTGGGAAGATTCATACTATAACTGCATATTGTCCGGGCGAATATTCAGCGTTTTTTCGACGTTTTTTTTAGTCAGTATCGTCTCAACACCATTAAATGAGATGATGCAAAGACTTAACGTTTTATGACAACGAAACACAGTATCGATGCTGCATTTAGTTTGTCCAAAGTTGTTGCGGCTTGTCCTTCTGTTAGGATAATAATTGTGGGACGATTCGCTCCGCTGTCCGTCTGTCTGTCACCAGGGTGTATCTCATGAGCCGTGATAGGTAGACAGTTGAAATTTTCACATGTGTTATATTTCTGTTGCCGCTATAACGATAAATACTAAAAATCAGAATAATGTGTGCATGTCTCTATATATCGGTGACCGATATGAAGTGACCCCACACTGTTTACATTTTGCTTAGCAGCAGGGCTCTGCTAACACGACTATATATTCACTTGCCTAATACGGAAGTTTCGGTGCGCGAGTCCGACTCGCTCTTGGCCGGTTCTTTACCTCACGGTTACGTCAACCTGAGTGCTTGTAGGTTTTGTCGTGGCGCGTGCTCAAAAGCCACGACAGGTGGCAGCTAACAAGAGGAAAGCGGAAGACGGGAAGACAGATCCCACCCCCGCGCGGGAAGAACCCCGTGAGTCCCCTTCCTCTCCCATCCTTTATTATTGTAACCTTCCACCTGTTTATCCTACTATGCTACTATAATATTGCGTCTCGTCAACTATTTCTTACCTAGCATATAGTACAGTTAGGGTTTCTGCTCGAGACTTCTCGAACTCGAGACAACTCGAGAGTTTCGCCTCCATTCGAGACGAGAAAAAAATAGCCAACTCTCGAGACTCGAGTTCCTTCGAACACGATATAAGGCCTTAAGTCAGATTCGCCATTTTGCCACTTTTAACAGTGATAACGCCGCCCCTATTAATGTTAAATAACAGGCATAGTTTTAATTTTGTCTAATATTATACTCAAAATAAATCTGCTTATTTAATGTCAATTTTAAAACACCTTAAAAAACAGTCCCCTGCTGGGTGTCCCAAAACAGTCCCCTGGCACAAAACTATGTTTATCTCGTTATTACATCAAAAAAATTCTTCATATTTAAGATATTAAAAAACTACTGTGATTCTTACTGACAGTATCACAGGAATTTATTTTTTAATAAATTAGTATACCTAAAAAAAACTTTATTTTTTATGAACAGTCCTCTAGCTCATATTTAAAACTGCCTCAATAAATATTTGAAACAATTAATCTTCATTTCTGTGTAGTATTTATTTTGCGTTTTAAGTTTGCTCAGTGATAATAATGAAATAAAATAATTAACTTATGAAAAAGGTTAGCCAGGAGACTGTTTGTCGGGACAAAATTCGGCCTAAAGTTGCCCAATTAGTGGAGAAATGCCCATTTCTAACTTACAGTGCAAAGTGCAATAAGAGAAGTCTGATTTTTATTTGTTTTTGATGCTATTTTTAGCAATAATTTACAATTTCTTATTAAAGACTCGAGAGTCGAGACAACTCAAGAAATTGGAGTCGAGAATTCTCGAAACTCGAGAAAAAAAATGAGGCGAAAAACCAGAAACCCTAAGTACAGTGCAATAGTTCGGCAGCCGCAAAATAAAATTGTTTTAGTGTCACTTTATTTGCGTGTCGTCAATTGTTACTCTAGTACAAATTGTAAAGAGATTACAGTTCACGAGCCGCAATATAATGTTTTTGTGGTTTCTCATTCTAAATTAAGTGAAGGTAATGTAACTTGGTTATATATGAAGAACAAGGGTGGATGTACAGATAGAAAGGGGAATCAAAACAGTGATGGGTTGCTAGCCGCATCTTGTCGCCCATTCCCTCGATGGGCTTTTACCATCGCGGGACGAAGTAGCCGGTACAGTCTATCCCCCTTATTCATAAACGCACTATAGGCCTCTGCTAACTTAGTAATCGTTTGTCCTTATCTGTCACTTTGACATTTACCTTTCACAGATAAGGACAAACGATTACTAACTTAGCAGAGGCCTATGCAGCGTTTATGAATAAGGGGGTATGTTTTTTCTTTAGTCCCAGACCAGCATTGTTTAAATCATTAATACAACCATAGAAAAGCGTGGATACGCCTTCTGCACCCATAATTCCCTGGCAACACAACAGTGCCACCACTGCTGCTTAAGTAGTAATTGTGTTAACTATCTGTGCAGACAAGCAAGCGGTACCCAAACAGATAAAATACAAGAATCCGAGTGATAATACTGCTACGATATGGGCCGACCCCTACGACATAGACGCCAGTGAGAATTATTTACAAATATTACTAATATCACAGAGTACTTATGACAGGAAACGATAATGCTCAATTTCCAGTTTTTTTTTTTTTTTATAAGCCTTTTTATTCCGAATTCGCTACAATTTCAGTAAATACATGTTGTTGTTGTTATTGTCGTTTATTTATTCAATTGTCGCGTAATTTGGCGTGCCTCATGGCATAGGCCTCCTCCGTGTATTGGAGGGTTTGGGCTATAGTTCCCACGCGCGCCCAGTTCGGATTGGGAACTTAACACACACCATTGAATTTCTTCGCAGATGTGTACAGGTTTCATCGCGATGTTTTTCCTTCACCGAAAAGCTCATGGCAAATTACAAATGTAATTTTCGCACATAAATTCCGAAAAACTCAGAGGTGCGAACCCGGGATTTGAACCCACGGCGCTCTGCTTGAGAGGCCACAGGTCAAACCACTAGGCTACCACGGCTTTTTTTTTCCAGTATATAAAGGTTGTTAAAAAACTAACTGTAAAGTGTAAAGCCGAAAGGTTAAATGTGAGAGATTTAATAACCCCAGTATGTTTTCCTGAGATGAGATTGTATTAAAAACTAGAATACATGGAAAATTCAGAAATATTCGCTATATAGTTTCGCTTCAAGCGGAAGGACTACGACCTAGTCTGAAACATGTCGAGCATCACTCGACTTTTATACGTGAGTTATCCGTTTGTGTAATTATGATCGAGTCTCGCGGTAGTTTCATGTTCAAAGCATAAAGCTATAGTCCGAAATCGAACAGATCCAGTTATTCCAAATTAATAAACGAATTTCATCCCCAAGAGTTATTTGAATAATGTCTAACCGACATAAATACAAACAATGGTGTCACGTTGCAAGAATGAATAAGACAACGTTGATGGTCCATTCGAAATATTATAAACGGGATGTAAACCGCGATTACCTTTCGTAATCGCGGTTCACATCCCGTTTATAATATTTCGAATGAACTTAACCGTGAATCATTAAAAACTCTTAACGTTGATGGTGTACGTAATTTATTGAATTTTAAAATGAAGCCACAAATGTGCCTTCAGTAGTTAAATATAAACGCAAATCACAAACTGTAGGCTTATTGTCTAACTCGCTCGCAATAGTCGCAATCGCCATCGTGTCCATTTTGACAGTTCATGTATGGCCTGACAATTGGCATCGGAATCAGCTAGCTGTCACATTCATACAAGAACTGTCAAAATGAACACGATGGCGATTGCGAGCGAGTTAGACAATAAGCCTACTGTTTGTTAGAGTTATACTTCAAAATGAAGCTTGAAGCTTGAATGAGTAATCAGAAGAAATAGCTAAAGCGACACGACTGCGCGCTAGCAGATCCGGAGAGCGAATGAATCGAAGCTCCGATGGATCGAAAAAACAGGAAATCACTTTAAATTTCGAAAAAAGAGCCGAATACTAAACGTTTTTTTTATGTTAAGTACCTAACAAAAAGGAAAAAGTTTGTAGCGAGCCAAAACACCCTCGTTACATTAGTGTTTACCGCGCCTTCAGTGGCAAGCGGCTGAAAGTAAGGCAATTCCTGTCATAATTACTTTATAGTTTAAATACACATTCAAAGTCGTAATTCTTGTACTTATTTCTACTAGAAGTGAAGTGGTAATGATATATAGAGTATGATTCATCGAAGTTGCAGGTTTATTACGTAACTCGCTCGCAATCGCCGTCGCGTTCATTTTGACAGTTCTTGTATGAATGTGACAGCTAGCTGATTCCGATGCCAATTGTCAGCCCATACATGAACTGTCAAAATGAAGACGATGGCGATCGCGAGCGAGTTACGTAATGAGCTTGTTGTTTCAGTACGTCTAGCACGACAGCGCACAAGAGTCGCGTCGCGCGCGAGATAGATTGCCCGTCTTTTTCTTACTGTTCGTTCTAGAAAGGGACGGATAATCTATCTCGCGCGCGACGCGACTCTTGTGCGCTGTCGTGCTAGGCAGGCAGTAAATGTTATTTTTTGTACTGATTTGTGGTGTTCAATAAATAGTATTTCTATTGTATTGTATATTACTTGATTGCTCATCCTGTATTAACATTTAGATATTGAAGTTGTAGGTTTATTATACAGTGACATAATCATAAGTACTACATATTTTTGAGACTAGCTTCATGTACATTTTCGACTTGTCGCCGATGTACATAATCATTTGAGTTAGTTATGTTAGAACTAGAATTTACGTCTACGGTTATTAAGTATTCGGTGTTCTATAAAGTTTGATCACGAAATAGTTTTAGCCGTATCATTTGTCAAAATGTCCCTTTTACCTATCCTAATTTTCGGCGATTACTGCAATTATAAATCTCTGCCCAAAATTACGATGGTATTAGTTTAAATTGGTATCTGTGGCCGTATGTGGCATTGTAGCTTCAAAAGCGATAGACTTATTCGGCTGCGGCTTTTATAATTAGAAAACCAGTTTAATCTGGATAATTCTTAACTCGGCTTTTATTGAAATCTTCAGTCTTAATTTAAATACTCCTGGGGGCATTAGCCTTCCTCCCCTCCCTTACTAAAGTAAGTGTACACGCCCTCCCCTCCAGGGTACGTTAATTAGCAGCGAAACAAAGCGCAGAATAACGAGGAGTAGACTGGGGTGGTCTAGCGAAACTTTTTAGGCATATACAATTCAATACAATACGATACAATAACTCTTAAGAGGGTGCATCCGTGCTGAGCTCGTAACGTCGCATTTTTGGTGATTTTTTGCGATTATTTAACAGAAATTGAATGAAAGTATCAAATATCCGTCTGTAGTGCACTTCGTTTTTAGTGTATTAATGTGTCCAATGCAGTGATTAATGGTGATGGACTTTTATTTTCGTATTAAAGGGATAAAATACTATATCTCGTTTAATAAGAAAATAAAAGTCCATCACGAATAAAATAATCGCTAAAAATCACCAAAAATGCGACGTTGCGAGCTCAGCACGGATGCACCCTCTTAATATAATTGAAAATCATCGGAAAATTATTCGATCTAAATTATCAAAATTGCATTCTTAATCTTAACTCGATAATTGGAAAATGGGAATGATATTAGGAAATAGTGCGGATACAATCGTTACACGGTCAGCCGCTGCGCGGTATGAGCGCACCGTATCGATCTCGGCTCCTCTACCGAGTGCCTCTCACTTCGATTTGTAAACTCGCGGCATCCTCTCCCAGACAAATTCAACACGTCAGTGGACATAAAGCTGCGCGAGTGGGCGGAGACGGAGCTGCCGCTGCAGTCCGTGCAGGCGGGGCTGGAGGCGCTGCGCGAGGAGTTCCACGAGCTGCTGGCGCGCGGCGGCGACGGAGACCCCGTGTTCGCGGCGCTGCGCCAGCGGGCCGGCGCGCGCGCGCTGCAGGCCCACCGCTGGGAGGAGCGCGCCCAGGACGTGAGTGCACTGTACCCCGCTACAGGAGCTGCTGGCGATCTCGATGTAACCCGTTCTGCATGAGGATGTACAGTCGCCATCAGATATATCGTAGCGGGCGAGGTCCTCAAATATTTCGGAGCAGCATTAAATTTTAATAAATTCGTTACACAGCTATGGTTAATAACATCGGAACACGCAATCCGTCATAAATATAAGAATAGCGACTTTTCAATAAATTCGGGACGTTCAATGAGCTAAAAATATCAGGAAGCACATATCGTCAAATGTATCGACACAGTCAGGCTGATCACAAATATCGGAACATATGTGGAAAATAAACCTTACGTATATAATAATAGATTCGAATTCCAAACAAAATACAAATAAGGCTCAAACGTCATGCCAAAATGAAAGATATGTCACCTATATAGTGTACGCGTCTGCATGCATGATTCACTGTGTTAGTAACATAAAACCTTTTTTGTTGTATAAAGTGTAAATTGTTACTGGCCACTAAATTGCCATTATACCTTTTTTACGAATAAATTTTTTCTTCTTCTGCTGTTATAAGTCAAAGCATGTAGTTCTATTTTATAAAACTAATTTTATTATAAAAACACTGTAATTTAAACTCTTTGTCACAAAGTTAAGGTATATTTTCAAAAAATGTTCCGATCTTTATGGTCAGCCTGTCTGCATCGATACCTTTGACGATCTGTGACGTCCCGATTTTATTGAAAAGTCGCTGCTACTTTATTTATGACTAATTGCGTGTTCTGATGTTATTAACCATATCTAGTGTAACGAATTTATTGAAATTTAAGGTTGTTCTGAATTATTTGAGGACCTCGCCCGCTACGATATATCTGATGGCGACTGTAGATGGTAATGGTGTGTGTTTGTGTCAGGTGCTGCGCGTGCTGCAGCTGAACGCGCTCCAGGACCGCTGCGTGGGCTCGCGCGCCGACTGGGACGCGGCCGTGGCGCTCATGGAGCTCGCGCTGCGCCAGCAGCTGGCGGACACGGACGCGCAGCTCACGCAGCTCACTGGTACGCTACCATATGTCATGGCGCCGCCTGGGAAGCATGGTCTTTAAATAATAATAAATAAATAAATATCATGGGACAAATTACACCAATTGACCCAGTCCCAAACTAAGCACAAGGCTTGTACTATGGGTACCAGGCAACGGATAAACATACTTATATAGTGTAAGTAAATACATACGTAAATACATACAACATCCATGACTCGGGCACAAACATTCGTATTCATCATACAAATGTCTGCCCCTACCGGGATTCGAACCCGGGACCTCTAGCTTCATAGTCAGGCTCACTAACCACTAGGCTATCCGGTCGTCTTTGACTGAGAACCAGAAATCAAAGCTCAAGGTTTGCCAACGAGCTTTGGAGTGCAGCGTTCAACCTCCCCTAGGGGTCACAAGGACCACATTCCACTTCAAAACTCGCATCGCCAATGTTGAGAAAGCGAGAGAAATAATATGTGATATGATAAATGTGCGGCAGGTCCCGGGTTCAAAGACCGCTGGCTGTACTGGCAGAGCAGCACGGACGAGCAGAACCGTCGCGCCGAGGTGCGCGCGGAACTAGAGCGCCTCGGCAGTGCTCGGCCGACGCTGGCGTACGACGAGCTGGTGGCCGTGCGGGACAACCTGCGCCGGCGCGGGGTGGAGGTCGATAACGACTACATCCGGGAGACGTGGAAGCCCGTGTACTTGAAGTGAGTGTTGACAGCCATACGGATATCCCTACCTGAATACACTACGCGGGTGGTAGGGCCTTGTGCAAGGTCCGTCCGGATAGCTACCACCATCTTACTCGCTAATCCTGCCGCTAAGCAGCAGTGCTTGCATTGCTGTGTTCCGGTGTGGAGAGTAAGACAGCCGGGGAAATTACGGGCACAAGAGGCATTTCATCTTAGCCCTCTGGGTTGGTAACGCATCGGCAATCCCTCCGGGGTTGCGGGTGTTTATGGGCAGTGGTGATCGCTTACCATCAGGTGACCCACTTGCTCGTTTGCCTTCCTATTCACACAAAAAAAAAACCTAACTATCACTACCTACCACCGTGGTCTTAACTGTCCTATTTGGTAAACAAAATTCGAACCTCAATGTGAATTTTTTTGTAAAGAATAAGGTGTATTATGTTATCAAATAAACCTGAGGCAATATTTTGTACATAATTTTGCTGATATTTTATCTCCAGTTCCTTTATTTACGATGACATTGTTAAAAAATAACAAAAATGAAAGGTTTTTAGGTTAGAATTTGGTTTACCAAATATGATAGGTAAGAATGAAAAGACCTTACTTAAACTGTCTCCAACTTATTTCTTTGTCTATTGGTTGTCTGGTAGAGATCGCTACTAAGCGATAAGACCGCCTATTGTCTACTTTGTTCTTTGTTTCTGTATTGTTTTGTACTGATAACTGACTAATATTTCAGGAACATGAGTTGTTAACTTATATTTATAAGGAAACTTTGTTCATAGCATTGACTTACGATAAACAACTAGACTCCCAATCACGCTAAAAACTGTCGGAAGCAAAAGTCTGCACGACACGTCTATTGTGCAGAATTTTGGTTCAGTCGTGCTTCGACCGCGCTTCGATAACAATGTACATGTCTCTTTCGCACCGTAATCTCAAACGCTTGAGAACAAGAGACAGACAGGTTTCCAGCGCGTGGCGTCGTGTCATTACTTCTCACGATCGTATGCAATTGACATTAAACATTACTGCCACGAAATAAGGTGTTAATTTGAACGAATATGTTAATGTTATCTGTGTAAGTTGATGTGTTGGCACACACAATACATAGACAACGCCGCTCTGACGTTTCTTGAGGCACTTTTGTTTGCGATTGGGAGTCTAGTTGTTTATCGTAACGTAAGTCAATGGTTCATAGTTATAATTTTGTAAAACGTTTATGAATAAATTATCTCTGTGTCTTATCTATGTGTAATGTTATTTTATTCCAGAAATTTCCTACAGCGTGCACAGATGCGAGCGAGGGATTGTAAAAAGAGCTTCTACCTGTACAGTCAACAGAACGGCAACGGGGTAAGTGTCACACTTTATAGAGCGACCGGTTAACTGAGTCCTTGTCCTTGCGGCTGCGGGGTCAGCAAAAGTAAGCAAACCTCTTCCCCCCCTCCCATGCTTACGTAATCATTGGTACCTATTATGTATTTTTCTTTTAATGTATTCTGTTTTTAAAAAAAAGCCAATAATAACTGCTGACATAATCACGATATCGACCCCAAAATAAGCAAAGCAAAGACCCCCCCCTCTCAAGCGCTTACGTAATACTTGAACACCCCCCTGCGCTCTGTACCCGCGCGGGCGAGGACTCAGGTAAGCGGTCGATCTTCTTCGAAAATATAATGCAAAAAAAAAATGAAAAATAAAAATTGCTTATACGCACGCTTCATTCTAGCCGCAAAGGACTAATGTGGTGAGTCTAATAATGCAAGCACTCCACTAGGCGTATTTATCCAAATATTTGCGTGAGTGAAAGGGATGCACTATATTGTTTCTAGGGTATGCGACGAAGATACCAATAGCGCAACGCGAACACGCAACGCCAAGTGGAGTGCCAGTACCTATAATGTTGAATCAAATACACACATCAAAAATGTGTGCGGATATTTTTTATCCCTAGACAAATTGACAATATTTCAAATTTCTTTATATTCATAAATCAAAAACCATTTCGAGAGAAACTCTTGTAGAACACAAAAAATATATTTTTGGATTTTTTCGTGCAGTATTTTTTGGAAAAATGAGCATAATATGTAAAACGGGAAATGACGTCCAGCGGCCGGTCCAATACTGCCATTATAAAAAACTTTGTCTTCCGGGTTTCCCTTTGACATTTACAACTTTCACAAAACAACACTACTGACAGCTGACGGTTAAATTATTCGCACACCACTTGGCTTTGTTACCATCAGGAACACTAGATAACTGTTTGCCGGGCAATAATACTAATGTTTTTGCAAGATTTCATTTTAAATCATATTTTTTGTGAGGTATTCTGTTTGAGTTTGTCAGCTCGTTTTGACGTTCATCGACATTGACAACTTCATTCCCTGTCAAACTATTTAAGCACAGGTTTTGTCGGTCAATTAATGTAATTGGGATTGTTCATTTTTTTACAACATACCCTGATTAGAAAACCATTTCGAAGTATGGGGCTTGCGAACTGTTTTATCTTACTGGCGTTCAAAAATACTCAAGGATTACGGATATTTTGCAAAAAAATTGTTTGAACTTTATTCGACTTTACCGAGCGGCTGTTGGTAGTTGTAAAAAAATAAATAGGCACATATCTAGTTTGTCTATTAAATCTATATGTCAACTAGTTATCAGTGTCACCCAATGTCAGTAAAGTAAATATTGTTTTGTTGAAAACTTAAAATTATCGGTCGATTTAAAACGAAATAATGGAAATTACAGAAAATGATTCGTTCCAACCTGAAATAATGACTCTAAAAACAGCTCCAAAACAATAGTTCGCACGGATCCGAGAAGATTTAAGAGAAAAGTGGTGGCGCGAAGTAAATGTTGAACACTTCAAAGTTTATAAGTACACAAGTTGTTGCGAGGATCATTTCGATGTAAGTAGGTACCAAAACACAATGCCACATACTTCCACATTCATAAATTTTCAACTCATTATAACCATGATCAGGATTTAACGCAACATACAATAATCTTGTAGGTAAACCAAAGGTAAACAGTATATTTGACATTGAGATGACAGTCACAACAGTTATGACAACTATTTTTTTTTAATTTCCAAAGGATTGTGGGAAAATTGCCTATTTCAGCCGGCCGTATATAATTTACGAAAAGTCGTATCTGATTTTTTTAAACAATTATATTAATTAAATTAAGCCATGAAATGACAAAATATTCAAATTAGTTTCTTAAAGTGCTCCATATTTTCTAAAAAAAATATAAAAAGGGGGGTTAAAAAAAATGAACAATCCCAATTGTTTCAACGTTTTTTTAAGTGTACGAAACAAACCAGTGACGTCATTTCGCTAATACTTGACGTTTGTTACTTACGTTCTTTCTGCTCGAGCAACGATTTAAATGTATTTTTCCACGAAAATACAAGATTTTCACAAATATAAAAAAATATGGGGGTCTTAAAATTGTGCGCTCTTTCCAGCCAGACAATAAAAAGTAGCACTTGAAAAATTGAAATATTGTCAATTTGATCTTTTGACTCGGTAGTAATATGCCTTTGCCTATATTCAAAATTTTCAAAACTGACTAGGGATAAAAAACATCAACATCCCTAGACATTTTTGATGAGTGAATTTGTTGTTGTTATAAGTATGCAGAATTTCAGCTCGATCGGTTGAAGATATCTGCGTCCAAATTTAGTCGCAAAATTCCACCCGGACAAACATACTTAAGATGCATTCATCCTTACGTGTCTTATCATGTAAACAAACAGTGGTCAAAGACTTGTCACTTTTGTCTTGGATTACACAATAGTTATGTTGTTGTAGGCTTAAAGAAACTCATAAAGTATTCAAATTGACCAAGTAACCACTGCAAAATAACATTTTTAATAAGATTTTCTTCAATAATCGGACGATCGAATGAATCAAGTCGAGAATATCTGCAACCTGAGTAGCGCCACTAAATCGAAAACCTGATACAAGTTTATTTTAAAGCGAAATAATCGGTCACGTTTTTTGTAAGTATATATTTTATCAACATTTTCAATCCACTAGTCATTATTCTTATCTTAACACTTTTGATGTTACACTTGTTTACATAATAAGACACGTAAAGATGAATGCACTATAGATACATACAACCATTCATTGCAAGTTGGTAAAATAGCTTCTAAAAATCTATAGAGGTGTTCAGTAAAACTAGCCTCATCACCTGGTGCAGTATTCTGGATTAAATTTGAGGCAGTCAGAGCATGAGCACCTGCTGTCCTGCTGTGTCTGCTGTGTTGTCCTGTCCTGTCTGTTTGTTATTTATAAATCTCTCTCTCCTCTCCCTCTCTCCCCTCTCCCACTCCTCTCTCTCCTCTCTCCTCTTTCTCTCCTCTCTACTCTCTCTCTCTCCTTTCTTTTTCCTCTCTCTCTCCTCCTCTCAAGCTGGTAGTGATGGTGATAGTGGTATTGCAGAAGGAGTGCTGCTCTCTTTTTCTCTCCCTCTCTCTTTCTCACTCTCTCTCTCTCCCTCTCACTCTCTCTCGCTGGTGTTGATGGTGATGTTGGTATTGCACAAGGAGTGCTGCTCTCTTTTTCTCTCCCTCTCTCTTTCTCACTCTCTCTCTCTCTCCCTCTCACTCTCTCTCGCTGGTGTTGATGGTGATGTTGGTATTGCACAAGGAGTGATACTCTCTTTTTCTCTCCCTCTCTCTTTCTCACTCTCTCTCTCTCCCTCTCACTCTCTCGCTGGTGTTGATGGTGATGTTGGTATTGCACAAGGAGTGCTGCTCTCTTTTTCTCTCCCTCTCTCTCTCCCTCTTACTCTCTCTCGCTGGTGTTGATGGTGATGTTGGTATTGCACAAGGAGTGATGCTCTCTTTTTCTCTCCCTCTCTCTTTCTCACTCTCTCTCTCTCCCTGTCACTCTCTCTCGCTGGTGTTGATGGTGATGGTATTGCACAAGGAGTGCTGCTCTCTTTTTATCTTCCTCTCTCCCCCCCCCCCTCTCTCCCCCCCCTCCCTCACTCTCTCTCTCTCTCTCTCTCTCTCTCTCTCTCTCTCTCTCTCTCTCTCTCTCTCTCTCTCTCTTTTTCTCATAAGCTGGTGATGATGGTGATGTTGGTATTGCAGAAGGAGTGCTGCGAGGTGGTGATGTTCTGGCGCGTGCAGCAGACGCTGCGCACGACGGCCAACGCGCTGCGCCAGCAGCTCGGCAACCGGGAGGCGGCGCGGCTCGACCGCGAGCTGAGGGAGGTCTTGGACGAGGTCTGACATCACACAGGTTTAGGCGCATAATGTCCCTTTCCCTTTGTCCCTTTTCTAAATGCCCCTTACGCAAAACGACCCTTCTACAAAAGGGCACGTTCGCAAAACGTCCCTTCACATAAATAAGGTCCCGTTCGCAAAACGTCCCCTCCGCAAAATGACCCGTTCGCAAAACGTCCCTTTCGCAAAATGGCCCGTTCGCAAAACGATCCTTATCCCATGAGAAGACTCCTAGTCTCTACTGAAACAAGCTTTTTCCATACGGGACATTTTGCGAAAGTGGCGTTATGCAGGAGGGACGTTTTGCGAAATGGGTGGGACCTTTTGAGAAAGGGACGTTTTGTGAATGGGGTATTTTACATAAGGGACCATTTGCTGGGTAGACGTTTTGTGAATGGGACGTAATTTTGGTGGAGTAGGATGTTATGCGCCCAAACCATCACACACACACACACACACACGCAACATCTGATATACTTACCATACATACATAGATCACGTCTTTATCCCTTAGGGTGCGACCACACCGCCGCTTAAAAAACGGTGACGTTACGGAATCGCAACAAAATGTATGACGAAACGGTGAGAAAACGTGACGCATACGACACGTCACTGCATATACGCGGCAGTTTGGTCACACCCTTATGGGTTATAAGTCAACGTACCGAAGAACTAAAATCACTGGTATAGCTCGGGGAATAAGTAAGTTGACCTATACCTGTTAAAAACAATAAAAACAAACATTCTTAAATTATAATGTTTGTTCTCAGATGGCATCAGATCCGGAAATCAAGAAGGAACTGCTGTCCGGCAGAAGAGTAGAATTAGCTGAAGAACTGAGTAAGTTTTGTACAAATCTAGCACATGAGGTATTTTATCTTTATCTTGCACTAGCAACGCATTTGCAATCCACTGTTACCAAGCCTTATACTCTGTTCGATTTTCTAAGTTCGTTTCCTGTCGTTCCGCTCACACTTATAGTCATTAATTTGAGAGTGAGAGGGACACATTTAAAAAAAATGTAGTTTATTTTGGACTTTTTAAAAATAAGGTTTATGCTTTTAGTTTAGTAATAATTGCTATTTCTTTTCAGAACGTGTACGACAAGTCCAGGAGAGGTTAGAAGAGTTCATCGAGGCATTGAACAAAGAGAAATAGTTGTATATTTTACCTATGGTGTCCGCGCGTTGTATCATTTCCTTATTTATCTGCTTGATCTAAGTTATCTCTAATAAAATGTTACACTCACCACTTTTTTTTATTTACTTACTTGTAAGTTGAGCGTTGGACTTTGGTCAGCAGTGGGACAATATAGGTTGATTAACAAACATTTGTTGATTATTTTGATGCTGTTTGCCGTGATTTCATTTGGTTTCAGTGGGAATTTTGTACTTTCCAGGGATAAATATATTTATGAATATGAATTCATTCTAGAATAGATTGGATAGTTCCAGAGAGTGCTCTTTTTTAAACAAATTATGGAAATGAGAAAAATATTTATTAATTTCACACATGAAGTAGGAGAGTGTAGGCACGTGTAGGAGACTACTTTGTTCCAAACCATTTCCAAACAAACAAAATTTACTGTATTCTGTAAAAACCATTTTCATTTTTAAAGTTTTGTATTTATAATTTCATAAACCACGTTTAAACCATGTTCAAATCGCACCGCAACCGCTCACATTTGTAAATAGCTCTATTTACGGCATCTGTGGTTCACTTTTGATTGACGCATTTTTGACGCTTTGCGTTTCGTTTGACAATTCATTTGTTGTGGGTTGTGAATGTGGGCCCAGTACTCTCAGTAATTAAAGTATTATTCAGCGCCAGTATTCATGCAAAATGGAATCAGACAATGGCATTTTATTCGCGGCGTTCAAATATGTGACCAGAGCAAACGAGCATATTTGCAGGTTATGCTTCTCCTCCACTGAAAAACGCGAACACTTCATACAAGATACTGTGAATTTGAAACGGCCGTACTTCCACAACAGTGTCACTTATGAGGACATGTTTGCAGAGCTCGGGGCAAGTATAGATCTATCTAAAACCCATCATACCATCATTGAAATCTTGTCGAATCTATGCTAACTTTGTTAACATTTTCGCAGGTAACCGACGAACCTTTCCTACCGCAGACGCTGTGCGGTAGCTGCGCAAAATCAATCAGCAACAGCTACCTGTTTAAAAAGCTTTGTGAATATTCCAATGATAAATGGGGAGAAGCCATGGCAACCCTGGATTACAGCGTGACGCAAGCCAACAATCTGAGCCCCAGCGTGCGTTCGGCGTACCTTATGATCGGCAGCGCCGAAAACTGTATCTTCACGAGCCGGAAAATACATTCAATTGACAAGCAGACAGTGGCTTCTAAAATAAGGCGCATCATCAAGAATAGAAACAAGTATGTGAAAAATAAACCTCTATTAAGCAATTACATCTGTGAAGAATGCGGTGTCTGGTTAAAATCGAAGGCCCTTCTAGCAAAACACATGAGAGTGCATAGCACCTCTCCGCAACCCTGCCCGCAGTGCTTCAAAGTGTTCTCGACCCCCCTACAGCTGACAGAGCATGCAGAACGAGTGCACTACCCGAAGAAAATTCGTTGCGTGAAATGTTCAAAGATGTTTAGTACAGAAAAAATGCTCAGAACACACGACAGGCTGGAACATGTCGCAGCATTATGCAAGCTGTGCTTTGTCCAGTTCCCTTCAAAAATGGCACTAAAAGCCCATTTAGATAAACATGACGTTTTGAAATGTCCAAAGTGCAACAAGACCTTCGTAAACAAACAGACATACAGAATCCATTGCAAGCAATGTGGTAGCAACGAAAAGAAATTTGCAAGCTTCTTTTGTGATATTTGCGGCAAAGGCTATATACGTAAGAATGGAGTGCGGACACACTTGAAAACAGATCATGGTTTCGGCAAAGTGTTGTCTTGCAGCTGGTGTTTCAAGAAGTTTGACGCTATCAGCAGACTTAGGAACCACATAGTCAAGCATACGAGGGAACGGAATTTTACATGTGATCAGTGTCAGGGTAAATTTGTGACGCAGGCGGCACTGGTGTACCACACACGGCTGCACACAGGCGAGAAGCCGTTTCAGTGTGAGTTGTGCGGTGAAAGCTTTCTGTCTGCCTCTAGACGAATGGAACATAAACGAAGGAAGCATTTTGGACCTACGGAAGAATGTCATATATGCCACATGAAGTTTGTAACTGGTAGCCAGCTCCGTAAGCATATTGAGAGGCATTCTGATCCTCACAGCAAGCTATATATACCGGTAGCTGAGAAGCAGGACAGGGCATACCTAGTGCAAAATGTGAATATCTATGAGCAATAATGTTGACATATTCAATGGTGACTAAACTAGCAAAAACATTGATTCTGATCTTAACTTATTTATTGTATGATAATGTTTCAATTAAAGTCTATGGACCTATTTAGATCAAAATGGCAAAAAGTTTTTCTTTCTACTTCTAGGATAATGCCATTATTAAATTGCTTTCCTCTTTTGAGTCTTACATCAACTAAGGCTCTTTTTATTTTTAACAAAATATAAAACCCTATATACCCCATTGTTTGGAATAAGGATATCCCTTTTATTTATTGGGCGCGTAAAGTCCGTCCTTGAATAGCTTCAAAAACTAATGATTTCAATTAATAAGTTTATATTTTTTTAATTGTATGTGAATTGACAAATAAACCATGGTTGTTAATGACCTCGATGTTTCTATTATTTATTGTAAGGCGTCCGACCCTTTGGCGCACTCCTTTAAGAGGGTGCATCCGTGCTGAACTCGCAACGTCGCATTTTTGGTGATTTTTTGCGATTATTTCATAGAAATTGAATGAAAGTATCAAATATCCGTCTGTAGTGCACTTCGTTTTGAGTGGATTGATGTGTCTAATGCAATGATAAATGGTGATGAACTTTTATTTTCGTATTAAACGAGATATAGTATTTTATCGCTTTGATACGAAAATAAAATTCCATCACCATTAATCATTGCATTAGTCACATTAATTCACTAAAAACGAAGTGCACTACAGACGGATATTTGATACTTTCATTCAATTTTTGAGAAATAATAGCAAAAAATCACCAAAAATGCGACGTTGCGAGCTCAGCACGGATGCACCCTCTTAAGCTGTTTGAACCATAGCATCAGGCCTTTTTTACTGTCTACATGATTTGTAAGTCAACGCACGTAAAAAGAGCTCTGAGTGGCTAGTGGAGGGGAATACGTTAGCGCATCTGGTATAGTAGCGTCCCCCACCCGCTCGCCGTCCGTATTTCGCTCATGCGCAGGTATATCGCCAGCTCTTTTTATGTGCGTTGATTTGTACATATGTAAGAGTGGGACAAAAACATACAGACAAGACAGAGTGAAGAGGGTGAATAACAGTAACACAACAGTAGGGTTCCCTGTAGAGTAGACTACCTACACCTGACCTACACCCAGAAGAGAACTCTTTACTGCCTATACCCAAAGGCAGTAAGTAGTATAGCATAGAAATCTCTATTTCTATGCTATACTACTATGACGAAGTCGCTGGCAACAGCCAGCGACTTTGTCTGCAAAAAATTCGTTTATCGCTATCCCGCGGGAACTACGCAATTTTCCGGGATAAAAAGTAGCCTATGTGCTATTCCAGACTTTTCTCTATCTATGTGCCGAATTTCATCCAGATCCGTTGGGCCGTTCTGGCGTGATTGAGTAACAAACAAACATCCATCCATCCATCTATCCATCCATCCATCCATACTTTCGCATTTATAATATTAGTTAGACATCCATCCATCCATCCATCTATCCATCCATCCATACTTTCGCATTTATAATATTAGTTAGATTCACCAGGGTATTCCTAAAATGTGAGACAACTACAACAAGGGCAGTCAGCAATTTAAAATACAAAAGCATAAAAAAGCATCATTATATTTGCCTAAAAATATTTGTAAATACATATGTATAAAAAACAGAACTACTTTTTAGAATAAGTTTTCCTATTCACAGTCTTTGTATCCAGCATGATCTTAGCTTCAGGTGTACACCACTCACTGTCTTTCTCGTGGTGCCTCTTGATATGCATCTTCAAGAAATGAGGTGTTACAAACTTTCGAGAACATATTTCACACATCAGTGTTGGGCCAATGTGTTTGTACTTTATATGTTCAGCTCTCGCTGAAGCATTTACAAATCTTTCCGTGCATAAATCACATTTATAAGGTTTCTCACCAGTGTGCCGCCTCGTGTGATACAACAAAGCTTCCTTCGACACGAAACGATTACTGCAAATATTGCATATAAAATTCTTCTCTTTGGTATGCGTTATCATGTGAACCTTTAGGTAACTCGGAGCTGTGAATTTCTTATTACAATGGGGACATACATGAGGTTTACTGTCTCCATGTTCAAATCTGTAGTGAACTCGTAAACCACCCGAAGTGCTGTAACGCTTACCGCACTCTTTACAAGAAAACGGTCTTTCCAGGCTGGTGCGGTACGGATGTGGGTCTAAAAGGCCGTCAACACACAATTTGACATGTTTCAAATAGAAGTCTTTTGTTGCATAACTTTTCCCGCATTTAGGGCATTGGCTCTTGTTAGTATGTTTCTCTTCGTGAGATTTAAGCTTGTCAGAACCCTGACAGGACTTCCCACAGTCCTTGCAGACGTGGATCTGATGAGCTCTGTTATGGTGCTCCATGATGGCTTCTGCTGTGTTCCTGTATTGCTTACATTCAGGGCATTTGTATTTTGTAACGCATGTGTGGTCTGATAATTCCTGTGCATTATTAAAACTCTGGCTGCATATTTCACAGCTAATTGAGTTGTGTTTCTGGCGAAAATGTTCTCTGAGTTCACCTGGACTCTCAAACTCCTCATCACATTCAAGACAGCTTAGAAGAAAATCTGCTTTAGTGTGTGTAGGCTTCACCACTGGTTTAGTGTGATTATCCATAAGTAGCAGCTCCGATTTGTGTTCATGTACTACTATGTACAAAGACTGATCTTCATTTGCTTCAAATGATACATTGAGTGTATGTAACAAGCTATCAAGTACATTGTTGAGTAGATTAGTGGTTTTTCGGGTAGTTTCTATGAACCTGAAGGCACCAAGGGCCTGTTCAACGCAATCTGTGCAGACGGCTTCCAAACCAGGAACTTCTTCTATATCCTGTAATAATAATAATAATAATAATAATAATAACTTTATTTTCACAACAGAAGTTACAAATGCATAACATTTTGCAAAGCACACATTGATACATAGGATGGGTAGATGACATTTTATGCTGTAAGTGAAACGGCGGCGCTCGCACTAGACTCTGGGTCTGTATCGCGAGTGCCAAGGAAGTACACAAAATACAGGAATAATACAAATAATAAAAGAGAAGAAAAGAAATAGCTAGAAAGTAGTGTGTTCGTGTGTGTGTGTGTGTGTGTGTGTGTGTGTGTGTGTGAGTGAGTGTATGTGAACGTGTGTATGTGTGTGTGTGCGTGTGTGTGTGTGTGTATGTGTGGCTACACTTTACCATTAGTAAGAGCTTATAAGGAGATCCTCAGTATCTTGGTAGTTTATATTTGATCAAATAAATAATATCAGTCCATCACTTTTATAACTATTGTAAATCCTACTACTTATGTAAATATTAATAACCCCATGTTCTACGTTTGTATAATGACTAAAACCAAAACAAATCCAGGTATAATTAAATTGAATTACAATTTTTGGCACTCGCGGATACAGACCCAGTCTAGTGCGAGCGCCGCCGTTTCACTTACAGCATAAATGTCATCTACCCATCTCTATGTAACAATGTGCGCTTTGTAAAATGTTATGCATTTGTAACTTCTGTGGTGAAAATAAAGTTATTATTATTAATTATATCAATCCATACCTCATCCCCAAGAAGCTTGGAGAGCAGCTCGGCCAGCGGCTGCAAATGTATTTCGTCGTCTTCAGTGTCCATAGCCACTCCATCTTCAAAGCGAACATAATAATCATCGAGACTCTTCAAACATAACCTACAGTGACTGTACTGTTTACCGTTGGCGATATTAGACACGATTATGTTTACGTTTGCCCTGCTAGCCATGTTTTATCCAGTTCTTGCTTCTGACAAATTACTGTTTTGATCAAAGAAGAAAGAAACTAAATTAAATCTGTCAAGCAGTTCGCGGCTTAAAACTTTCGTTCAGAATCGATGAAACCATGAAACCACCACAAGATTCTTATTTTTGTGACAGACAAGAACAAGAATAACGGAACATGGCGTGTCGTTAGAGTGTTGCCACCTAACTTTCAAAAAGTAGCCAGAAATGTCAAAAAGTCGCTAGCTTAATGATCTATAGTCTGGCAAAAACAGTAGAAATTAAAAAGTGACAATACTGAAGTGTCGTCCCTTTCTAATCTATAAGTATAAAAAACGGGACGACACTACTGTATTGCCACTTTTTAATTTCTACACTTTTTAGCCAGACTGTATAGGGGGCCATTCAAGTATTACGTAAGCACATTTTTTACAATTATTTACCCCCTCCTTCCCCTTGTCAGCAAAAGTAAGCAAACCTCTTCCCCCCCCCCCCCCCATGCTTACGTAATCGTTGGTACCTATAGGCATTTTTCTTTTAATGTATTCGGTTTTTTATATATTTGTGGGTTGCCATTTGTGTCAAAAAGTAAATAATAACTGCTGACGTAATCACGATATCGACCCCCCCACCCACCATGTCATCAAAAATAAGCAAAGCAAAGACCCCCTCGCCCCCCTCAAGCGCTTACGTAATACTTGAACGCCCCCTAGTGGGTCCTGGATGCAGTGAAAAATATATAAAGCGCAAGATTTCGAATAAAGTTTTGGAATTCCTAATGCAGAACCTAGTTCATACTAAACCATTACCATTGACCATTCAAGTTGTACAGCAGTTTTCCATTTGATAAGCGTATAACCTAACCTAAAAAAAACATTTTTAATACAAGCTTCTATTGACTGTACTTTTTACTGACTGTACTTCATTGTCATCTCATATCTTGCATATGCATATCAAATTTCAAATCAATCAAACAAATCACTGAAGAGTTCCCTTCTGCGGAGACGGTCTTGGCTGGGTCACCAGAATTTCACTATTTACTGTCACCGAACTTACATAGGTGTGCCAAATTACACGTTAATCAGACCACTGGAAAGGAAACAAACAAACAGGGTAAGCTAAATAAAAGGTTAACAAACGTTTGTAAAAATTGCTCAAACTTATTATTCTTATCATTACATATTTTTAGATTTCAATATTATTAATTACGTTTCAATTCAAGTCATTTCAGTTTCCATTTAATTAATATCCATACATAATTGTGTCAGATATAATTAGAAGCCTGGGAATGAATGATTATTTTAAAAGTGCTTGGTGATTTTTCTATTGATAGGAAAAGTTTCAGATTTTTCCGTCGAGCCATATATTTTTTAAAAATAAAATCGTTTTACTCAGTCACTCGGCGGCCCTAATACGACTGATAAGCAGTACGCCACGGACATATATAAAAAAAAAATGCTAATACTACTCTACACTCACAATAGCAAGTAATCTAGCTGGTGTGCGTCCGCGAGAGGCCCGCTCGGGTAAGATACAACTCCGGATTGAAATACGGCTTGCTATAATAGTTATTTATTTTGTAACTTGGCATTAAGGATCTTTGACTATAGTCAAATATCACAATCTGAATAAAAAATAATGTTTGGCGGGAAACTAATTATTTGTTAAAACTAGCCCAATTTGCTGTGTTTTGGTTGAACTTTAGACACATTAATCGCCATTATACAATGTCTACGAGTTTGTTTTAATTCCACACATTCGAAGTGAAAAGCAGAGTATAAAATTCCAGCCTTAAATAAATAATATCTTGGGACAAATTACACCAATTGACCCAGTGCCAAATTAAGCAAAGCTTGTACTATGGGTACCAGGCAACGAATAAACATACGATTATAATGTAGATAAATACACCCCATAGCCTTAAACCCATTTTCCCTTCGACGTGTCTATCCATCCTCACCGTACTGACTCGGGTGGCTATATGAGCGATTCAGGTAAAATGGCATGTTTTATGCTCTTGTTTTACATATGATTTACTATTTTTACTACATTCCCTATACTTAAAATGAACGATGTTGAAAAAAGTAGCTATTGCAGCCCAAAAGTAACAAAATTCTACCTTAAGTCACTAAAGTGGCAGCACTGGTAGTCCATTCAAACTGACAGGCAGAAGCAGAAGGGCTGTTGTGTTGCTCCCATGACAAAAAAAAAATTTGGGTGTGATCACGGAGTCACTATCCACGCTATTTGCATTGCACTATTCTATCCGCACTCGACGATAGTAGCGCTTATTATCGTGGAAGTGACGTTATCAATTACGAAAATTGCACCGTAAAAATCACTGATATCTACTTCTTTAATATTTCCAAAGGGTTTAGGCTAAGTTACTAACATTATTCAAACTAAATGTTTCGAGGAGTGATGATTTCATTTTTATTAATGTTTACATTACAAACTTACCCAACGTGAACAGTACGACAGTATTGGCGCTGTTGCTGTATGCGGGGTGCGTTCAGTCCGGACGCCCGACGACGCCCGACGACGCACTGGCCCGTTCAGTAACTCGGTGCGATCACCGGGCGATCACACCAAGTCGTTCAGTAACATCGTCGGACGTCGTCGGGCGATCGCACAGGTCACCCCGTAAAATAGATGGGTAAAATACGCCCAGACGTCACTTTGACAGTTGTCTTAAGTATTACACTTTACATGCACTTTACTTTTTTACTTACTTTATAATAAACTCATTATTACGAAAACGATATCGCGTGCCATCGAAATTAAAATTTAATGTGAATTTAAATGAAATTTGAAATTTAAATTTCGATTCTGAATTCTTCACTAAGTTTTGATTTGAATATTGGAATTGACACTTTTGACAGAAGAACGCCTCAACTCGTTCAGTCGGTGTGATAATGATCGGACGATTTTCATCCGACGATAATCACACAGACACTTTAGTTACTGAACGTAGCCCAGATAGTCAACTTCTCGAATGAACCCTTATTAGAGATGTCAGATCAGATGTCACTGTCACTGTCAATATATCTATGTCCGTCTCCGACTGACCGCCAGTTCAGTTGAAAAATAGAAAAATAAATAAGCAAATCGAGTTGAAAAATCAAATAAAATCGTTGTTATTAAATCCTACTGAACTAATGTAAATGTAAATGTATTTAAATCAATAATGACGTTAAGAAATACTCTCTTCAATGCATTGCTTCGAAAGGAAAAATTGTGTTGTTTGTGTCTCAATGTACCAGATCAAAATACGATTCATATTGACGATGAGGTGATTTTGAATGCTAATGACTTAGGATGCAATGTTATTTTCTCTGAAGTACTAGGATACATATTAGGTGACAACGTAAGTACCATTGTAGGATGAAGTATATCACCCTGAAAGTCACTTGACTAATAAACAAATTAAGAAAACTTAAGTTGCTTCTTCGTTGGAACATTTGTGATAAGGTGATAACTTATATTGTTTGTCAACCACTGGTTGTGTCGAACCACATTAAAACTAACTTAACTGATTAATTTAACTTAACTTCTCAATATTGGCTGTACTATACAGCAGTGCTATTGATTAATCAGCAGTTAGTCTGAATTTACTGCTGAGACTTACTGTTGGTATTGATAGCAAGGCACAGGCAATATATACTTTTTGCATGTCTACTGTATAAAAGAAAACTCTTTTAAATACTCACATTTTTCTTAGGAACTCACATACATGTGTATAAAGTTCTCAGTATGCTGTTCATCTTTTACAGGCCCGTGATATCGCATTTGAGACTGTTTGCAAGCAATGCGCAAATTCCGCATTAAATAGCTATACATTTATTAAAAAATGCAGAGAAAGTTCCCAAAACCTCAATAAAGCAATTGAAAGTTTGAATAATTGCTTTCAAAATACATCAGAGCAGATAAATTTGTGCAAATCAGTATTTGTGTGTTTAGATACTAATGATGCTGCACATGAATATTATGATTATAAGCCGCCAGCAACATCACAGTCGGTGGCACTCAAGAGATTTAAATCCATCCTCAGTGGGATTAATACAAATATTAATAAAAAGTACAATTTGGAAGTTAAAAACGAAGATGACTTTGATGCTAACACTGAAGATCCCACATACAAAGATGTGGTCAAGTTAAAAGATAAAACTAATAAAAAGAAAAGGGTCCGTAGGACAGTACACCTGCCCAAGGAACTTATATTGCACGAGGATAGCCAGCCATTGTCTTACAAGTGTAGGGCTTGCCTTAAAACTTTCACAGCCTTGGATTATTTGAGACAACATTATTTAAGACTTCATGCTCCAAAGACTGTTAAATGTTCAAAGTGTGACCGCAGCTATGGATCCTATGCGCTAATGGAGCAACACTTTCAAGACTGCCATGACACACGGGTCTGTTCCATATGTGGCAAAGTGTACAATAACCGGCATGCCCTAAAGCAGCACGAAATCGGCCACAGAGTGAGATTTGTTTGCCAAAAATGTGGTAGAGTATATAAAAACAAGGATACCTTCAAACAGCACATTGGGTTCGGGGTGTGCGGTCAAGCCACTAGAAAATCGGCGTTTGATGGGCAGTTCAAATGTGACATTTGCAACAAACAGTACTCGCGTAAGAACACGTTGCGGGTTCATATAAAATTTGAACACAGCGAGTCTGGTACATCGCATGTTTGCAGCTGGTGCAATAAGAAGTTTAGCTGTCAGAGCAGATTAAAGGCTCACACCGTCAAGCATACACAGGAAAAGAACTTTCCCTGTGAGATATGTGGTGGCAAATTTGTAACAAAGGAATCTTTGCTGTATCATACACGTATCCATACAGGAGAGAAACCCTATAAGTGCTCTTATTGTGGTCTCAGTTATCTATCTTCTTCCCGAAGAGCAGAGCATGTGCGTCGCCACCATAAAGATCCTAATCTATTTTGTGACATTTGTGGCACTAAATTTAAGACACGCTCAAGCTTGTCGAGACACAAGCAGCGGCATATGGATCCTAGCAAGCTGCTGAGGGCAGGAAAGGGTAAACCTGAACTAGAAAAAGCTACGCTGGAGGTTATTGATAATTCAAATACAGACTTTGTAATTGGGTCCAGTTTCGCTTTGATTACTTAAGTGTATTTTAAGAGTTATTTGCAGAAAATAAAACAGGTTTTAATTGAATTATATAAAAATCCGGATTCTGATTCCCCTTTGTGTAAAGATACATACATACATATCGTCACGCCTCTTTCCCACAGGATTAGGCAGAGATTACTTTGTTCCACTTGCTACTTATGTAAAGATAATAATGAAATTTTTTATTAAATAAATATTCTTTATTACAAGGGACAATTTTTTATTATACCTAGCCACATTCAAACAGTATAAATAATCGCCATAAGAAGCTTTTAGTTTACCATTTCCAGTCATCAACACCAAGTACCTTCACTTTGCCTTTTGAAAGAACTTCTTCCAATACGTGTCGAGCATCTATAATGATCTGCCGGAAGTCTAAAAAATAGACAGGATCTGAAAAGCATCAAAATCACTTAGTTCTTCGTCCTTACAACGTTACTTTTGCGGGAAGTAGGATAAGAAATATGTCCTTAATCAACATTATTATCAATTTATAGTATCAAGATTCCAGGCCCATGGTAAGACACGAGACGAGCGAATTATGATTGTCCAAAGAGGTACAGCATAGTTTACAAATTATGTGTAATTTTCAATAATAACTCACGCTCTGTTAAATTTGTTTGTTTCTTGTAGTACTCATTTCGCACTCTACATTCTGTTTCTGTAAAATAAAGCTATAACAATAATTAGTAGAATGAAGGTTGAGGAAATACCAGAACCTGATTTTGGTTTTTACAGGTATATATGGTAATTCTTAACTCCGGCTAAGTATAAGTTTACAAGTTACCGTCAACAGAAGAATTCCCATAGTAATAAAACTGAGCTTAAATTTCATACTTGTTAACTTCAAATTTTAACTAACTTAGCGTGATGTAAAACCAATTTCTCTTACGAGTACGTACGTCACATTACATGAGTTTTGAAATATATAATAGAACAGATAGAATGAAAAATACAAAATGAATAAAAGACAAAAATTGTTATTTAAAAATACGCGCTATAAAAAGTTTTCGTAGGCGTACATCGATCACTCGGAGGAATAAGATCGATCACGATCACCAGTTACGTTCTACGGTTATCAAGTGTTGCCGACTTACCAAATTATTTTTCATTGCAATAACTAAACGCAGTGTATTTTTTTTTTATGACAGTCAGTCAGGTCGAAAACGTCGTCAGATGGAAGCACTAGACGGGCAATCTGTTTGTTTATTGGTCGAAAGGTGGCCTTCTTTCTTCAATAGCAAAATGGCCGAAATTCGTAGGAGCACGGCAGACGTCCCGGAATGTATGCGTGCATAAACGTGGAATATTAGTTGTAAATAAACTAAAGTGCTAGTGCCGCGTCCCGTTTAGTGGCAGTGCGTGTTGTGTTCGTTAGTGCTTACGTTGTGCGCCAACAGTTGCAACAAGGTGTTTCAGTGTTTTGTGTCTTGTTTTCACGAGTAACTTCGCCTCGCAGTCTGTTTTTGGATTTATGTTGACTTGATAACGGTTAGTACAATCATTTGACTCATTATTTAATAGTTAAAACTACTTTAAACAAGTTTCATGCTGCGTGTAAATATTACTTTTTGTTTCGTAAAGTTTTGACACGTAGCTCTGTCTCTATCTGCTGCGTTGACATTTGTGTGGCGGGAAGGAGATAGGTTGCAACGTTATGTGGTATTGTCATTCCCCTATCCTTATTTCGAAAGTATTGTTATTGTTTTGACTGTGACCTATTATGAATGCGATGGTGGTTGAAGCTAGGAGAGCAAGAGGTCGCGGCGAGTAATTAAAATTGACCCATTGTTAATAGACGTGATACAACTCGGCGCGTAGGTAGCGGGTTGCTAGCGGTGTCTCGGGGTCTGTGACATCATGCTTGCGTATTTTAGGAGTGGAATACATTTTTCCGCGACAGTCTCGAACGAGCCTTTAGTTATCAAAGGATGGAGCAATAAATAGATTACCGCTTGCTGTTAGTTAAGAATGAATGACTTGTGTGCATTGGATCATGCATGTGTTATGCTTTATGAATTGTTAGTGTGATTTTGTTACTAGCCTTTTGCTGTATGGGTTAGGCAGATATAATTTAAGGTTACAAGTTCATGATGAGAAAGTAACAACCTAGTATTGATATTGGTTGATGTTAAAGTACAGAGAATTTTTTAAAACATCGAAAAACTACCTACTCAAAATACTTAACTTTGTCAGTATTCTTTAGATATTGAAATGCCATATGCTTGGTTCTATAAAATAAAATAATTAAAAAGCGTTGAAAAACCGAGCTTTCATTAATTAGATGGCTTTGTCCTATTTATTAATCAAAGAAATTAGATGACTAGGCAATGTGAGTCACATATTAATGGGTCAATCAAAATCTGTGATTTACAAATGATGCCAAATAATTACATGATATTTGTGTGTACTGTCAATGACAGTAATACATGACACACTCTAATGGCTATAAAATGGAGTTGATTTAGTTTTTTGAGTGCTTTGTTATACCTATCTAGTATTATTGCCAGTAACACAGATTTACCAATTCCAGTAATTTGTCAAAGAATCCATGTTATAGATTAGATTATGAAAGGATATTATTTGAAAACTATTTAGTAAAATTGATTTTAATAGCCCTATTTTGTTATTTATTTGTGTTCATAATACTTTACGAAGATGAATGAATACAAGCTATTGTATTTTAAATAGCAGCAATAACATATATGTTATATCTTGTGTAGCTAGAAGCTGGCCAAGATATATTTATGATAATGACATAACCACAACACACAGAGTTAGCCTGTCATGTTGCAATGACTTCACTTCACCTTGCGTAGTTTCTAATTGTTTCATATCTGCAATGATAGCTCTGTACATACATAACATTCATGATTCGTGTGTTAGTGGTTGTATGATGTGTTTAAACGGATGATTGGTTATGCCAAATGTGAATAATTTATTGTTGTATTGGAAATTGGTTAAGCGTAAGCTGTGAACTAAACAAACTATTGAGTAAATATCTTTTTTATAAGTGGAGGATTGAAAATTGTTTTTCTATATATTAAACCAGTGGTGTGCAAACTTTTTTCATGGCGGGCCAGAAAATCACAGATATTTCAAAGAAGGGCCAAAATTATACTAAAATGCAATTTTTTTGACACATGACGCATGAACTACGTGGCTAGTCTAGCTGGCTCCTTTGCCTTTGCATCTATTGTTCTATTTTATACAGCAGCACCGTCTAAATATCGTCATCCTGTGCCATAACACTCCAATTCGAAGGAACGCCGGCGGGCCGCATTAAATTCTTTCGCGGGCCGGAGTTGGCCCATCACTGTATTAAACTAATACTTTTAATATTCTGGGTACCTCCATGTTTGGGTTACTATATCCCTGGAGGGAAATTTTGATATGTTATTCATGAATACTTCTGCCCTTCAAAATATATAGAACAAACCTCAAGGCATGGACACAAAGTATACCCAGCGGCTTATTTAAGTTATTTAGCACAAAAAAAAGTTAGCAAAACGCATATTTAATGCTTGACCAGAAAAAAATAAGATTAAAGACAGTACCTACACTTTTTTTTATGTTCTACTAAATATGCCGCTGAGTGTAGATGCATTTGCATAATCTATGGTTAATCTGATATTTGTGCTTAATTTGCTGTAACAGAAATATATGTATTGTTGAGTTCTAATAATGCTTTTCATACATTTTATTTGTCATTGTGTGCCTTTATATCTGTGCAATAATGAACATTGAATAATATGTAATTGCTCTGTTATTTTACACTCTAATTAGTTATCTAACCGACAACTTAGGTCATTTACATTTTCGCAACTGACCTGCATAGTGCAGTGAATGGGCTAGTTATTATTACGGACGTAGGTGTGCTGTGTCACTTGCTGAGAAATGTCCAGTAATTAGGATAAACTTAAAAAAATCTAAAGAATTAACCTTTGAAGCAACTCAATTATAACTTTTCATCTTTGTACTACTGTTATAAATGCTAAAGTTGGGATGAATGGAGGTTTGCTTTCAATTTAACCAGATTTAATGAACAGCTGTGGATAAAATTTGTCAATAGATAGAATAATTGGTTACTTTTTATCACAGAAAAATTGTGTATCTCAGGATAGCGATAAACGAATTCTTTGCAGATGAGGTTGCGGGCAACAGCTAGAGGAAATCCCTGACTGACTCATCAATGCCTTGACTATACTCTTGGACCTAGTTAGCTGAAATTCGGCAAAAAAGTTTCTTTTGTGATGTAGATTCCCTAACTAGCTCCCTACATATTTATATGTGTGAAGTCGGTGCCTCAGTTCAAATAGGTACTATATAGGTATTAGGTAGACAGACTAGGTCCACTTCTGCCACGCATGCCACACATAACGATGTTATGATGGGAGCGTGGGTGTTGGCGCACGCTGAGGCACCGACTTCAAACATATATATAAGTAGGTAGCACTCACCAAAAGATATTTTGATTTAAAATTTCTGTATTAGCGTAATTAATACAATCTACATTTAGGCTACATTTGAAAGTGGCTCTATTTTGAATTTTTTTAAGCTATAAAATAAATTTAGGTCAACCTCAGGGTTTTAGTCAAGTTTTGAACATGAAATATCTTATAACTATCAATAACTTATCCAACTACGTCTAACCATTGCATTATCCATAATACTTAAGACCTTTTATTTATTAACAATGAAAATGACCATTTGAATCGAAACAAAGAGCTATAAATGTAAAGTATCTATTGAACGTTTGATTTACAACCTTGTGTTTATGTGAATAGAGGTCAAGCTGGCCGGGAAACCCAGGGGGAAATATAGTGTATGCCGTATAATGTTACCGTCGTTACGGTCGCCGGAACAGAGTGAAAATCTTATTATAATAAACTCACAGTTACGCGTAAGGGTCTAAATATCGTGAATGTTTGACTTTCTCACCCGTAAACGGAATACAAACTAGTATAAATGCGAAAGTAACATAAGTTGTCACGCATAAACAAGTCACTGATTTTGATGAATTTTGGTAAACTTTGGGTTTGAGTATCCCGCGGGATAGCTATAACCGTGTGTACACAGACAAAGTCGCTGGCAGCGACTAGTCATAGTAAGTTGTAAAGATAGGTTACTACCATGATCATAAGATTACTATCTGCTAGCTGTTACCTGTCTGTGACTTATCTGCAAAGAATTCGTTTATCGCTATACTTCATTTAATTTAGAATGAGAAACCACAATAACATTATATTGCGTCTGGTCAACTATTTCTTACCTAGCAAATAATAGTACAGTGCAATAGTTTGGCAGCCGCAAAATAAAATTGTTGTAATGCCACTTTATTTGCGTGGCGTCAATTGTTACTCTAGTACAAATCGTAAAGAGATTACAGTTCACGAGCCGCAATATAATGTTGTTGTGGTTTCTCATCCTAAATTAAATGAAGTATAATAGGATCTACGCAATTTTCTCGGGTAAATTGTAGCCTATGTATTATTCCAAGCTATAGTCAATCCTTGTCGCAAATTTCAGCCAGATCTGTTCAGTCGTTCTGACGTGAGAGAGTAACAAACATCCATGCATCCATACTCACAAACCCGTCAGTCTTTGTCCCAAGCCAGGGGCCGTTAATTGAATAAGTTTCAATCAACATTTACCCTCAGACTATATAAAAATCAAAACAAAGTGCTGCCAACGCCATAGCGCGGCCGATATAAACTACGCCTTGCCGTGTGTGCAGTTGCACGTATTCGCGCAGTCAAACTTTGTCAAGCAAACTGGTTAAGACGTTGTGACACGCATATGCGCACGCGCAAAGCGTAGTATTGAGTGGCTTCACTTTGGCTGTTGGCAATGCTCAGTCTTCTTATCAGGTTGGAGTATTTACCACAGCTTAATAAGCTTAAAATATTGAAATTTCTTCTAGAGTGCCTTGAAAATTCCCATGTTGTCTGGTAGCAGTTGCTTCTCTTCCCGCACAGATAGTAAGAGTCCATCGAGGCCAGCAATCCATCACTATTTTGATTCCCCTTTCCACACGTCAACAATCATGTTAAACGAGGCCTTTAGGTCTTGTGACCTTAGGCTCTGTCTACCCCGTAAGGGATACAGAGGTGATTTATGTATGTATATGTCCGTTGAAAGAGGAGAACTCTTCAAATGCTCTTGTCTGTCTCGGTGTCAAGTTGGGGTTTAACTTCATTCACGAATCAGAGGTCAATGGCCTGTGCTACAAGGCTCAGTGATTGTCGCTTAAAGGTCACTCGGACTTTGATCGTGTAGGTATTCGATAAAAAGATCGCATGAAGAATGCAAACCTTGAAACTGGTGGCGGTTTTAAGTGTGTAGTCAAATGATGCATGCGTTGTATGTTTGTCAACGTCAACGTAACATATTGTTACTTGTGAACCATGATATGTGGCGCGAAATTACAGAATTTTACTGAATGCCCACGTGTGTTTACAAATATTCGAAATCGGATCGAATTTTGGAATAGAAAGTAGCATGTGTTACTCCAGAGATCCAAATGTCTACACACCAAACTTGTTATCTATGTAGCCGTTTTAGCGTGAAAGACGAACAAATATACAGACAGACAGAAAGATAGACCGATATACGCACAATCTTTCGTGTTTGTAATGAAATTTATATTGAGGACATATTTATAGTACTAAATAGAAATTTACTGTCTCCAACGGCAGTGGTCAAATATAGGTCACACGCGATCGAAAGGCCAAAGAATTGGCTACGCATTAGGTATTCTGATGGTTGAACGTCCCAATACTCATGTCTAATATAAGAGAGAGCTCTTTATTAGTTAAGTAGGTATTATTACGGCCCCTGGAGACAAAATGGATGGTTGCGGCAGGCCCTCGACGGCCGCGTGTCCGATTTCATTCATGTCCCTAACCACGCACGCTGCGGAGTTAATTAAACTTAATTGCTTGACATCGGGCTCACTCATGCCTGTTTTCCATTGAGAAAATAAAAAAAAATAAAGATGTGTGATCGATGTCCGATTGTATCGCTCGACACTGTTTGCGTGAAGGTGATACATTGGATGAGAAAAACTTGATAGCCGAAAGAATGGGCTGCATTTAAAGAGATTACAGGAACGCTTGAGGAGAGAGGAAATACTAGATACAACCCAGTCACACCATTCGAAAGTACGTGAAAAATATGTACTGCATTGAGTCCAATTTAGTGCGAACGAAGAGTAACTTAGCAATACTCCTAATGTCAATAGCAGTCTGTAATCCATATGTTTGTATAGTAGTCATAGAGTTGCCTTTAGCTTTGATCTAATCCAAACACACACACCTTTAAATAGTTTATTAGACTATATTTGGCATCAAATTCAAAGAGGATTTCTTTCCCAAATGATTCCACATATGAAATATCAAATGAATCAAGAAATTTTTATTTCTTAATTTTTATGTTTACTTTTTACGGTTTTACCGTTAGAAATTTAATTTCTAAACGACACTGAAAATTAGAACACATAGAAAAATCCGAAAAGTAAAGCTATGGCCGGGAATCGAACCCGGGTCCTCGTCATTCCGTGACGCGTGCTATACCCCTACACCACCCATAGCAGGTGAGTAAGCGTTCGAATTTTTCTATCTATTACTAACTGTCACGTGACCTTGTTACTATACGATTAGATCAGATTAGATTAGATCAGTAGATGTTCCACGGGAGTTTGTAATTGTGTCGTACAGACACATCATTCAAATAGATGACGCTTCGCGACAAATAATCGTATAGTAACAAGGTCACGTGACAGTTAGTAATAGATAGAAAAATTCGAACGCTTACTCACCTGCTATGGGTGGTGTAGGGGTATAGCACGCGTCACGGAATGACGAGGACCCGGGTTCGATTCCCGGCCATAGCTTTACTTTTCGGATTTTTCTATGTGTTCTAATTTTCAGTGTCGTTTAGAAATTAGATTCCACATATACCAGCCCTGTGTATAATTTGACTTAAATAAGTATTGGTGAAAAACTTAAAGGACCGTGAGTAATTTGACGTTCCATATAGAGAAATGGCTTAAGTTCCATATCAGTAGGCTTATTGTCTAACTCGCTCGCAATCGCCATCGTGTTCACTTTGATAGTTCTTGTATGAATGTGACAGCTAGCTGATTCCGATGCCAATTGTCAGCCCATACATGAACTGTCAAAATGCAAGCGAGCGAGTTAGACAATAAGCCTACAGTTCTGTACACTACTACATGGATGGCCCTTGAGTTTTTCACCTATAACCATCTTTATTTTCATAATGTCTCGAGTTAAAACAAGTAGTAGCCTCTGTGAACGAGCCGTGAAGGGCGGCACTGGTTTCTACCCGAGAGGTAACCAACCGTTCGACCAGCACTTAACGCGCCCATTGTCTTAACAATTTGCTGTTTTGTGTTATACGGTTTGATTAATCACGTCTATTGTTCGCGCGATGCCCTAATAAGTCTAAATAGAAGCGCGATTTGTGAAAATTTGATCAGCTCCGTCGTTTTCATTGTGTCCTTGTATTTAGGAAGTGTGTGTGTTATGTGGTCGAAAGGAAAGGAAGCTAGCATGTATGTTGTCATAAGAATAAAGTATTGGGAGTGAAATCATCTCGTCTCTCTATTCTGAATCTTCCACATTGTGTTAATAGAACCTTAGCTAATATATTTTGGGATTTTTTAGCGGTCAGCCACTTTGGTTGGAACTTATATCAAATAAGTTGAAGCGAATAGTTTTTAGGATTCCTAACCGTTCCGCTGTCTGTGTGTCTGTCCGTTCTTTCGAACTTGATTATTCTAAATGCGGCAGTATTCAATCAGGTTCTAGTACCCTTTCATTGATTGTACTTGATTGAACAGCTTTATTCGTACGTAAATAAAACAATCCAATTTAAATCTTGTTTGATATTCTTTCTCTAATCATTCGACGAAAGGGCATGAAAATATTTGACTTTGTAATTGAGTTTTCCAACTACGTAACGTATTTTTGTTTATTCTAACCTAAGATTGTTTTTGACCATGCTGGAGCAAAGAAAAAACATAGAATGTACCAGTTTAAGATTCGTCTGAAAATTCTGAAATAGATCAGAAAGTAATTATTATGAACCAGAGTGAGATCGCTCGCTGTCAGATCCTTATTTAGCTCAAAGGTAAAATTTAATCGGAATTGAATCTCATTAAGACGTCATGGATAAGGCCCCTGTTACTAAATAGGCCTCGCTATGATGAGAAAGCTAATATTAGTATTATCTATAGCCTTATTGCTTGATTATTTCATTACTCACATGTTTTCGAGCCCCCGCCCACCTGCCGCACTCATAATTAGAAAACTATAAACTCTGACAGCGTCACGCCTGACCACCGGACTGCGCAACACATAAATCCGTAATTAAATTTGATGGTGTACGCAAATAGTCGGCTTTGTAGTTGAAAACGCATCAATTAGGGAGCGGCACCGATGGCCAGTGTGCAACCCGGCCCGGCTGCCTCTCACACCGCAATGTAATGTGTGAGCTCTTAGAATGCCCTACGGGTTTGTATCGCTGTCTCCCTCACTCGGCCGAATCAAGCATCAAATCCACAAGAGTGAGTGAGGCAGCAAGACAAGATCGAATGGCAGACTAAGAGCTCACGGAGTGTACGGTTGTTTTATCATATTTGCCATAGGAAAGGTAATATCGCCAGAGCTTGCTTCTATTTGGCGGCCTCTGGCACGTTTTCCGTTTCAGATTTTAGTTTTTATAGAGACTTGCTGTCGAGAGCGGATTTGCTGCGTGAGCAAGAGTAGCAAACGCTGCGGGTTCCGTGCATATGAACTTCTAAGCTAATAAACGTAAAATTTGTTAAATTATGTCCAAAATAAATCCACAGAATTTGTTTTGTGAAATTTTGTTTTATTTTATAAAATAAACTTGATAACCTAGAGCAAACCAACCAAGAGCCTAAATATTCGGCGTGATACGTACTATAATGAACATTAACAAAAATGACAAACAGACGTTAGAGTAGAGTTTCTTGAAATACCGTAAAATTTACAATGATTGCCATGATTATGATGGACGTTTAGTTAGACTAATCCACGATATTTTAAAGTTCTCGATCCTCTCTATTACACAACGGTCTAAAACAATAAACAGTCCAACTTAATGTCAAACGAAACCAAGTAAAACCGGCAGTAAACAGTAAAGCTCCAAACATTGCAGCTGTAACGAGATCCCCGAATATTTACCAACACAATCGTAAACAATTATGACTATCAAGCCTCAAGTGGATTGAGAAATGCTTAGCCAAGGAACTTGAAACGCTTCGTGGCTGACTTAAAGCTTGATCGCGATTGACATAGCCTAGAGTGAATGTCGAGCTAAGACTGATTTAGTAAGCTTTGTGAGTGTAGTTTGTATGTTGCTCGTAAAATTAGGAAAATATTTGCTGTATTGTAGCGCGCTCGCCTGGTTAACTGAAGGATTGGTTGAGGCCATAGCTCTGTTATTATGAGCTTTTATTTAACTTCCTTCACTTCATAATATTTTTCTTCGTATGTTGCCATTGAACTACTATTACTACGTAGTAGTCTAGTAGTTACATCTCATTGTTTGCTTCAATATTTTAAGTGAATATTCTTTTCATTTTTGTGGTTGGATTAAGTAACTAGTTTAGCACATGTAATAGAACTCTAACGACAATGTTGTTACAAGTTTAGTTTGCTAAGCAGGGAAGCAACAAGATAGAAAATCAACAGTTTATTCAAATAAAATGTTACTTTATCTGGAATTTCAATCGCGGCGCTTATGTTAGCCATGCTCTCCTGATTTATAAGACTACCCTCCAAGCTGACGACTTAACCAACCAAATACCACACTACGTAGCATTCTAGCCTGTGCTATCGGAATGCATAAAAATAACTAAGCCTGCAACTAAGCACCGCCTATATTCAGTCGATGGAGACCGGTCAGACCACTTTACGGTGACCTAAGGAGGTGACGTAAGCGGTGACGTCTATCGCTAAGGTGATCTGTCAGAGTAAGATGTCACCCTTGATTAAAAAAAATGTAGAGGTTTGCACCAATAAAATATTGTCCTCGAAAAATTTGTGTCTAATGGTAAGGTTGGACATTGTCTACGCTGCTTTTTACTATCTGTAATCTTAATCTCACTGAACTGATTCGTGGTGTTCAATAAATAATATATGTGCATAGTATAGTATTGAATTGATGATACACCGAAAAAATATGCATAATGCTTCTTATAAATTACTTACACCATTTTCAAATGTCAGCAGCGGTTGTGATAATGAAAGGAGGCAGTATTCTTCTGTGAGGCTGAGCGGCAGAGGCGAGCTGAATCTGCCAATCACATTGCTAGATTTAAGGGGAACAGGATGTGGATTTCAACCAATGCAATTGGTCGACTTGGCACGTCTCTCCAGTCCACCTCAATTGTAGCGCACCCTTCTGTTATGTTTATATTTCATGACTACATCCAAAAATCTAAGGGTCTATGTCATGTCTACTGAAATTGTTGCGGAGTTGATTGATACTGGCAGCGTCAATAATATTAGATACCACAGGCAGGACGCTGGCTTTCGTCGCTGATGCAAATGATGCAGGATTGAGGCTAATCCAACATTTCGCTTACTTCCGAATATTTGTCAAAACGGAAAATAAATAACAAGTATGAAGCCGATCAAGTAGTATCGATCGCTCTATTAGCAATTATTGCAATTGCGACAGCTGCAATTGAGCCCGGTTATTACCGAGATCATTGACAGCTTCCTGTAGATCGGCCATTATCACTGATGATTGGAAAAGCCTGTTGCTTCTATGATTGGCATATATATCATATGCAAAACAATTTATTGGGTATCTCATTCTTACAATGTTTCTCGAAGACCAAGTTAAAATTGTTGCTTACATATCTTAAGCCTAGTTTAGAGTGGGAAGAAAAATGCTGCAGGTTTCATTGCATTGCCAGGCCGTTATGCTAAGTGGTTAGAAGTCGTCGACCCTGTGCCGCAATGTAAACGTTTTTCTTGCAAGTCTAAAATTGGCATTATCTGCAGAATAATTTTTTAACTCAAGACAAGCCTTTTTTTACTTTGGACGAGCAGTATGGCGAATTGGCGAAGTAGAGTTGAGGATAGTGGAATAAATAAGGAAAAGATAGCTGGTAACACAGTCACTGGCAATGATATCATGTAGAACAAAGTACTCCTAAACATCTAACGAAACTCTATTCGTATAACGGTTAAAGCGTATCAGATGTTTTTCAGTGCTTTGTTCTATTCGATATTATTGCCGGTGGCGGTGATCGTACTAGAGTACGTTTAATTTCGAAGCTGAAACTAAAAACTTACATAATTATCATAGTGATGATTCGTAATAGATTTTCTGGAACTGATGTGGGCAAAAGTTAGTATCCTCTAATTTAAGACTTGGCCCTGCTTTGCATGTAATTATAGTTTTCCTGCTTAATCGTTAAATCGTGATTAACTAGATAGTTACTACTATAGGTATACTGTAGGATGTGAGTCGTATTTGCTTGGCCTATTTACATTCGTTGGTTTGAATTCCGATTTCGATGTTTTGAATCGTATACTTACCATTTCGGTAAATATTAGCAGGATCTACTTGTTGAATTCTCATTCCAAAGCTCAAGCGAAAGTACAATACATATACATACACGACATTTGGATGAGTTCTGGTGCTATGTACGTTTGTTGGTAAACAAACGTTTTACAAATGCGTCTATTAAGAGCGCCTTCAATACTTGATAATGTTGCTTTTCTTGTTCTATTTACGTAAATTTTTCCGTTTTCATTCGTACTTTTTGGCACTTTGTGAATCCTATTCTATTTCTCTATCACTAGGGGATTTTATTTCGTCGCATTGCCCTATATCTGATGCCTTCTCGTTCCCTTATTCAGTCTGTTATCTCCTTCAGTCTATCTCGCCCTCCACCGTTTCCAACGTTCTCAATGTCACCACTAAAACAAACTGTGACAAACTAAAACAATAATTACATCACCGTTAAAGATGCATCCGATGGCCTCTGAAATTCACAGCTTCCTCATTTAGCCGGTCGGCAGGTATTTGCATAACACACATTAACTGATACCGGGAACTGTGGAAAGGTCAATTCAATTGACATGTTTTCCACGGTTATTTACATGATGATAACATTTTACCATTGGTTACCGTTGCCGCTTTATGTATTTAGCAATAGGAAGTCATTGAATTACAAATAAGTTTATTTATACCAATACAAGCAGTTTTGCTAACTGGTCTTTCACTGTTATCAAATTTCAAGTCAATCGGACCAACCGTTCCAAGAGTTCCCCTCTGTGGAGATGGGTCAGGCCGGGCGACCAAAATTTCAATGCCAGATTATTGTATTGTCTTACATAGGTATGCCAAAGTGCGCGTCGATTTGATCACTGGAAGTGGGTCAAGATTAAGTTGCAAGATTTGACCCGAAATTATTGCTAGTTAAATATAGCTGGTAGAAATAAAAGGTTTGTTTGACCACGTACCACGGTCTATGTGACTCCCTTACGATTCAAGCTCATAAAATGCTTGATTAAGAATATTGGTAATAGTAATGATGTTAGAACAAGGCTACGACAAATTCAGAAGTTCAACGTATACAATTCCCAGCGTTTGCTTTTCAAGAATCCAAGAATATCGCCTTCCCTTAAGAGCTGTTACATTCCTCTGGAGAGGTTGTTAGTCGTCGGGCGCTTGAAGCTTCTCCGTATTTTGGGGGGCTGTCTGAGACAAGGACTCTTACGACGATACTTGTGGAAAAGTTGAATGGTTCAAAGGCGTTATGGAAATGGGAATAAATTCCTTTTTAGCGCCCCTTACTTTAATTGGTTTTGTGTTAGTTGCTTCGAAATGTTTGGAAGGACGAGTATAATTATCCCTGTATTGATAAAAAGTTACAAATGTCTTATAGAAAACTTTATGTTTTGTTAGTGAATAGATAAGGAACAAACGAGTGCTAAGTTTTTGTAAGCTTAGCTAGCGTTTATGAGGTGAGGAGGTTTATGTCAAAAGTAACTGATAAGTTTTTTACTTTATTTATCGCAAGTTTAATGTTACTACGATAAAAAGACTAGGTACAAAACCTGCATTTACCGGTATCTGCCGACCTTATCCAATCCTTTGTATCTTTTTATGAGTCATTCTATTACATTTGTCGAAATTTTTGCATGTTTAATATAAATGCTGGCTGCCGCGTTTTTTCAATGCTACAGCGGAAGCATTTTGTTCGCTTTACGAGTTTTAATGTTTCTAAATCACACGCAACGTAACGTAATCAGAAATCACTGGAGAGTGGCATTTCGCTTTTCGTGACACGTGGTGTTTTTATTGCTAGTTTTATTTCCTTCATTCTGTATTTGTTTATGGTTGGTTTTCAATCTTGGAAGTGATTTTTTCCCATTTCCGACAGTCGGATTGATTTCAAAATTGGTGCGTGTATGGCGTTGTTATTATAAAATACCGCAAGGGAAATAAAAGTGCTTGAAAAAAAAGAGTAGTTTTATTTATTATATGTATACGAAGCGAGAGCGAGAGCGTAAAAGCATAATTATAGCAAGAAGCAGTGCTTGCGCTGATGTTTTTTGGCGAGAAGAGTAAGACAGCTGATGTAACTGGCACAAAAATGAAGGTAGATTCAGTGCGATAGTATTTAAAAAGGCCTTCGGGTCTGTTGCGCTCTCTCAATCTTTTATAGGTTTGATACTTGAATAGGCCGATGGAAACCGAAACCCGAACGTCCTTCTAGAAGCTCCAGGACTGTAGGAAGATAGTTATTCATTGACTTGCAAGTCATTGTCATTGTACTTGATGTCACTCCAGATGAATTATAAACTTTAATTCCACTTCCACATCTCTTGAACTCTGAAAGATGTCAAGCTTAACAGCATCTTCTGTTCAGGTTCTCCCCAAGGAACGATTTAGGTACTATTGTCGTCGAGTATTTGCGGTGCAGTTTCTAGAACTGTTCTAAATAGTTAATGCATGTTTACTTTTACGCTGGACTTGCACAAGTCATGTTCTAAATATTACCGCGCTATGGTAATAGTAAACACAGTTTCTTAATCGTGCATTGGAGGCTGACACACAGCCATTTACAGCTTTAACATGATCTCTAGCTATTTATACTATGATTTTATACTTTTTTTTTTTTTTTTTTTTTTTTCATTTGATGTTATTGTCAAAATTTGGTGATTTCGATGAAAGGAGGTGAAATCAAATCTCTTCTGTTTGACAAATTGTCGCTAGTAAACCAATTAATCCCAATTATATTAAATAACGTACAATGTTTACTAGATACTTAATCTATTATTGTCGGATAGAATATATATTTACTCAAAATATTAGTCACCGGAAGATAAAAAGAAGTTTTGCGTAACATTAATGTCATTCCGTAACGCTATTCATAATTTCGATGTAAGTTTTCCGTCACATTATGTCGCCGCAAATACTTATTTCAGTTCGCTACTACAACGTTCTGTGCACCGTATAATAGTCTACACAGAATTGGATTTTATTTCAAAGGATTTGGTTGTATATTGGTTTTGGTTAAAGCAATTATGGAACCTTGTCATGCCAGTGCCACGGATTATAAATAACCAGAATCGGAGGTGCTGACGACATACGACGTCCGCATCTCGGTATTCTAGGTACCCGCGGTCTGAGATCTACCGGGAATTACTCTAGCTAAATACGAGTACAGTAAAAAGAAGACTTCTGTGGAAACAAACAATAACTTTCTCGGCAGACGTTGGTTCTTGGTATGCTCCTTTGCTTCCTTGATGATATTTGATATTTATGCAAAAAGGTCCTACAGAGAGACGACAGATTAAATACATGATTGAATTTATACAATTTTGGGAAAATATACTTTTTAGGTTAACCGGAGGGTTGGAATGTTTTCCACAAAAAGGACTGACGTCCTGATTAGTTGCTAAGATTTTGGATTGATATCTTAGTTCTATTCCTAGGAATATGGGATTTGAAGATACGAGTAAAGCGATTTACATTTCGTGATATTGTCGAGGCCCGATTACTATCTTTGGGCGAATAAAAGTGAAAGACTTCATGTTACCAACATGGTCATTATGGCGCCCAACTCCGTCCTTGTAATATCAAGTATGTATTAGGTGTTTGTTTTCTCAATGTAATCTAGCCTTCTAGATGGATAGCTTTGGCTACAAAATAGTTAGATAAAGATAAAGATATTTTATTGTCCAGCATGAGTAGTATAAACATAGAGATGTTGCAGAAAAAAAAATAGTCCTTCATGTTGTGCCTTGCGGCGCACAATATTTTGCTGAGCACAGACAGTACTACAGAATGGTGAAGGGAATGCTTGAATCTCCTGTTATGGATGTTAATTAATAACGAACAAAGTCGTGTTATCTATTTGTGTTGTCTGTAAATGACAGTGAATTCTATGAAACGAGACAACTAGCCTAGAACCAGTAAGTATTATGAATTATTTTCAGAGTTATATAAATGTTGAAGCTTCCATCCATCCTTCCCTTTACATTGGAGCCACATACAAACATAAAGGGAGATCATAAGTAAAAAACAGCCAAAAAATCAAAATAAAACAAGATTATTTCTAAGAGTAGGGAGAGGATTTAGTATTCCTCATTTAGTGCTTGTAAATTTGGACTTTCCTTAGGCGTCATCGCATCCATCACAGTAAACTGGTATAGCCAGAAGTCAATAAATCCAGAACAAATATTCCCGACGTCCACAAATCACGAGATCACAGGAACAACAAGACTACAGTACATTAACGTCATTCAACGTTATCTTCACGAATCTTTCTAACGTTTTACGATCTCCGTACTCCGTAAACGCGCCTCGTTACTCATTTGTTTCCCAGTATTACAATCACAATCCCGTATAATTGAAACTCGCTTTGATAACCCAGTTTTAAACGGCGAATACGAACGGTACAGTATCACAATGTAGGAGTGCCAGCTAGATAAGATAATACTGTGATGCAGTCTTAGCGTACTGTATTCTAACGTGTGTGAATATATTTTGCTTTGGATCTTTGCTCATTGTTTGGCTCAATTGTTTGACCCCTTAATATGGTGTCAAGTTGTTGTCTGACAGTTCGTCTGTGAGGAAGATTAGGAAACACGTACCAAAGCAAATGGCTATTTTGTTATTGTTTAAGATCATCTCGCAGACCAAAACCATGCAAGCTACCAATTGCTTTACATATTCATTTGGTTACAATAGCCAAAACCGATTCGTGACGGTTTTCAAATCGAGGCCAGCGAATAGGATCGGTCGGCGGTTTACCTTGCATTGAGATTTTTACGAAAGCGTGTTGAACTTTGATAACATCGCATAAGATTTTAGAAGTTTATTAAACACGAATTCTGCTCGATCGTTGCAACAGATAGTTGCAACATCCTTTGAGATACTATCGGATGCACGCAACGGTGAATACGTCACGTAATTAATTTGCCGACAAACGCGTTGAACATTTAATGTAAATACAAACATAGTGTTTGGTTAACCTTAGTAAGGTTACAGATTACGCTTTATGCTGAACGGTTACGTCAAAACACGCGGCCTTGTTTCAGCGTTACGCGAAAAATAAAAGCGAGCGGCGCACACGCAGTGTCACTCGACGCGATGACTCAGCGGGTCGCGGACGTCTGTTGTCTGTTCTACTTGAGCAAGTTTACCGGGTTATCATTAAATTGTTTTTATACCTTTGACTGAAGCCGACAGCTTATGAGATCGGCGACAACAAACGTTCAAGTAACATTACCATAAACAATATTTTCCGTAGTGTTATCATGTTTACTAATTATTAAATCTTCAGTACAAACATTAGCTGTGAGGTCAACTAATTACATACTCAGACTTCACTTTAATAAACTCTCCAATTAGTCGACGCATTCTTACACTTGTATTGTAAAACCAGTTAATTGTGAAGGCGATCTCGTGATGGCAGGGGAATGGAATTTGTGGACTCCGACCTGGGTTAAAAACATCGCTAAAATGTGGGATGAGTCACTTTATCATGCAGGAATTATGACCCTCAAGCGATTACATGCTGAAACTTACACGAGGGCTGATGATGCGTCATCCTCATCAACTGAGGATGAAAATGTTTTCGACTTAATATTAGTTACTTTAAGTTCCAAATGAACTAGTAAATGCTTGTGTGAAATATATTGCACTGAAATGTCTTCGCTGAGGTTTTGCCGAAACGTTGCCAGATTTTATGACCTTCATTTCGGATCATAAAACTGAGTTAGAAAAATCTCAGTACTAGTTCTTCGAAACGAGCAGTCTTTGTTTTCCGGGGTTAAGTCCGTTAGCATTGACCTAGATGTGAATAAGCGATCTTCATAGACGATCACTTCAGGGACAGACGTTTTGTCCAGCGATACGCTTTTTTAAATTGAGTCCTGACCTAAATTGCAACGAGGTCTAACGACGTACATTCGTAAAGGTGGATAATAGTTACTGCTTCAACTGTGACATCTGCAGGTATAGCTTTAAAATGAAGTGTAACTGTAATCTTACTTTCTATAGATTTCGAATTGATTGTGCCATTACAATTAAATCAATTGTTTTCGCTTTGCTAATCACAAATCACAACCCGTGACGGCGACTGCGACGACAGCTAACAGTTTGTCATTAAGAATTCTTCAAATTAGATCCTGGCGCAATTCAAAAAATCATCAATTTAGAAACTAGATATCTAAATTGCATGAGGCTTTGTAAATACAAGTATATTACTTTCTGCCAAGTTTCTGTTAGCACTCGATGTGTCTTTTTGTTAGCACTCGATGCTACGTTGGGTTTGGGGTGCTTCGTGGTGGTTGTTACACGGACCCATTCTTTGTTCTATTTTGTATCGTCTTTAACTCCAAGAAGAATGTCTTGAGGTATAATATTGTCGTCCTAACACAATGCATAGCTCATACGCAGCCCTGCCGTGCCCTCCGTGGGAACGTGATGCCCTCAGCTACGTTCCAGTTTTAGCGGTGCGTACTCCGTGACTCACTGACTCACTGTCTCCACTATCAACATAGCGGGCGACATATTTCGCGTTTTGATTGTATAGACGCTAGCTGCGCTGAACAACTATTTATAACAAGTATTGTATTCAAAATTTTTGATCCTCAGGTTTTTAATTTTAAAATTTGGTTCTGTACTATTCCAAGGCGATTTCTTTATGTTACTTACTTGCTTCTATGGGTGTTATAAGTAAGTACAGTCACTTTATTCAATAGATTATTGAATACGTACCGCATGATATACAATACAATACAAAGCCGAAACTGTACATTGACTTGAGATTGGTTGTCGACCGTTGTTAGTTCTTCTTAATATGTTGGTGGTCAAGTTTTTATTGGCTATCTAATATCGTTTTAATAGAATAAACCTTAAACGGATTCTTAAGGTGGTTAATATTAAAACTATCAAATCATCAATAAACAAAAAACTAGTGCAGATTTCACTACCTCTAAGGCCTCTTTTCGGGCAAAGGCCAAAGCATGTCAGTGTGAGTGCCTCGCTCCACTCTTTTATTTATTAAAGCGCTTTAAAAATATTTTTTCCCCTGACATGTTTAGACGAATTGTCGCGAGTTCGCGACGTAGGAAGCTAGAATATAGAATATCTCTATGAAAGTTGAACGATTACGCTATTCTGACGCGGGTATAATTATAGCCTATTGGCCGCAATTTCGTTTTTACTTTTATTGCTCAGGCGATTTTCTTCACAACTCATCTGCTTTACGACGTGCTCTATGACTATAGAGAGTTGCAGTGAAAGTGTTCCGATCGCTAAGTAGCCGATAAACTTTACAAAAAACCTCTGGAATTTCGTGTGTAAATGTGAACTCACTGGAAAGTATTATTGTAACATCTTGATAATGATCCATGCACGCTTTCTCACAATCTGACCAACATTTACTGTTTCTGCGTGATAACAGTGCGAGTGGCACACTTTTATGCATGTTTTTTGTCTATAGTTTGGCGAAGGACACAGCTGGCATGGCTTGGTGGTTCTTTGTACAGGCTTTGATGAGTTAAACATATTTTATTACGTTGTATTTACATTGACTGTGTGCAAGATACCATTGCCTGTCTTGTCGTGATTGTCTGGTTTGTGAAGCGTTGTCTCGGCTTCAAATCCATCGATAATACGGAATATTTTCGTTGAGTTGATTGTGAACGTTAAACTACTATTGTTTAAGAGACAGTGGTTAAAGCATTACATGCCGACTGCCGACATCAAGCCGATTTGTCTCGTTTATTTAATTAATAGCTTTGAGTTTCTTTTTCACTGACGTGAATAATTTATGAGTTAGACCAATTATTAGCGTTGCTATTTTATCTCTGATTATGGCTGACTTTTTATCAACTCATTCATAGTTTCGTGCGGAATTCCGCAGTATATTTCCTTTTTTGACTATTGACAGTGCCTATACATAAAGGCCCGAATTCTACCCCTGTTTTATTTTTTACATCTTCAGTACACCTAACATAGAACTGATATGTGATTAGCTATCGGCGGCGACTACTACTAGCGAAGCTAGTGACCCTCTAGGCTTACCTGGTTACCTTGTGCGAGGTCCTAGATCGCTACCACCACTTCACTCGCTTGCGCTGCGCTGCTGTGTCAGCGAGGAGAGAGTAAGGCAGCCGATGAAACAACAGGCGCAGCACATGAGATAATCTCCGGCTGAGGCCCTCTGGTCTGGCAATGGCAACGCATTTCCAATCGTCTACTGTTGCGGGATGTCCATGGGTGGTGGTGCATACTTACCATCAAGTGACAAGTTCGTTTGCCCGCCTTTTTGTGTACAAAATACGTCTGTCATAAATAAAAAATACTGATGGAATCTTAATAAACTTTCAAACAATAGAAGTAGAAAGCCTTAACAGGCATCGGAAATTTGAATATTGGACAGCGTCGCAAATCGTGACCGTGACGGCTGCGTCTGCGCAGAACACGTGTCTGCCGGCGGTAGGGTTACCAGGTGGGAAAACAACAACCAGGCGAGAAACCTAGTGTACAATACAACCAATGTCATTAAATGATTCTTTGATAGAAGCTATCATTGAAAAAAACAGCGCCATCTATCGGCCTTACACTTTATAATGAGATTGAAAGGGACGTAACGATACGAACTTCGAATTTTGTTGTAGCCCCACTGTTTAAGACTGAGAAATACTTTCGAATATATGTTTTATGCAATGAACGGGCCACGGGTTTTGTCTACTCACATGGAAATACACGTTTGCCATCGAAAAATTGACTGTTCCATAATGCGGACTATGCCCTTGACAGAGGACAATTCTGATACGTCAAATAATTTTTTTGCGCATGACAACCCTAGTATGGGGCATGCGCTATTGTTTGAGGATGCCGTTGTTCGTGTCGCACTGGTTAGAAGCAGATTCAGCTGCCTTTGTTTCCAGGAACATGGTATAAACTAGCGTTTTTTAGACTATGTGTGATATTATCGCAACGAGGTTGCTCGGGATGAAAGAAGTCTGTCTGCTTGCCTGCAAAAAGCTGAAAGTATAGGAAAGAGGGACAATAATAGTGAATTTTCAGGCTTAGGAACTATGCTGATAACCGTATCGCATGAGTATCGATCAGTATTGATCAGTAGTTTTATTCTTAAAATAAATCTACAAATATTTAAGATTATGCCATCTTCGGATATCTTGAATAAGATTGTCTTTAATCTAATGTTATCAGAAATTTGTTACATTTCTTTGGTATCAATAGGCTTTCTTCTAAATCTGATTCAATGATATATGATATTGTACTGATAAAATATTAAAATTAAACTTTGAGAATTACGATCATTCAGAATTTGGAAAGTATTAACTATTGTTATGTTTTTTGCTATTTGTATAAACATTGTAAGATTTCGTTTTTTCGGGCACAAATGCCCGGAGTAAATATTGGTGCCATTAGTCTTACTATCTAACTAAAATTATATATGCGAAAGTATGTATGTATGGATGGATGTTTGTTTTTTACTCAATTACGCCAGAACGGCCCAACCGAACGAATCTGGATGAAATTCGGCACAGAGATGGAGAAAAGTCTGGAATAGCACATTGGCTACTTTTATCCTGGAAAATTCCCGCGGGATAGCGATAAACGAATTCTTTGCAGACGAAGTCGCAGGCAACAGCTAGTACTTAAATAAGTTGTAAACTCCACAGCGTATGTTTAAGTCGGAACTGGCGCGTGTTGTGTCGGTTGTATTGTCCTGCATCGGATGCTAGCCGGCGGCTCAGCAGATTACATCTTTATTCACGGGCTGGCGACTCGGTGTCTGGCCGCCGGCGATCGATGGCCGACCAAACACTGTCTAGACCAGAAGTAGGCTTTGTGTGCAGTTCCGTGCAGTCAAGTGTGATAATGGTACAGAGTTTGAAGGTGCGAATGGTATGGTGTATGGATGGGGATTGTTCGGACAGATAAATAGCGGCTAAGTAGCGGAGTAGCAAGGTAAATGTTTTTCGTCATTGAAATGGACCTCCGCAAAGTAATGCCCGATTCAATAAAACATACATAAATTGATAATACGACGCCGATCTAAGTAGAGTTTTGACACCTTCATACAATATTTCTGGTTCGCTTGCTTAGCAGATCGACTTTTATTTACGTGTCTGGCTACTGTGATGTTCGACCAAACACTGTCTAGGCCAGAAGTCGGCTTGTGCAGTTTCGTGCAATCATGTGTGATAATGGTCCAAAACAAAGTTAGAAGGTGCGAATGGTATGGGGATTGTTTGGCCATTAATAATATGATTCTGATCGAAGTAGAGTTTTGACACCTTCATACAATATTTCTGGTTTGCTTGCTTAGCAGATCGACTTTTATTTACGTGTCTGGCTACTGTGATGTTCGACCAAACACTGTCTAGGCCAGAAGTCGGCTTGTGCAGTTTCGTGCAATCATGTGTGATAATGGTCCAAAACAAAGTTAGAAGGTGCGAATGGTATGGGGATTGTTTGGCCATTAATAATATGTTTCTGATCGAAGTAGAGTTTTGACACCTTCATACAATATTTCTGGTTTGCTTGCTTAGCAGATTGACTTTTATTTACGTGTCTGGCTACTGGCGATGTCTGACCAAATACCTAAGTTTGAAGTTGCCTATGGGAAATTATTTTTATAGCATTGATTGATAATGATAATCATTTATTTTAAAAGAGGCTAGTTATAATGTAGATTGTAGATTTATGTCAACTTTAGTTGTTTTGAAAATTCATATACTCTGATTGTGTGTGTTCAAAATTTTGACAACAGCACTGAACGATAGACACGAAAACGCAATACGCTTTGCCAGTGTTGATACAAGCCATAGTTTGGCCCGGGGGCTGTACAAATCGCATGCTTCGATCGCAGTAGTACCTATGTAGCTAACATACGCTTGAATATTAAATACCATCACGAGATTTCGCTGCACAAAGCATGGCGCAGTGCGGTACAGTAAACCGCGATCATATAAAAGTAATTTATCTTAGAAGTTGTAAAGACTGCACTTGGAAAAGCACTTCGCAGAGGAATACTGCTCTCCGGTGTTTGTTTCAGGGTCTAGTTTTTATCGTGCACTTAAAACAAGCAGCCTTTTCGCACACACCTTGTTAAAATAAAAAGGATGCATTGTGTTGGTAACAAAAGCTAATGTGCTTGGTTTGGTTCGATAATCGTCAATATACACCTAACATGAGCCGTACGATAATCGTGCCGAAAGTTTTACTTCCCGATTTTGTTTTCCCGCTAAAAGAAAGTTCTTAACTTAGCTTGGCTTCAAAATTCGCTTAGTAATTTGGATTAGCTGATACGAGAATACATTAAAGAATTTCGGCCTACAAACTACCTGCTATGAGTGGTGTAGTATGTCATGCATGACAGATGATAAGGTACCTGGTTCGATTCCCGACCCGGTCACAACTTTCCTTTTTTTGTTTCAGTTGTTTTTGTATGTTTTAGAAATATAATACTTTAAAAATCATAAGTCATATGGTTTATTTTGCAAATAGACTAAGGCCAAGATAATACACCAAGGGCTCTTTTACATGTCTTTTTTCGAAACTACCCGCACTTACGGAAATAAAGATAAAGATAAAAGATAAAAAGAGGAAGTAAAAGTTGATTTATTGCCACAAACAACAATTACATAAAAATATATTGAGTACAGCTTTAACCTTATTTTTACTACTTATTATTAATTTAATATGAAAGAAACATAAAACAAACGTGGCAAATACCATCATTGTCAAGAAGAATGTGCAAGACACTTAGTGTTTATATAGTCAGAGGCCCTTGAGTCTCTACTCTATAATCTCGTCCTTTTATCTATGTATTAGTTTCTAGAAAAGATGCTTGGCTTAGCCTTCCAGGAGTGTCACTAAAATCTTGTTATCACAACTCCTATTCCGTTGCATTGCATTTAACTACGACGCAGACGACGCAGTGCGGTAGAGCGCACATAAAAACTTATCTCAGAGGTTGAGATAACGTCCTTGCACTCGTAAACTTCGTGAGAATTGCAGCTGACCTGTATTCATCCTTGGTGATTGTAAACAGGCGTGCGATTCTTATAATCGGCTTTGAGGAATTGCCTTTCGCATTCACCGTTGTTGAAACTGTGTGATATAGTTTTTTTTCGCAATTTATGTAATGGCGAAGCGTAGGAAGTCACGAATGTGTTATATTGTAACTTATACAGTAGAAAAAAATGCTTAGTTCAATTCCTTGGAACTCTATCTCATCTCAAGTAATTGACAACATTTCATATTTCTGAGCCTATAATTTTAATGGTTCTCTGTATTCTGTTTGAAAAATGAACATGCTGACAGTTTAATTTTTTCGCTAGGGTTTGTATTTAATTTATAATTAATTTATTAATTTTTGCTTATTCTAAAAGGGCGTAACTCCGATACTATCACAGAATAGACACTTATCCTTTTGTCTTTTCTGCATAGAAAAAAATCTGACGTCAATTTTAAATTGTCAATGTCAGGCCTTATTCTCCGATATTCGATTTTCGAGGTTCGCTTCGTGCTGTTCCGCTCATACTAATATAGTCATTAACTTGAGAGTGAGAGAGAAGGTATGCAACGAACTTCAAAAATAGAATTTCAGAGTTGCCCCCCTTGTACTTTGAAGTTGTCATATACAAAATTATGGTCGCTTATTTTTTCTCGTGAAAAAGGCAAATGTGTTTCACCTATGCTGTGGTAGTTTTGGTAAAATTAGGACAAATTTTTAATTAATTTTTATTTTTTATAATAAGCGATATTAAAATTATATAAACATATTGCAGTGATCAGGAGGCAAAATGCATTCGAACCATATATACATTTACAGGTGTTATAAAAATGAAATGTTGTCAATTATAACTCGCGCGTCTAATCAGTAATCACAAATTTGCAGTCTGAATTTAATATAGCTTTGTATGTGTGCCCTAAAAGTGGGCCCACAGAATATTTACTCTACAGTCTACAGTACATTAGGGTATATTACAATCATTATAAAAGTCGTCAAACGTAAAAGGTCGTGTACATTATACACTAAAGTCGTCAATCAGCCGTTTGTCGGAGTGTTGAGATATTAAAGTGCAATCAACATGACATCATGAGTTATGAGTAAAAGTGTTCATTCAATGCGAATACACGAAAAAACAATAAGAAACAAGCGCGATGACTGAATGAATGCCTTATCAACCACAGTTTCTAATTATCGCATGCTTAGTTACGTTAATGTACAGAAAACAAACACATTCACTAATGCTGTCCGCCTCCGCATGTCGGAGTCAAAAAATATGTTTTAGCTGTAAAGAACGAAAGTAATGTCATAGAGCGGTTATATCGAGACCGAGGCAGCCGATGTTTCTTTATGCAAAAGAGAAAAGGTAGCTAATCAGGCAACTAATTGATTTCAGTGAATCCATCGTTACATTGTTTGAAAATATTGATAAGACAGCTCAACCTGCTCAACATAATGTCCTAAGGATTTGATAACAATGAGAAATGTATTCAGCTGTCATTTGGACTTATAAATACGGGCCCTGAATGAAATCTACAGTGGACATGATGTACACTGACATATGTAGCTAGTTCGGAAAATGTGTATCTCTAAGAGTGAAGACACTCCCTTTTGATGCTAAGATATTGGCGACCATAAAATTGATAGTTAATGGACAGGTGGCTACTATTCAAACTACACAAACTACTAAGCCCAGGGTTTGGTCCATCGTAAAGCGCTGACAATATCTAGTAAATGACCAGTGTCTGTTTATCGTGATGCGAGAGCTGCCAAATGGTATAAATATTTCCTGGAATACAATTTATTGTGATGCAATGCTGGCCGGATCTCTCGAACGACCCACGTTAGCTAGGCTTCAATGACAACTGTTCATGATTATTTTGGATGGTGATGGTTGTCAGTGTTGTCACTGGTGTAGAATGTGCGGTGAATGTTTGGTTGAAGCGTAGATTTTGTGTTTTATCTTTTGGCTGAGATATCGTATGAGGTGTGGTGAGTAGAGTATTTCAGTTGTTGAGTCAATGTGCTCAAAGATAAATGTTGAAGAGGAAAAAAAAGATGCGCGTATGGGCTCCAAAAGCAGAAAAGGTCACTTAAAGTTACAGAACTGAGACGCAATGAAAATGTGCTCTAAAAAACTTAAGTGAATAAAAGTTCCTAAGATCTCCCGATTACGAATGGTAGAGGTGGTCCTCTGATGAGATATTTCTGGGGAAGTAATACGGATAGTATAGTAATAACTAAATGTTGGAAGCGACAGAAAAGCATTAAAGATACAATGTATAAAATGTGTACCTACACACATATCATGTTATTCTTACATCTCGTGTGTATTTCGTAAAGGAAGCTCCTGCCTATCCAGTTAAAAATTGAAAATGAACTTTTATTATTCACAATATGGAATACAGTTGCACAAGTAAAATAAATATTCACCGTCCAAATTTACAAATCCGGCCATGGCATCGTGCTCTGTAGCGTACAGATAATAAAGCACGTTTGCGCATGGGACGTTGATTTTATTACATTTGGAGCGTATTCCGTGTTGTTTCCTGTTTATCTATCAGTTGCCAGCGGGCGGTTAGTAACATTGACACCTAATTAAGTTGGGATAAAGCTCTATTTGAGAGCTTTCTTTGGAAAAGCTCTTGATGATGTGTTATTACCAATGCCCAACTAATAAGATGATTGAGATAAATCGTGTCTGATGCTTAAATACTTTTGCTTAGCTTCACTTAGGGTTTACAGTTTACATCACTTATAAATAATGCATCGTTTGTGTTGTGTGAAACGCCATACAACGGTACAAGATCCTTTTCGCACACAATTCTACTACAAGGTTTGCAGACGACGAACACGTCATAAAAATATCGTGACATGGTATAATATCGAATGGAATTATGTCTCTAGACAAGGTTTGATTCTGTTTTACTACAGTGAAAGACAAGGTTGTGTAACATAACATAGCGGCACGTGCGTACCCACCGCACTCACAGTCACGGCTTATCTTAATCAGCGTTGCATTGTCCGCGGCATCCCAGTGAATGAAGCTATCTACGTGCCAATCGTTTCGTAATGGCAACGCTTACACTTGCACTATCGTGAGTGGACTGGATTACTTGAGATTGTTATGTTGGAGATAAAAAGTTTCTTCATATATCGGCTCTCGCTTTAATTGCGTTATGATCGTGCTTGATTCCCGTTGCGGAAAACCCGATTCTGATCTCGAATGATGGTCTTCTTGTGGCAGATATATAGTTGGCCAGTGGCGTAACTACAACGTCTGGGATTCGTGGCAAATTCATCAGATGGTGTCCTTCCTTAATATAAAAAGTACATCATCGTCCCTTCTGTGCTCTAGGCCAAGCCAGTTCTCGAATTGTACGGGGCCGTAGAGCTAGGAACCCATATCATTTTGCTAGTCCTATCACTCTACATGTAGAGAAGCATTGGGATGCAAAACAGACAGAAGAGACGGGGTAAGGACGCCTCGCAGCGCATTCATAGAGGTCGGCGACGTGTCATCGCCCAAAGTCTCTTCTGTGTGGTTTGTTAATGTATCGAACTTTCCCAAATTACTGTTAATTAGTACCGCAACCTTTGTATGCAGTCAGTGCACCGATTTCCCTAATTGGGTGTAGTTTCTGTGCCGGGGCCTCATTGCATTAGTTAGCCAAATCTGATAACAGACCGGACCTGCGCTTAGTTAAATGTAGACAGGGAATTTACGTGCGCAGTGTTGACATAAGAAGGTGACCGCTTTGTCTGTGATTTTCCCAGAATGTCTCGGGAATAGAGATATGCAAGAAATTATGGACCTGTATTGGACTTTCAAGAATCATTTACGTTGCTCATTCATTATTTAAATTTATTTAATTTTTATTTTTTACAATTTAATATTCTAAGACGATGATTGTCTGTCTCTAACTCTATCCGCATTATTCCCTAATAGGGAAGCCCTTACTTATCGCTCTTTCCTCGAGAACACCACTCAGCACCAAAAAACCCTGATTTAAAATTTAAAAAGGTGTAATGTAATTCTTACTTACTTTATTTGCTGTTGAACTTTTCTCGTTTTATAAATCTTTCATATTTTATACTGAGCAGAGGATTCTCACAATTACGTACATGAATTATTCGTTACTATGCATAATTTTCTCTGTTAAGTTCCAGTCCAGTCATCTTAACTGTCAGTTATCTATGATGACGTCTCTGTCTGTTTCGTAGTAATAAATAGAGACGGAATCATAGATAACTGACACTTGACAGAGAGTGGTGAGATAGGCCCTTATACTATTTCCAAGCAATGATCGTTAGGTACCTTAGTTGACTTTGTATTCCCATCAAAAGAGAACGGAGAGTTGGTAATTACTACATTTTAACCTGAAGATAGTTAAGGCCATGCAACGACATATCAGTTCGAGTAAACATGCAAAGCACTAAAGCTTTCTATTGATCACACATGAAGCGATACACTCGTAAACCTCGGGTTAACAGGATACTTCCTAGACCTAGAAAGGCTGGTGTCTTTAAGTAAATACTAGGTTTAGTAGTGTTCGCATTTATTAACCCAGCCTGTGGGTTGAGCTTATGTTTTTCAACATTTTGTTAAGGAATCATATAATCAGCGTATCTATTACTAAAGCACAGTTTTAGATTTACAGGAAAATACCTTCAAGTCGCGTTACATTACGGTACTGGGTCGACAACTTAAGACCCGTTCGCATTACGGCCTGGCAATGTAATGAAACTTGAAAGCGTTCTCTTGGAAGTCTAAAGTGGGCTTTATGCAATATCAATGGGTGGGAGTAAGATGACAACTATCCCTCCCTCTGGTGCTTAATCTCAGTGACATGCAAAGTAAGACCGCTAAGGTGGCTCAATACAATTTGTACCCTCTGTATAACCTGGCGACCCCCCACTGCACGCCATAGTTAATTCTGACCAAACTGTTTCTTGTTCTTCAGTATTTGACCAACTACAATGTGTTCAAGGTTGTCTCCTTGGTTGCAGGTGATGCTGGGCGGGACGGGCTCGCCGGGCGGCGATGAGTTGCTCACGGTCACCGTCGTGCGTGACGAGCATGGCTATGGCATGAAAGTGTCTGGTGAGTACACGACAACTATAGTCTACTTCCGATAATTATATTTTTTGAAAAATTCGGTTTTTTCGATAGAACTATTGTTATGTTGGCTGTATACAATAGAACTATGCATTTTCATATGTTTTAAGCTTCTAGAAATCGAGAACTGCTGAGATGCTGGAACTTGTACTGTGAAGTTAGCATCTCATTTCATCGAATTTTTCAAAATGACTTTTTTCGGGGAAAAAGAGCAGAACTATTTAAAAAAAGTATCTACAACTGTAGAACTATTGGGGATGCTACTAGGACACCGATTATTTTTTGAGATTCTGGAAATTGATATGCTAGGTTCACACACATTTCCAAATCCGAAATACAAAGGTCGTTTTTTAGTCTCTCACTCTTATATTAAAAGCGATCAATGTGAGATTCGAACGATTCGAACTTAAGAGTCTAGGATAAAAAAAGTAGTCAAGTCAGAGAGAGTCATCGAGGAGAATAGATTTAGTGTTTCTGGTACGCCGTTGCTTCTAAAAGAGAACCAAGGCTTCCCGGAAGATGATTCAGAAACGGATAACCTTTTCCCGGCGATGTAGCGGCTTCGTTGTTAGGGACTGACTGGGTTGAGGAAGGAACGCCTTAGGGTGTTAGTTGATAAGAGCTTCACATAATCACAATATAATCCCCATAGTTACCTCCCCGTGAATAGATTTAAAAGTTCGCGGTTTGGAAGTGACTAAGTAAAGTACTAAGGAATATGGTCAAGTTTATCGTCATATTTTCACTGTAGTTTGTACGTAGTGATTATATTCTCTTTGGTTTGTACCTCATGGCTCACTTCTTCAGCGTGCCACATTCTAATTCTACACCACGCGACAGTCCTCTCTGTTTCGTCACTACCCAGAGTGGCAGCCTGGCAGCGTCTGCAATACCGGTCCAAGACAGTGCAAATCTTATCTTCCTCTACCACTTTATGCCTCTGGCTCACAGTTAGAGTGGTATGTTTCCAGGTGACAATCCCGTGTACGTCCAGAGTGTGAAGGAGCATGGGGCGGCCTGGCGCGCTGGGCTGCGCGCTGGCGACCGCATCCTGCGCGTGGACGGAGTGCCCGTGCACCAGCACACGCATCAGCAGGTCGTGCACATGATCAGAGGTGAGACCGGCTCCCACGTCCATGATATGCTAACTGAAGGCTTATGGCCACCGCTAACCTGGGAGATGCTGGAGCTGCCAAGATACCCTGGGGAGCGGTGAGACCCTCAGAAAACTTGATAAAAAGTAATAAAAGTCGACAAGTGGGAAGATAGACCGAAGACTCAGGTACTATACAGTACCACCAGGCCAAAAAGATTGCACTTTCGGTCTTTGGAAAGAGATAATAGGCGTCACATCAGTTAGAGCGGGGCAACGCTCTACGAAGCCGAAATTAGCCGAGAAGACCAATGTGCAATCTTTATGGCCGGGTACTGTACTGTATCTACTCGTAGGTGTATAGGTAGTTTAATTTTTTTTTAATGTTTCAGCCAATACCACAGCTGTGCTCACGGTCCACCAGAACACGTCGCGCCACAAGACGCCGATCACCGCGCCTGTGCCGGTCAACGTGAGTGTTCCTACTGTCATCGACAATTTCGACAACTGTAGCTTTAACCGTGACATTAAGTTCAATATTTTTGATAAAAAATCACATATTATATTTTTGTCATGATGATATTTATGAAGCGCTGAACAGATCTGAGCGAAAATTGGCACTGAGATGATGTCTGGAATATCGCATAGGCTATTTTTTATTTCGGAAAATTCCCGCGGGATAGCGATAAACGAATTGTTCTTAGGTGAAGTGGCGACCGCTAGTATTGTAATAAATCCTCGCCTGTCCGTCCGTCTTTAAAACGATTACGTTATTTTAATGTTACCTTTTCGCACATGACATTTAATACCGTATTAACTCAAAAAAATGACTTTTTTTGTTAAGCATGCCATCGGATAGAATAATTTTTTATCTAACTTTTGGTAAGACCGTCATATTTTTATCTTATCTACTCACCGAGAGATGGCACTAAAAGCCTTTTTTGCCTGGTCACACTATCTACCGCGGTGTACGGCAATACAGCACCATTTTAGATAAGTCAGTTGCTGTGCAGCTTTCAAAGGGGCAGGTCGCGCGTATGATGTATTATTTGGAGATACGACAACTTCAACTCTCAATACAAAATACCTGTGAGTAATCTATACTGTATTATTGCTACTTAATACGTTGTTGCCTTTCATTTTTCGTTTGTTATGTTGATTGGTTACGTATTATTTCAAGAAAATACCATATTGCCTTTTTTTCTGGATTGATTTGACAATCAGTACAGTAATATTTCTACTCAATACTATAATGACTCGGATTTTTTTGTGTTATTACTATTTCTCCTGTCAGGTATTGCAAGATTATGGTAGATTTGGGGAATTGTGATTCTATTGCCTGCCATTACTAACGTTATTTCTGCATTATTTCAGTTTAATTAATTCAAAATGAGGAAACATACAACAGCGTCAAGGATTTTAAAGGCTGTAAACTATAATGACGAGAGCCATGTTACGAGTTTTTAATGATTCACGGTTAAGTTCATTCGAAATATTATAAACGGGATGTGAACCGCGATAAAAAAGGTAAAGGTAAAAAGTAAAAAGTAAAGGTAAGTAAGGGTAATGTATCAATAAAGGTAATCGCGGTTCACATCCCGTTTATAATATTTCGAGAGCCATGTTATCGATAATAGTAAAGACAAAACCGTAAAACCGTTAGTCTCTGTTGAAGATCTATATAAAAATAATAAAGACGATGACTTGGGTGGTCCGTCTTATTTACCTACCAGAAAAAAAAACTAATACTTGTCTTACAAGAGGATCTTCCGGAAGTCTGCAGACTTGTGAATATCTTTCATGTACTTCTAAAGTATTTGCAGCATGACATGACATCGTGACAAATGCAGCGGCTTCCTATGTTGGAATCACTTTGAAAATGCGGAGTCATCTAATTAGTGCGAACATCATAACTCTTTGGACAGCAATACTAATACGCTCTCCAAGGAAGCTGCCAGCTCTGCGGTCACCCGTAGAGTCCATTAGCCTCTTCGAAATATGTTTGAAGAGGCTAATAGCGCTAGGACCCCACGGAACTAAGGTCTCAACACCGAAAGGGACAAAGTTTTATTCGGTGCTGAGACCCCTATGTTTATTTTTCTTGCCTAATTCGGCCGCTTCTGCAGCCGCGTCTGCTCTACTCGTGGTTCCGCGAAGGCGATACGAGGCTAGCGTGTCTACGCACGTTGCATCCCACACTAGCACACGTCCCACGCTCCACGGAATCATTATGTTATACCGTCCGGTCTCTTGCCGTCTTCCCTAGCGATGCCCGTTGGTTCCTACAAGGCAGGGACATTAGCAGAGGCAAGTGACCGGCGGACGATGTCGTTCAGCGCGGCGTGCCTCGAAAACCAGCCAGCGCTCTCAGCTCTTTAGGCAAGATAACCCGTGGATTAGCAATGAAACATGACCTAAAATGTATTGATGGCATAAACATTCCAGTTGCAACCATCTCATCACAATTATCATCATAATAATGGCAACAATTCATTTACTCCAAGATACCAACACTGTGAGTTCAGTGCTTGTTTTAAAGAGGTATCAACCACAATGTGTGAAACACGAAGGATTTCTTTGTGCAGGACATTTAGTTAAATTTATGACTGATGATGGCTGTTCCATGCATAAATCTTTATCATCAGAATGTACCAATTTACCAAATTCCACGAAAGAAAACAACCAAAGAAAAAAAACAGCTAAAGTAAATTGAAATCTGGGTTTAGAATATACTAACTCAAAAAACAAATTAATTAAAGCTAGGTCTTTAAATCAACCACGTTGCAACATGAAAAGTTCCTGTAAAAGTATTGTTCAATAAATCTGTTTAACATTTTTATTAGTTAATTCCTAAAAAATCACCAAGTTTTTAATAGTTGACTATGGTATAGCGTATTATTATGGTTTACTATACTGCAAAAACGGTTCTGCAGAAACTGAAAAACAGGCTATACAGGCACAAGTCCTAAATTTAATTTTATAGGGTAGGCAATATAGTCATAACTCTAAGTGGTATTTGAAAACTTCTCATAAATCTACGAAAATAGTCTACTAGCAATAATGTTTATAATTAAAATAATGCTGAATAGTTTTGCAACATAATCATACAAAATATAGCTAGTATGTGTATAAATATTAGGAGTTATGAATTTTCAAAACTTTAAAACGCAATATCTCGAAACGGTATTTTTTGAGTTAATACTATGTTAAATGTGATGTGCGTTTTGATCATTTATACTTAGGCTCGTATATCTCTCGGGACAAACTCGGTAAGGAATATATCTCAAGTAGATCGGTTAATGTCTCTAATTAAGTAACTATTAAAATTAAAAAAACCCCTTACGTAAAAATACTTATACTGACGTAATTTACTAGCTGTTGCCCGCGACTTCGTCGGCAAAGAATACGTTTATCGCTACCCCGCGGGAATTTTCCAGGATAAAAAGTAGCCTATGTGCTATTCCAGACTTTTCTCTATCTGATGATGATGATGATTCCTCCTTTAACTCCTCGTGGAGCATAGGGCCTCGACAGTCTTTCTCTATCTATTGTGCCAAATTTCATGCAGACTCGTTGGGCCGTTCTGGCGTGATTGAGTAACAAACGAACATCCATTCATCCATCCATCCATCCATCCAAACTTTCGCATTTATAATATTATTTAGAAGTTAGATAAAACACACACACACACATATATTGACTCTTTTTGTGTAGGGGGTTATTTCGCTACCGTTCTCATTCGGACGAGGTTAATCGTAATGTTTGTACGCTACCTATGCGACGTTGTATAAACAAAACAACCGTCGTAAAACTACGTTTGTACTGAGCGCGCCGGCCACGGTACTTCTCCAGTCGTAGTTAGCCTAGTACGAGTGCTGTATGTATGATAACAACAACGTCATTATGTTATGTTAACATTTACTACGAATCGTGGTAGCCTATTGGTATGACACGTGGCCTCTCAAGCTAAGGGTCGCGGGTTCGAGCCCACATAAATGCGAAAGTATGGATGAATGGATGGATGTTTGTTTGTTACTCAATCACGCCAGAACGGCCCAACGGATCTGGATGAAATTCGGCACATAGATAGAAAAACGTCTGGAATAGCACATAGGCTACTTTTTATCCCGGAAAATTCCCGCGGGATAGCAATAAACGAATTCTTTGCAGACGTAGTCGTGGGCAACAGCTAGTAAAGAATATATGCATGTGTGTATATATGTAAACTCTTTATTGCACACAAAAACTTTAAACATACAGAAGTACACAGAAAATAGTACAAATGCGAACGAATCCCTAAGAAGGGATCTCTTCCAGCTAACCTGGTACAGAAAGGAATAGTTTACAAAAAAAGGCAAGCAGTCAATATTATGCGCAAACAAGTCAAAGTATTAATAATAAATTAACAACTAAACTATAATATAAAACCATAACAAAATAATATACATAAATAACGGGATAAAAATTTAAACAATTTAAACAATATCACGTAATACAGCATGCTTTCCCCGCTATTTCATAAATGGAAATCTTGCAATAATGTTACAGGTAAGTTAAAGATAACATTTGCCGCACAGCGTCAGGCAGAGTAGGCGTGTGGCTTCGCTCACATTCGCTCTGTTGTTCTATCAGCTGTGCAAACAACGCCTTGAACTCTGAAGGCTTTTCCCTGTTAAACTATCCAAAAGACCTTTTGTGGATTACTATTTTTACCACTCGCGGATAAAAAAAATGTTTGTAACATACCTAACTATTTTGTCGGCGATGAATTCGTTTAACGAGCGTTTATCATCTATCTATAGTGATTTCTTATTGAGAATAAGGCAGTCTATGAAATTACTAACATATCCTCTATCTTATCTCTTTTTATATTTTAATTTTTCATTTTGGTTTTATTTTCATTTATTGTACATTTATTGGACCTGGTCTGGAAAATAAATCATTTCCCAGTCCCAAATTAAGCAAAGCTTGTATTGTGGGTACCAGGCAACGGATAAACATACTTTTGTATAATGTAGATAAATACATACTTAAATACATACAACATCCATGACTGGGGCACAAACATTCGTATTCATCATACAAATGTCTGCCCCTACCGGGATTCGAACTCGGGACCTCTAGCTTCATAGTCAGGGTCACTAACCACTAGACTATCCGGTCGTCAAAGAATTCGTTTATCGCTATCCCGCGGGAATTTTCCGGGATAAAAAATAGCCTATGCGCTATTCCAGACTTCTCTATCTATGTGCCGATTCGTTGGGCCATTCTGGCGTGATTGAGTAACAAACAAACATCCATCCATCCATCCATACTTTCGCATTAATAATATTAGTTACATTATGTTTGTTTTTGTTTTTATTGTCGTATTGATTATAGAGGTATATTTAACTTTTATGTAAACATTCTCCCGTTGGCCCCAACGGAAGACCAGCGTTGGCGGTAAGGCCAACAAATGCTGAGTTGGGACTACTTGGGACTATTTTTTGGCAATTTATTTTGTGTAATTTTATATGTTTTTTTGTTTTTAACTACTTTTGTGATTCTCATAAATAAACTTTTTCTTTCATTCTTTCTTTTTTTTTCTTTGATTGTGTGTGTTGTTGTCTCCAGCCTGAAAAGCAGCGGCAGCTGGAAGCTTCGAAGGTGCACACGGTGCGGCTGATGTTGGAGCAGGAGCAGAAGTATATTCGCGACTTGAGAAGTTAGTAGCATTTTTTTTGGATTCAGGAAACACTGCAAAGTCGCCCGGCATCGCCGAAAGGATAGCGAAGTTGTTGCTTGATAGTCCAGTGTCTCGATAAAAAAATAATGAAAAGCTGTCATTTTTAGTATGGATTCGACAGCGAGCCGTCAATTAAGACGTCATGGTAAACCCCCTCTTTATAAGTATAGTGTAGAAATAGGATTGATTGCATTTAATTTATTTCAATAAAGCAAAGTCTTAACATAAAAAAAAAACATTTTCAGATGAGCTAACAAAAGTGCCAGACGTCAGAAAGCAGGCCCAGCTAGATTCTTCCGAGCAACGCTGTTCCATCTTACAGCATGAGATCGACACCATCATGGCTGGGCAGGTGAGACCTCTAACTTCGAAAAGCCTTTAGCCTTTAGCTTTCACAATGCGAGAAATCTTGAAAGCACCCAATACATTGCGGCACTTGTTCGATCATTCGTGACTCGACAGCATAGTGATCCCGCAATGTAAAGCTAATTGTTTCTCGTAACGTAATAAGGCTATGAGACTAATTTTGTGGTATCGAATGACAGTGTGTGCTTTTTATTTTCAAACAAACTATAGTCCGACCGCTTAAGTGAGTCCTCGTCCGCGCGGCACAGGGGCGCGGGGTGGGACGACAAAGGGGACCGAGAGAGGTCTCCGCGGTCGTCCTGCCCCGCGCCCCGCAGCCGCGCCCGCGAGGACACTTAGGGTGCGACCAAACCGCCGCGTATACGCAGTGACGTGTCGTATCCGTCACATTTTCTCACCGTTTCTTCATAGATTTTGTTGCGATTCCGTAACGTCACCGTTTTTTAAGCGGCGGTGTGGTCGCACCCTTAAGTGGTCGGGTTATATTTATAGCATAAAAATGTTGTGACAAAGATGTTAATAATACCAATGGTTTATGGCGATCTTCTTGTTTGCTGTAACAAGAATAAAAATGACTTGGTATAGAAAACGAAATTCTATTTGATCTATCAGTTAGGTTATCAAAAAATAAACACGTATTTTTACTTTGATCAATCAATGTTCAATCAACAATCGCCGGTCACATTAGTTGTAATTTACTTCTCACAATTATTGAGAGTTAATTTATTAGTAGTTATAGATAGTTTAGAGTGCACCCTAATTAGAAAAGCACACATTGTCAAATTAGAGGCCACGAAATTACCAAAACACACGTCTTCGTTAGACAGAGATGGCTATAATCGTGGAAAGGCCGAGACTGGTTTTATTCTTCACATCATTTGCGCAGGTTCTATTCCAATTTTAGTGTATTTGAAGTTCGATCGATAAAAAAATGTAACATTGTAACATTGTGCAAATGATATGACAGTAACCTATAAATAGTCACAGTAAATAATTGCAACAGTACGTAGTCCCATCGATCGCTCACGTTTAGTTGTTACCACTTTGTTGCGCCCGCGTTTATTTTGATTTCTGTACATCATCACTATTATTCTACTGTTGTTGTTTTTTTTTCTATATTGGGCTCACAAAATTTGGCTAAAGCGAAATATCTTCAATGCACTTTTAGTTATCTTCTTGATTTCCTTAGATACTAGATCTGAAGCGATAGCGATCAATAAAAACGGATTAAGATCCGTTGAAATTGATAATTCATTTGTAGAAGGTATAGTCGAGGGCATAAATATCGATACAACCATCATTTGTAACACAAAGGTGTATAGATGTTTTTGACGTTTTGCTAACGTACATAATATTATTATTTAAGCCATTGACTGTACATATTAGAATTACTAGATTGTTGACCAGCTATTGCATATTTGTCAAATGTGATGACGACAAACATGTCGCGCATAAAATACCTACGTTGAAATAGCTTCCGACGGATAAAAAAATAAGATTTATGTTATGTGGGTAGTTGACAAAACTAGCGTTGTTAAACAGATGTAGTTACACTTCAGTTTACTGGTGACCGCCGCCATTGCTTTAGCAAGGTCGTAAGGCCGGTTTATTTAAAATATACTCACGAGCAAAAATATCGGATCGCTTTTCATATAAATTTGCAAGGAGTGTGACCCGATATTATTGCTCGTCAGTGTGTATTCGCGAAAAAGTGGCATCATTGACGAATAATTTGTGATAACAGTGACAGTTTAACTACTTAAAGAAAACCGGCTAAGTGCGAGTCGGACTCGCATTGAGGGTTCCGTACAAATTTGGCAAGTTAATATATATACTTCAGTTTTAGTAGGGCCCTGCCTCCGTATAAAAATATTCTGCTATAAAAATATTCTGTTTTTATAGAAATACATCATCTGCGAAAATGTCAACTGTCTAGCCTATCACAGTTCATTTTGGATATTGCCTGGTGACAGTCAGACAGACGGATAGTGGAGTCTTAGTAAATACCCCAAAAACTGCTGAATTCTTTCCAAGTCTGGTCATCACGGAGATAAAAAATTGAGAGATTTTTCTATGTTTATAATTTTTTGGGCCCAAGCAACGATGAAGAGGCGAAAGTGAATTTGTCATTTGTAACTTAACACGGTGTACATCGACTAACAGCTAACCGGGTCGAGTCATCGGGTCAATAACCCTCATGTGTCGTCCGACAGTCACGCCCCCGACCGACGTCGAACGACGTTCGTACACGTCGGTGACGTCAATTGAGCAATAGGGGTGCGACCAAACCGCCGCGTATACGCAGTGACGTGCCGTATGCGTCACGTTTTCTCACCGTTTCTTCATACATTTTGTTGCGATTCCGTAACGTCACCGTTTTTTAAGCGGCGGTGTGGTCGCACCTTAACATCAGTTATTGACTATTTACTATTACTTACAGTCCGTAAGCTCTTCGAACGCTATTCGGGTTTGTCCTATGATATACTATATAAAACTGAGGTAGATACCTCATAGGCGATCTCCCCGTGGCAAGCGAAAAGTAAGGTAATTGCCTGACTTGTGTTAAGTCTCTGTCGGCGCGCGCAGAGGTCCGTATATGTCAAGTAACGGCAATAACGTTGCCATGCCCGAAAGGAGTTTTGTTCAGCTATAACGCGTCTATTAATAATATGCCATTGGGTTTGTCATGCTGGCTCACTTGACACTTGAATCGGCTGAGTGAGCGAGACAGCGAGACGAACCCGAATGGCATTCTAAGAGCTCACGGCCTGTACTATTCGTTTGTGTAAGGTTAAAGAAAAGTGAACTTATGGTTTGCCCATAAAGAGTAGAAATTAAAAAGTGCCAACACAGTAGTGTCGTCCCGTTTTCTTATACATATAGATTAGAAAGGGACGTCACTACAGTATTGCCACTTTTTAATCTCTACTCTTTTTGGGCAAGCTGTAAATGGTGCCTTTACACTGTAACGAATAGAATTACACTCCATCGTCAGCGATATTGAACGTCAACTTTATGCTTAGTGTAAGTTGCACCAAATTACTTTAACAATAAAGATAACCATAACAAAAGATTTTTGACAGAGAACCTATGAAGCCGTAGTCTTATAAATATGACGATTTTATTTATTATGTAGGTACCTATTATTTATTATTTATTTATTGTATCTTACATTATTTAAAATTTAAGAACTTACGATTATTTTAGGTTTCGTGTGTCTACTCTTGCTTAATGCCTACCTATGTCCCGTCAATCGTTCAAAGGTTAACTGGAAGAAATCCCTTTTAGGGATAAGTTCGCCTTTGTGCATTTGTGTTGTCCTGTATTCGTCTTATTCATGTTTTATGTATATTATAAAGACGGTGATATTGGCATGTTAGATAGATATAGAATAGATAAAAAAAATCTCTACAAACAAAACATGACTTTTAATGACAAAAACAAAAGAAAGAGAATTAACAAAAGTGAAAAAGTTCGGTATTAATCTTTTCGGCGGCTAAAAATTTAAAGTAACTTGGTGCAACTCACATTTAATGTAAGTTTTTGGTCACAAAAGACGCCATTATGTAAAATACTATGAGAAGTGCTTGTTGTCGTTTTGACCAGCAAGTGGCGCTGGCAATTTTTCCATAGCAATTGAGACGTTTATGTTAACGCGTTCGAGGCAATAGATCTATGTTCTGAGCCTCTAGTAGTTTTCGCATATAAAAACGTCTCGAACGTGTTCACGTAAACGTCTCAATTGCTATGGAAAAATTGGCAGCGCCACTTGCGGATCGAAACGGCAAACTGTTCTCATAGTATTTGTCATTTTTTTAACAAAAACGCGTTCGAGACGTATTTTGTGACCGAAAACTTACACTATAAGCATACCTACTGATGTAATTCCTCCGTCATGCCTGAACGTTGACTGACGTCGTTCGGGTAGGTGTAACTGCACCACGTTTCATGTCGCTTCTGTGCATGTTTGTTTATTCTGTGCCGTCCGGGTTATTTGGAGTTGTTTTATTATCTGTATAAATTTGATTGAGTGTTTGAACTTTATTATTGGAACAGTCGCTGGACGACACTTTATAAAATTTTATTAAAACGAATTTCAGCGACGAATTAAAAAGAGGAAGTTTATTTTGCGAATATTTTTTTGATTCAGTGATGCGTACGAAATTTTCTGTATTTTTTAAAGTAATCAAACTTGCATAGAAAAAGACATTCGAAATTAATACGAATATGCTTTCGCCTCTACCGTGGGGGTGGTTGTCGTAACTCTGTATAAACATTGCAATATTCTATATAGATACACCCTGTTTGAGAATTTGTGTGGAGATAGGATATTTCACAAGACTCTTTGAAAATTCAACGCGAAAAGACAGACGTATAGACAAACTGATAACAAAGGAAGATTAAATCTAGAGAAGGAGAGCGTTAAACTTTTATTTTTTGTTCTTTTTCTGGAGCGACTATAGCTTATTCATCAATGGTCCTTCGAGCGGGATTGCTAAAAGATACTCCAAACTTTTATTAATTATTTTATTTTAACTTATTAAAAATCCACCAGCTAGTTAAGTTCAGTATCTTCACACAATGGTCGGTAATACTGCAATGTTTTCACGCTTCGTAATTAACATCGTTGTAGCCCGCGGAATCGCTCGTTGCCCCGGCCACGCCGCGCCTCACTCGTACCAAGACAAGTTTGGACAAGTCGAATGCCGGCTCCCCGCCACCAAACGCCACAAGCTTCCTTAGTGGACTTCCCAGATCCTTAAGTAACCTAACAGGACAGAGCTTAAGGAATTTACGTACGAGGCAGAACAATAAGCAGGACCAACCGCCTTTAGTCCGGCAGAACTCAGACGAAAGCAACAACAAGCGAAGACACGTCCACAATAACACGGTCCCGATGGTACCCACGACATGTTTAGACAACGTCACCCCCCCTCCGCTCCCACCCAGATCCATAGAGCGGCCGAAACGCCACCCCCTATCACCCACAATGACACCCGGTCCTATGAACCCGCTAGCCAAACCCAAGCCGTCGTCCTCTCCCATTCACAAGCAGTACTATAAAACGAGAGAGAAAATCTCGCCGATGCATCAGTCGATGCCGTCGTATGAGAGCCAGAAGATGAGGATGTCGTCGCACTCCTTGGACGGAGAGTTAGACGGGCCACAGCCTAACTCTATTGCGCTCCAGATGGGTTATCCGCTTGTCAATGTACCGCCGCCCCCCTTACAGGTAAACACTAATTGAGGCATTGAATCAGCTGTTTGTTTATTCAAAATTGAAGACTTGAAGATGGAACTGAGAGCAATTAGATATATTTTTAATAGCGTTTATTTCGCATCGCATTCTTAAATTTTCAATTTCTCTCAGCTTTATTTTCATCGATGATTTAATTGTCTTCGATGTGATACGATTCGATGCGTCAATACTTTTCTTCTTGTGTATGTTTTAACTGCATTCTTAATCGGTTGAGGTTCACGTTTTGATTGCGAACGCTTGTTACACCGTAATATTGTTTGATGCACTCCCAATGTTTTTTCTAAATTCTCTAACAATGTGTTTCAAATTGTGACTAACAGCTATGCATCATTTGGTTGTATTTAGATTGTAATGGTATATTGAGGTTAGAAAGAGTTGTATGATTAGGTTAGGGCAAGTTGGTTGTGTGGCTAGTACGTATAGTGAATACAATATATCAGCCAATATCGAGAACATAGAGATAGTAACAATTACTGTGCGTTAGTCACTTTTAAAACGCATGGCTTGACAAGCCAATAGGATGTGATGAAAAACACGAGGTTGCCTGTAAAGTCGGTATACGGGCGAAAGTTTTACGTGACAACGACTTTGAGTGGTAAAATAATTTTAATGTGAATATTCATTCGTATAGTAGGAAGAAGGACGTGTAAACTTGTATGCAGGCGCCTAAGCGAAATAGAAGCGCAAGACATGAACCGGTGTGTATGCCTATCTCTCTCACTCTCTCTCTCTCGCTCTGTCTCTCTCGCTCTTAGGCGGGCTAACTGTGCTCGAGTGGAAGGGACGCGTGCCTTTCACTTTTTATGTCTGTCTCTCTCGCTCTTAGGCGGGCTAACCATGCCCGCGTGCCTCTCACTCGCTCTCATTGTGAGCGCATAACGTGAGCGGAGCGTAACGCAGTTTCTTGAAGTGTCACCCGGCAAACCAATTTATAAGACGTTGTCACGTCAAAAAAGATAGCTTCTAAAAAATGCTTTGATTCTTAATCATTCATAGAAAGAGACGGTGCATGCGGCAGTGATAGCGCGCGGTAAACGCTTCAGTTTTGGTGCAGTCAGGTATAAAAGTTCACCTCAATATGCCACTACGATCTATTAAGAGCTGGTACATATTAGGCGTTTAAAACGCGCGTTTTAGGAACCACGAGCGAGAATTTGGTGTAGTGAATGCTGGCAAGGCCACGTATCGTTTCAATCGCAGTATCTTCACCAAAATCGACGAATACCGAAGACCTACGAACTAAAACTTTTGCTACGAAACTGACCCACACACCCCACACACCCCTTTATTCATAAACGCTCTAAAGGCTTCTGCTAACTTAGTAATCGTTTGTCCTTATCTTTATCTGTGAAAGGTAAAGCCAGAGAGATAAGGACAAACAATTGCTAAGTTAGCAGAAGCCTATAGAGCGTTTATGAATAAAAGTGGTTGTTCTGGAGAGGTCACATTTGGGACATTTTGATGACAAAGAAGATAAGATTGAAACGCTGGAAAGGCCTTAACTATATTTAACGAACTCCTTATTACCGTACCCTCAGATTCCATGTCATTTTGCACGGCTTAAAAGTCGACGTGATCTGATTTATTGCTTTTGTTTGACGTAGCAACTGTCATAGTGACTATACAGCTGAGGCTATTCGGAACGTCAGGATTTCCTGAAACGCGCGTTTTTAAATGCCTAATGGGGTACCAGGGGATCAATTTTTGATTCACATCCCTCGAAAACACCAGTCGAACGTGATACGACTTATTTTTCATTTTCGAACGGTAATCTCGAGTGATGTGCTTTAAAAAATTGCGCCCCAGCTCTGTGGGTAGTTTCATACTCCGCAGCTGTTTCCTGTATGTATTGGTGTTGTGTTACAGACGGACAACCGTGGCGGGGTGCCAGTTCTGCACGTGAGGAGTCAATCGTCGCCGGAGCACTTGGATCATGGGGTGCCGAGGCGTGAGTTCCACTTAAGCTTAGATTTGTTGGAGCAAAACCTTTTTGTGTTAAGTACAGTTTTTAGGGCTTTTGGTTTATTCTTCTGCACGCGCAGGCAGCCTGAGGACGAACTACATTAAAAAGACACTACGGAGGCGTGCTAATACTAGCATACGCAGCACTATGAAGAGATCTTTCAAATTTTCCATGGAATAAAAGAGCGGGATTTAAAAATTAAAGACCTTATCTATGAAAGGTAAACGTCAAAGTGACAGATAAGGACAAACGATTGCTAAGTTAGCAGAAGCCTATAGAACGTTTATGAATAAGGGGGTTAATATATAAGTAGTAATTGGTAGTCGTATTCTTCAAGGATCACGTGAGACTGAAGACATGAGTTGGTGAAGGGGGTATGTCACTCTGATGTTATCTGCGCGGACGAAGTCGTGGGCAGAAGCTAGCGTCTAAAATAAGTGCCAATTGAATAGGTAGAGACGTTAAAAATTGTGCGGGTATTGTCGACAGCGAGCGGCGCCGCGAGCGCGGTCAGCGCGGCGGCCGCGGAGCCCTGGGAGCGCGGCACGCCGCCGCCCGGCACGCCGCCGCCGCCCTACGCGCACAACACTCAGGTTAGATCCGCGCACGACCGTAGAAATAAGACAGAATAGACCAGGCGCTAGCGTATCACTTTGAGACAAAGATAGTATCTATAAGTACGTATCGTAGTTATGACCATATAGTGCACTACTAGCCTGAGTTGACAAAAACACTACAATTCACTATAGCGGAACGTTAATTTAACGACTCAAAAACATACTAAATGAGCTCTTTTCACTTAAAAACCCAAAAAGTTGTATTATTACTTCTGCTCACAGGTTATGTCTGCCACAGTTTTAAAGTGTGGCCAACAAAAATACCGTATTCGCGAGAAAGGGACAAAAAAAGGATAATTGCGTCTCGCCTACACATAGGTAATCCTGTATAAGGACATCTCTTTCTTTCAATGTATTACCGATCAAGAGCCTAATCTATTCTGTGCTCTGTTTACGCGCCCAATCTGTTGTGACCAGGGGCCTTACCATGACGTCTTAATACGATTCCGTTTAGGTTCGCTCGCTGTCAGATCCATACTAAAAATGACAGCTAAAACCTGAACAGAGCCGGAATTAAGACTTCATGGTAAGGCCCCTGTACGCTGGTAATACGGACCCATCCATTTATTCAATATATCAGTCGTTTTTCCTTTATCCTCCAACATAGAAGAAAGCCATTAAATTGACAGAATCGTGACCACCCCTTAGCCGCGAACATGTTTGTTTTAATTTATAAACTGTCTTTATTTTACCTAAGTATGTATAATTTTTTATTAATGGTTATGTAGTACCTTTTGGCTATATAAAAATGTCATTTTAATAAGTGTCCCTGTAAAAAAAAAAAACATTGAGTTGGCAATCGTGAAGTTGGGAAATGAAAATAATCATTTTAACAAGTTGCCATATGATGATTCGGCAAAATTAAATTCGGCCAAACGTTGTTTGGGAAGTGAAATTCGGCAATAAAATTTTCGGCAAATCAACAGAGAACCATGTATATGTATATGGAGAGACAAAGGGCAAAGTGGCGTGAAAATGAAGAGGCCTTAACTCAGCATATGGAGAGTGTGAATGGGTGCGTTGGAACGAAAAAGCTAGACGGACGGTCTGTTATCGAACTGTGGATGTTTTGACATAAGATCAGGTCAGGATCAGGAGTACCTCTAAACCGATGAGCATAATATGAAGATATTGATGAATGTGAGTGAAGCGAAAGAGGTACGACAGAGTCGTAGCAAATGGAACAAAGTAGTTTCTGCCTACCCCCGTGGGAAAGAGGCGTGACTGTATGTACAGCTTACGGCAAACTTCTTGAGAAAGAACGATGCGGAAGGGGTAAGTTCGCGCATGTACTTTACCAAAGAGACGCTAAATTCACTTCTGCGCATTCAAGGTCATGCTCAAGATGTTAGCCGTCAAGTCAACTGTATGTACGTTATTGTTACTCACAAATGTAACTGTTGTTTCTAGCCGTGTACGGACCCTCAGAGGGCGATCATATCTATGGAGGAAGACGACTCGCTCGCCTCTGAGACTTCCAACCCGGGCCTGTTCTCGAGCCTTCGCACTGTGCTGGACTCCAAGGCGCGGACCGCGGTGTTGCTCAACTGGCTGCTTGGAGAGAGGAGGTAAGCTAGTAGTTACATGTTAACAGGGTCTCTTAAAAGTCATCATGATCATCATGTCAGCCGAAAGCCGGCCACTGCTGGACAGAGGCCTCCCCCGCGGCTCTCCACTCGGACCGGTCCTGTGCCTTCCGCATCCACCGCGATCCCGCGATCCTGATCAGGTCGTCGCTCCGTCTTCTTCGTTCATTGATTCATTTCTTCATTCTTTTTTAATTAATTCAAAGTAATCTGGGATATTCAAGCAGGTAGTTGGGTAAATGTTATTCAGGATTTTTTAATCATAGTTGACAAATGTTTTTTCCATTCTTACATTGATCGATGTCCAAACTTCCAAAGTGCACCGCGTCAAGGGCGGGACTTTTTGGATGAAAAATTGTATGAAAAGCTTTGGAGGGGTGTTCAGTTGAACTAATCCAGCCACCTTGACACCAACAACTTTGAACAACTCAGGATCATCTTTCGTTAGACTGCACGGCTGGCACAAGAGCGTGCGAAAGCGTGTCGCTCGCGAGATAGACTATCCGTCTCTTCCTAGAACGAGTAATGTGCAAAAGGCGGGTAGTATCTCGCGCACGACACAACTCTTGCGCACACTCGTGCTATGAATATATATATATATACGGTTCACTCGAGTGAATGTTCTTTCGAGTGAATGCTGCCGAATGAAAATATCCAACACGTTTGATCAATTCACTAATGAATCAATTCGGCAGTTTTCTTTCACTTTGCGTTTAGACGAGACGTGTTACTTTGAGTGAAAGATGCAAAATGAAATAAGAAAATGAACCGTCTGATATAACCTTAACAGACTGGCAACATTGATGGTGGTTTACAGATGCGCGTGCGCCACCCTGCTGCTGCTGATAACGGACGGCTACCGGTCGGCGCAGGGCGTGTCCACGAGCACGCTGCGCCGCTGGGCGTACGAGATACAGTCCACGTTCCTGGCGCCGTGGGCCGTGCTGCGCCCGCCCAGCCTCGACCCCAGCGCTGCGGCCGAGGTCGAGGACGCGCTGCTAGCAGGTCAGTTACACACGCACACACATATCCACACACACGTCCGGACAACACGGAAGAGAGACACTGAGACGCAGTACCCATGAGAAGACAGACAAAAAAAAAGAAAAAAATAATGCCTGAATCTGCGTTTTTGTTTGACTCCTATTAGGTTTATACTTCATTGAACCACCTTCTTGAAAAGTGACTCTGTTGGTGAACTATGGGACCAATAACAAGACACTGTTGACCATGGACGTTGTCCACAGATTTCGACAAAGAGGAGATCCTTAGAAATGTGTTCAGGAAAGCGCGACAAAAGGCGAAAGAGGAGATGGCGCAGCAGCTCAACGAATTCCAAGTGAAGAGACAAGTCGGG